>CM030362.1:172945754-173370754 GCA_017893485.1 Hemerocallis citrina | reverse complement strand
GTAGGGGAGAAGAAAAAGAAAATATGCTTCATATGAGGTTTGAACCCATGTAAGGATTTTTTTCCCGAAATAGGCAACTTTTTGAAACTAATTTCAAAATATGCCACTTTCGAAACTAATTTCTAAAATTTCACTCGTAGTACTGAACTACGATCTCTTCGATTTCGTTGCCACAGTTCCGTACTGTGGCCGAAGTACATACCATAAAACTCTACATTCCAATACTTGGTATAAAATTTCCCAAGTCCAGGCAAGTTTAAGGAGATTTAACTAAGGCCACAGTAGGCTACTGCGGCCTCGTGAATACCTAGGCCGCAGTTCCCAACTGCGGCCTAAGTTAAATGATTGATGGGGTCCGGTCCTTAAACCCCTAATATCCCCTTCACTTCAGTTCACTTCAAAACTTCTCCGAAACCTCATTTCTTTCCCAAATCCGAATCTAGAACCCTCATCACTCTCTTCCTACTCCCTAAAATCTCTCCCAAATCCAATTATAAATCTTACTTCATCTTCCTCTCTCCATCCCCATTCGAATTCGGAAATCCCCAAACCCTAAATTTTCAATTTCGTTCAAATTCCTCCAACTGCAGCCACCCATCTTCAACCCGATCACTACCCCCGAAGCTTAGCCTCTCCTTCATCATCATTTGACATCATTTTCGTTGTCACCCGAAGTTCTTGGAGGTATGCTTTGGTTGGTTAGCTTGTGTTTATTTTTATAATTGCTATGAATTGTCGGTGCATATTATGAATTTTTGTTCAGTAATATAGATTTGTATACTCGATTTGTGGAGTTTTATGAATTGATAGTGAGTAGAATAAACTGTTAGTGAATTGTTTCATGTTTGTTGTTGTGAATATTATGAATTGTTAGATAATTGCTATGAATTGTTAAAGGGGTTTAGATGTATGTATGAAGTTTGGGGAGGTAGACATTAATCAATGGTTTTCGACCATTCTTCTTCCTCGGTTGATATTATATGGTAAACGATGGATTTTTTTGTTGCTCGTAGATAAGTGAACTGGTTAAATGGTAGTAGAGTTGGTCAAGAAATAGGGTGACAAGTTTGATCATATTATAATAGAAACTACAGGTAGAGTTGATTCATTTTAATGCAATTGCAGTTTAGTTGCATTGTTATAGGCTTTGCTAATTTCTACCTCTTTGCTTCTCTTATCATCTACCTTTTTAAAAAGGTAGAAAATTTGATTTGTGTTACTATTTTTTCGGATTTGAAGTGTACCACTCAAAAATGTTATTTTTGTAGCATCGTTCATTGGTGATTTTTCTTTCGTCCATATAATTTACTTCTAGAAAATTTTCATGATGTGTAAACTAGATCACTCACTATAATGTATTCGGTCTATATATTAACATTATCTAAGATTGGTAACTATCATGTGTAGTGATCGCGTGAGAAGATAATGGCACGAATGAGGGGTATAGTTGACCCAGGTCGAGGACCAACAAATCAAGGTGGAAGATCACCGAATAGTAGTGAAGGCAAAGGTCGTGGTCCGCCACCTACACATGTAAGATGTGTCGATTAGTTTCCCTAAATATAATTTGGTGTTAAAATTAATTTGTAACTAAAACATGAATTATTCAATGGTTGTTGTAGGCTCCCTCATCTTCCGGTGCGGCCGAGCTTAGTTCCTCATCCGTTGCACGTGGAGGAACCAGGTCCGTTAGACCCGAATCTCTTAACTTTGTAGAAAGAACACCGACCACAGTCTGCTTGGAACGATGTATCGAAGGAGTTCATGTTCTGTAGGCACCCTCCACTGATGCACCCACGCACATGAATTGTTCGCCGCTGCTGGGTTATATGAAATTAGCTTGATGGGGAGTAACAAGCTTGATCGTGACCTACTTATCGCTCTCCTCAAGAGATGATGACCGGGGAATCATACCTTTCGTCTACTTGTAGGAGAAATGACAGTCACGATGCAAGATGTTGCGATGATAATGGGTCTTCATGTAAATGGCCGAGCTGTGACTGGGAGTATGGGTTTTGATAAAGCACAATTAGTCTGAGAATATCTAGGTATTGAGCCGGGAGAGAATATACTTGTAGGTCAATCCCTTAGGCTGTCTTGATTGAAGGAAGTGTTCAAAGATGCCTTCAACGATGATTCGAACGAGTTCCAAGTTGAGTGTTATACCAAAGCATATATAATGAGTATTTGGCGATGTGCTATTTTCGAACTCACTGGGTGATATGGTACCACTAATGTGCATACCATTGATCACCGATATAAGGAAAGCCGGCGAATACAATTGGGGTAGTGCGGCATTAGCCGCATTGTATAGAAGTTTTTGTTTGTGTTCATTTAATGTGGTTCATGTGACTGGGCCAATGGTATTATTACAAAGTGTGGAGCTGGGAGCATCTACACCTCGGTCGACCCTGCATAACCCGATAGTCACGGTGGTGGATGGCTGCTCCAGAGAATCAAGAAATGTTGGCTCCCACTGGGGTATATTGGTCTGGGTCACACACATGGAAGGATAACCCACATGGTGTCTTGACATATTATAGAGACGAACTGGACCAATTGTGAGATGAGTCTGTTAATTGGGTGTCATACAATGAAGAGAGAGTTGAAAGATTGCCACCTACATGTAAGGCGACCTCGCAATTATGGTTGACGAGATCACCACTGGTCAATTTCGGTATTGTAGAGTTCTATTTTGCGGACCGAGTGCTTCAATAAGTTCGGACGTCATCAGCACATCCCGGCACCGCGTAGTTATGCACCAAGTTGCACGGAACCAAGGGGATGGGCCGGCTGCCAGGTCACAACTGGGAAATACATCACCAAGTACATGTCAACCATTGGAATGGGGAACGCATCGACGATGTTGTAGAACCGTCTCCTCCATTTGACCCAACATTGCACCGATCATATATGTATTGGTATTAGAGAATAACACGATTATATGTTGCTCCTCCCCTACCTATCCCAGCTGCCGTTCAACTGCCGATTCCAAGTAAAGAGATCGAGCCCGCACCCGGGTATTCTATGCTCAAGCCAGTATCAACCAAGGGCACCTACTCACCGTTCCATAGTAAGACTAAATATATGGGTATTTTTTTATTCCAAGCATTTCATTTATTTATTATTTCTTATATCATATATGAATCATAATCACTATAAATTATGATTTAGATCGAAGATGCATGGAATATTGTGAAGCAGTGTGCTCCTGCTCTGTCCGGCAATGTGTCCGATGTAGTGAAGGATTTCGCAAGAGGCATTCTCAAACCATGCAGGTCGCAGCTCGAACATGTTGGTGAAGGAGCCCGACTGGATGCACTGTTGAACACCCCTGGTGCCGAACACGGGGAAACAAAGGAAAAGGGTGGCAACTAAACCTAGGAGGTAGGCACATATACCCGAGAAAGTATAACAATCGAGTGCTCAACAAGAGCCACAACATGAACAACAAGAGCAAGATGACCCAGAAGATCATATCCACATATTCCAAGTAACTCAATTATCCCCAGAGATGCCAAAACGGAATAGAAAGAGAACAAAAATTATATACCCTTGCTTGAATTTAATTCGTTCGTGAACTTTGTTACAATGTGTGCAAAATGTGAATCCGTAAGAAGTTAGATTTCTTGCATTGGTTGTTGAATGTTGTAATAGCAATACTTCAATAGCTTGAGTGTTTTTTTTTTTGGAGGGGGGGATTAGCTTGAGTTTATTGTTATCCTTTTCTTTTGTTGGATGGTATTGTTCCGGGTTGGATGGTGTGGAATGCTTGTATGTTGTCATTGCTTTTTGCTTTGTTTCAGGGATATGATATGTTGGTTGGATGTTGGTTTTAAAAATCTTGATGGAATTAGATGGAATTGGAATTTGAATTCCTTGGATAGAATTGCTTGGATGTAATTGGAATTGGTTGGATTTTTGGGTCTTATACTCCCTTAATTTTTTCATATGTGTAAACAGGGAAACAACTGCCTTCTACATTGTGTTGTACAAGTTTTTAATGTAGGTCGCAGCTCCTAACTGCGTGTATAGTACAAAGGAAGCCACAGTTGTAAACTGCGTCTGTGAGAATTTCCTACTTCCAAAGAGTTGCTGACTCCCTGGAAAATGGAAATCTTCACACACATAGTGGCCAACTGCTGTAACGCCCCGGATCCCACTACCAGAAATTCGTGACACAAACCAGAATCTTTTCCTTCGAATGCATCTCAACACAATAATAATACGAAAAATTTAAAACTTTGTATTTCCAAATAAAATGATTACATCATCAATTAAAAATATTATCTTGTTCTTGAACAAGGAATACAAATTACATTAAAGTATTACAAATTTTCCTGAGTAATCGCTATCGCCTGTCCTTAGGAGCAGTAGTCAACTGATCTTCCACTAGAACTCCACTGAGTGGTCAATCCGCTTCCCTGAGATGTGCTACGTGGCTCGAGTCTTCCGCTACGCTACTCTGATTCCTCCGCAAGTGCTTTATTTGTGAGGATGTCCGCTGGTTATTCCACTTGGATACTCTGCTGGCCTTGATTCTTCTTGCATTCGCAATCCGGTTTCCAGCACCTAATTGAGTGGGCACGTCAGTACACATACTGACGCAATGCTGATTAAAACAGCGATCTTCTGCCTTGTACAACCACAATCCATCTTGATGGAAAAGGAAACGTGCCTCCTAATTATCTAGTTTCTGTGTATGCCATGACCTGAAGTCTAATGCACAGTACAGTGTACAGAAAATGAATGCACTTAATCTAATGTCAGCAGGACTTTGGAAACGCATGCATCCCATACTATATATGCTCCAAATCAAGCTGTCTTCTCTATTTTAGGGTTTCGAACCCTCTCCATACAATACATTCTACTATTGTACACTTCCTGTTCCCGATAAGTACAACATGATTGAGGAGGTTACAAAAATTTGGGGTGTCCCCGTTTACCACTAACAACCGGTGTACCGGACCTCACTCAAAAGCCGTGACGAACTTACAGATACACCACAGCATACCTATGGCGCCGAAGATCTACGATGGTCCGTTCGTGTCCACCAATATTGAACAAGGGAACATCCTTTTCTTATCAAGGTACCTTAGGAATTAACACAGCGAGATACGACTCCCTTGTTCTCAACTAATGAGAAGACACATCATGTATCCCTTTGACAGGAAGAGACAACTCTGGTTATCACCGTCTAGTGCTCGCCCTTAAAACAAGTCGAATTATAGGGAATCACCCCCAACATCAACTCGATCCTCAAGTGAAAAAAAAAATCAATTAAGAGTGTTACCGAATTTATACTGTATATTCAAAATATGCACGGTGTTTTAAAATAATGATTGAACCTGATTAGTCTGTCAAAATAATAACTAATCACGGCGAATCGACATTCACCAATTTCCAACACCTCTGTAGGTCCTCGACCAAAATCCCTGGCTTGTGACTCTCAGCGAGCAGTGCCATGGCGCCAAAAATGGGGGTATCTCATACCCGGCAAGTAAGGTGAAACATGAACAATTTAATAATATCACATCGTTGACAGACCTAGGGCATCAACACATTCTAGACGAGGTAGATAATTAGATCAGATCATTCACTGGCTACAAGTAGGTCAAAAACATTCAATCATATTAGACCCAGCCTATCAATCCCAAACACCGACGACCCGATCTCCACCGTTCACCACCACCTCTAACTCGTATCACATCCAGTATCCCGGCCCATAATTAGTTACCCATTGGGTAAGAATTTGTCAGCGCACGAGGGATGGCTCTCAAGTTATCGAGGCGGAAGAATTCAATGTTAGCTTAAGGGTTGTTTATCGTAGGGTAATACCTTACCCTAGACGATCCCTCAGACAACTCAAATTAAGAAACTACTACACACGTGTTAACACATTTAACACATGATAGAATCAAACATTTTAAGCATATACATGCTACAAATTCACAAATCCACCACTTGGAGTAAAGCAAAATAAACACTCGACTTCTATTGGCCTAAATCTACCATGATATTAGAAAAATCATAACTTCTACTCCACACATTGGAATTACATGATCTTAGATTCTATAGAAAGATAGGAGTGTCTACTACAACTTCCTAGTTGATCACATCCTCAAATTCATCCATTAAAACACTGGAAAACCCCTATTTCTCATTAGGTGTACATAGGAAATGAGTTACTCTACAAAAACAATGTCTTTTTATTAGGACTGGTTATGTCCCAAACTTAGAAAAATCATATCTTTGGCTATACAAACTGTAATTGCATGATTCTAAATGTTTTGGAAAGCTAAGACTCTCTACTATAAGTCTCTAGTTGATCATTCTTTCAGATTCTACACACACAGTTTCAGAATATCACAAGTTCACAGACTAGCTAACTCTAAGCTTAAACTGAACATGGTCCATTCAAAATTCAATATCAATTCAACCATAAGTCCAATACTTATAAAATTTTGGATTCATTAACTAGACATATACAAGTCTAACATATCCAAAAATTGCATTCAGATCAAAATATGGAAAGAGTTATAGCACTTTGAATATAGTAGAAAAATTCATTCTGTTCTCAGCAGTGTGCAAAACCTCTGCTTACAAACTAATTTTGAAACCCCATCAAATGTTGTCCAACTATTCTAAAATTTTAGATAAATGATCTAAACACATAGTAGATGCCACAGAAAAAGTTTCTTAGCAAGATTATACTCCATGAATTAGTTATGATTTATTAAAGTTCATTTTTGGAATAAAACAGAGCCAGTTTTTGGCTTTAGACCAGTTAACAAAACATAATTTTTAAATATATCAAATAAACTCAGAAAAATCTGAAATTCGGAAAGAATGTAATTAACACATCCAAGTACCTCCAATAAAAATTTCAGCTCAAGATGCCTTATCAGTTTCATACTATGAATTTTCAAACTTCACTTCATAACAGTGAAAAACACAGTTTTTCCACTGCTCTCTGTTCTGAAAGGAACCATTTTGTTGAGCTACTATATGAATCCAAAAAAATATGAAAAAAAATTAATGATGCTATAAACTCATCCTAGAACATGTCATAAAAATTTTGGGTCCAGATTCTAAGCCATTTGCTCAGCAGAAATTACTAAGTCGACACACCACATATGTGTTCTTAACATGAAAGCATGGTATGAAGTTGCACTATAATACAAGTTCAATTTATATAGCATAACAAACACTCATGCATGGTATTCATGCTCTCTTAGCTACTCCTATGTACCAATTCACACACACACACACAAATTCTAATTAGAGTTGAGAACACCTACCCTTCCTTGAGTTGAGAAAGTAAGCCTTGTCTTCAAGATTTCCTCCTTGATCACCCTCCAATTTTGTAGTACTTTCTTCTCTTTCTCTTCTCCTTGTTCTCCTTCTTGTTTATTTTCTCTTCTTCTTCTTTGAAAATGAGAAATGTGAGATATGAAGAACATATGAGATTTTTATTGTATGAAGTGATTTGGGGGGGGGGGGAGGGGGTGAGGGGTAAGAAAATGGAGAAGGGCTGAGGGATGGTGGCCAGTTATGGGGAGATGGGGGGACAAGTGGCATGGCCTTCATGCCATGCCATGACAACACAACAATTTAAAACAAAACCACGGTTGATTCATGAAGATTTCTTCATGGAAAACTCTAGGCCATTGGATCTCTTCAAGATGAAGCCAAATCAATCAAGAAGATTAGGGTGTGAGTCTTATACACTCCTACAAATTTATATACATACATATACTTACATATTTGTATATATACTTATACACATATACATACATGTGGTATATTTATGTATAAAATCCAATTCAATAATTCAAGAAAATATATACATACGATTATATATATAAATACATACATATACATATACATATAAAAATACATACTAGTATTCTTACATATATATTATATATGATCCAAACAATATACATTCATTCATATAATATTTATACATAGATTTATATCCATATATACAAATAAAGTTATTTATTTGTAAAATATAAGACTACATTTTATAAAAAATATGTTTATTCAAAAGATTGTTTTATTAAAACAATCGGAACAATATACAAAATTTAATTGAGAAAAATATCCCGAATATATCTTATCTGGTCGGAATACATAGCATATCTAAAAATTCCTCAATTAAGAATATTAATAATGAAAATATACAATCACGTACAATTTCTCAAACGTGCACAGTATATTATGTAAAATAGCTATATGCTGTTTTGCAGGGTGTTACAACTACGTCCTCCTTTGTACTAGGTCCACAGTTGCCAAATGCGTCTGTGAGGATTTCGAAAACTCCAGAGAGTTAGCAACTCTCTGGAAACTTGAATTCCTCACAGATGCAGTTGGCAACTGCACGTGTAGTACAAAGAAGGTCGCAGTTGGCCATTATGTCTGTGAGGATTTCAAGTTTCCAGAGAGTTGCTAACTTTTAGGAATTTTTTAAATCCTCACAGCGCAGTTGGCAACTGCGAGCCTAGTACAAAGGAGGTCGCAGTTGGCCACTACATGTATGAAGATTTCCATTTTCCAGGGAGTTAGCAACTCTCCGAAAGTAGGAAATTCTCACAGACGCAGTTAGCGACTGCGGCCTACATTAAAAATTTGTAAAATAAAATGTAGAAGGCAGCTGTTTCCCTGTTTACACATCCGACAAAATTAAGGGAGTATAAGCCCCAAAAATCCAGCCAATTCCAATTACATCAAAGCAATTATATCCAAGGAATTCATATTCCAATTCCATCAAGATTTTTCAAACCAACATATCATATTCCTGAAACAAAGCAATAAAATAATGACTAACATCCAAGCATTTCACACCATCCAACCCAAAATAATAATAATAATAACAATAACATCCAAGCATCACTGTCCTTTCGAGGAGCTCTTCCTCACCAACTTTTTGAGTAGCCGTCGGGACGAGAAGACAAGCACATCTTTGTTGGCACCCAGACAGAGGAAGGTCAAGCGCTTAAAGGACTATGTCAGACGCTTTCCCACTGAGGCTCGACCTATTGCCTCTCTTGATCAGTCTGTGGCCTCTGCTACATTCCGACACGACATCAATCATGCCGACCTAAAGGCATTTCTCGCTAAAAAGCCTGCCCCGGGACTTCTCGAAACTCCTACTAAGGAGCGAGAAATATATTCGAGCGGAGGAGGCCCTCCTCCTGCTTGATCAGAAAGAGCCCCTGTCCGGGAACAAACGGAAGGGTCCAGAAAAAGAAGGTCTTAAGAAACTCCAGAAGGATAACAGCGGCCAGCTCCACCCTCCTCCTCACTTCGAAAGGTTTACCCCTCTGAATGCTAGTGTCTCGGCTATCCTCATGGAGGTCGGCAAAGAGGGCTAGCTCCAACCTCAGCCGAAAATGAATACACCGGGCAAGAAGAGGAACAGAGACAAGTGGTGCTGCTTTGATTGGGATCATGGCCACGACATAGATGATTGCCGAGCCCTGAACGACAAAATCGAGGCCCTCATTCAAAGGGGACAATTGGCCAAGTTCGTCAGGAAAGATAGAGTAGATCCTCTGCCTTCTCGAGGGGCAAACAAGCAAGTTGAAAGACCTATTAAGTCCCCTGACTCTGAAGCTGAAGCAGTCTTATACCTCATCCACGGAGGCCCAATGGGTGGAGAGTCGAACTCCTCCCAAAAAGACCTTGTTCGAGAAGTAAACTCAGTACAGAACCATCCTCCCCCCAAGGGCCTTGGGGTCCCTGTTACCTTTTCAGATAAAGACTTGGAAGGCATCGGAACGCCTCACTGTGATGCTCTTGTAATAAACCTCCATTTGGCCAACTTCGAAGTGCACCGAGTCCTGGTTGACAACGGCAATTCGGACAGTATCCTCTTCCTAGAAGCCTTCCAAGGCTTCAAGTTGTCTCGAGACCGCCTTAAACCCGCCAGCTACACTCTTTACAGATTCTCCGGGGTGCCAGTGACGATCGAGGGAGTTATCACTTTCACCGTAATCGCCCCGACCACCTGAACCGAACCAATGGACTTTATGGTTGTTGATGTAAAGGCCGCATACAATATCATCCTTGGCCGAACCGACCAAGCCGCTCTTAAAACCATACCCTCAGCCTTCCGTATGAAAATGAAATTCCTCACCACAGCTAGGGTGGGAGAGGTCAGAGGAAGCCAGGAGACTGCCCGAAAATGTTACATGACTTTGGTAGGGGCCGGTCCACTCTCTTGAAGCCCTCGAGCTCCCCCAAGGGAACAGCCAAGCCATCTCTGAGCCGGTCGACGAGCTAGAAGAAATAGTCTTCTCAGAAGAATATGCAACCAGAACGTTCCAAGTTAGAAAGGTCCTTCCCCATCTAGTCAAAACCGACATTATCCGATGCATAAAGGAAAATGTAGCCTGTTCGCATGGACTGCGGCCGACATGCCTGGAATCTCGAAAGAATTGCTCATGCACCACCTCAGCGTGGCTCCCGAAGCTAAACTAGTTCAACAGAAGCGCCGCAAGTTTGTATCAGACCGCCAGTAGGCCATCAAAGAAGAAGTAGAAAAAATCTTGGCGGCTCGGTTCATCCAAGAGGTCAATTATCCCGAGTGGCTGTCCAACGTCATGATGGTCAAAAGGCCAATGGGAATTGGAGAATTTGTATCGACTTCACCGATCTGAACAAGGCATGTCCGAAAGATCTGTTACTACTTCCGAGTATCGATGCGCTAAATGACACCACCTCTAGTCACGAACTCTAGAGATTCATGGACGCCTTCTTTGGATATAATCAGATCAAGATGTTCCCCCCGGATATTCCGAAGACTTCATTCACAAAAGACCAAGGCTTGTATTGTTACCGCGTCATGCCCTTCGGGCTAAAGAATGCTAGAGCGCATATCAGTGCCTTATCAACAAAGTCTTCAACAGATCGGACGGAACATGGAGGTATATGTGGATGACATGTTGTTAAAAGCCTCAGCAAGTAGAACCACATGGTCGACCTTCAGGAAGCCTTCGATGTATTGCAAAGTCACAATATGAGGCTCAACCCGTCTAAGTGTGCCTTCGGTGTGTCATTTGGCAAATTCCTAGTGTTTATGGTTAGCCAAAGGGACATAGAAGCCAACTCAAAAAAGATCCAAGCCATACTGAATATGGCTCCCCCGTCCAGCGTCAAAGAAGTGCAAAGGCTCACAGGACGCCTCGCAACCATAGGGAATTTCCTCTCCAAGTCAGGAGAAAAGTGTCTCCCATTCTTTAAAGCTCTCAAAGGAACGAAAGGCTTCGAGTGGAGGCAACCACAGCAAGAGTCCTTCGACCAACTCAAGGCATATCTGGCCAACACTCCGCTCCTGAGCAAACTCAAGCCTGGCGAAATCCTTTACCATTACCTCGCCACCTCATAATAGACCCTCAGTGCCGTCCTAGTGAAAGAAAAGGACAAAGCACAGAGGCTGATCTACTACATGAGTAAGGTTTTCAGAGATGCCGAACTCTGTTACTCGAAGATGGAAAAGATGGCTTATGCGCTAGTCACGGCCGTTCGAAAGCTCCGCCTTTACTTCTAAGCCCACTCGGTGGTCGTTCTTACCGACCAGCCCCTCAAGCAGGTGCTCCTCAAGCCTAAAAGTTTGGGGCACCTCATGAAGTGGTCCATAGAGCTGAGCCAATACGATATCAGCTATCAAACCAAGACCACTATCAAGGCACAAGCCCTAGCAGAGTTCATAGTGGAGATCACTATCCCTTACCCCTGTAGAGAAATAGAAGAACACCCATTCTAGAGCATATATGTTGATGGGTCTTCATGTGCTGACGGGAGCAGAGCAGGGATCATCCTGACCGGCCCTGATGACTTCGTTCTTCAGTACTCGCTCCGCATCAATTTTCGAGCATCAAACAATAAGGCAGAATATGAAGCTCTCATAGCTGGACTATTCCTAGCACACAAGGCTGGCGCTCAGCGCATCAAAGTATTCAGTGACTCACAGTTGGTAGTAAACCAGGTATTGGGAGAGTATGAGGTGAGGGATGATCGCATGGTCAAATATTTGGCTAAAGTCAGAGAGCTGCTAGCCACTTTCCAAGAAGCTGAATTCCCACGAATCCCCTAAGAAGAGAATGGGCAGGCAGATGCCCTCGCAAAGTTGGCTTCCTCTTCTTTCCAGGGGCTTGAGCGCACCGGTTTGATAGAAGTCCTTTTAAGACCCAGCATCGAGGACGGAAGCCCCGAATTAATGGAAAATGGAAATATTACCCCTGGCACTTGGGGAGAATTGGATGAAGCCCCTTCTCAAGTTTCTCAAAGATAGAATCCTCCCTCTAGACTCTAAAGAGACTAGGAAAGTCAGAACTAGAGCCGAGCGATATACGCTTATTGAGGGATCATGTACAAACGCTCTTATACTCAAGTAGAAGGCAGACCCTACTTGCGATGCCTCACCCCTGAGGAGGCCTAGTATGCTCTAAAAGAGGTCCATGAAGGGGTAGGTGGTGCCCATCTCGGAGCAAGGTCCCTCGCCCATAAAATCCTGAATCATTGCTATTTCTGGCCCACACTCCTCAGCGACGCCGAACAGCACATTCGCCATTACGCCCCCTGTCAAAAGTTCTCAACCATTCAGTGTTTACCACAAGCCGAGCTCTCCTCCTTATCAAGTCCGATCCTTTTTGCAATGTGGGGAAGGGACTTGCTCGGGCCCTTCCCTTTAGCACCTGGTCAGCGGAAGTTCATTGTTATAGCAATCGACTACTTCTCCAAATGGATTGAAGCCGAGCCCTTAGCAACAATCACTGAGAACATAGTCCAACAGTTCTTTTAGAAGAACATCGTCTGCAGATTCGGTGTATCTTGGATCTTAGTAACTGACAATGGGACCTAATTCACGAGGGCAGCCTTCCGCAATTTCTGTGCAGACCTCGGTATCCAGCACAATTCTCTTCAATATCCCACCCGCAATCCAACGATCAAGCAGAGAATGCCAACCGACAAATTCTCTCCAGCTTAAAGAAGAGACTCGACAAGTCTGCCAAGGGATTATGGGTCAAACAACTTCCCAATGTGCTTTGGAGCTACCGCACCACTAAGCAGACCCCAATAGGAGAATCTCCTTTCAACCTTACTTACGGCTCAGAAGCCGTCATCCCACTTGAAGTTAGCCTACCCTCTCCCCGCTTGTTAGCCTTCAGTGACGAGAAAAATTTGAACCAACTTTGGGGTAACCTTGACATCATCGATGAGATTCGAGAAAGATCCTCCATTCGTCAAGAGATCTATCGGTGCAGGATCGAGCAGTCCTACAACAAGAGAGTCTGTCCCACAAATCTCAAAGAAGGAGACATGGTTCTGAGAAAACTATCAATCTTTTTCCCGAGCAAGAAAGGAAAACTATCTCCTAATTGGGAACGACTGTACAGGATCTCCAAAGTCGTTCGCCCTGGCGCTTATCAACTTGAAGATCCAGGGGGCAAGAGAGTACCAAGAACATGGACTGCGGAACACTTGTTGAAGTACCAAGAGGGTGTTCAAACACCGCTCGAAGCAACTTCTGCCTAAAGAATTTCTAAATTTGTTTTTCTTCTTATTACTTAGTTGATTTTCCCAAATGTAATAAAGGCTTGCAACTCATAAGCAACCACTTAGTCCTCTTTAATAAAAGCAATTTACTTCTCTGAAAACCTATTGTCTAAATCTTTTGATTGTCTTACTCCAAAGCGTACACTCTAAGTACGAAAACCTTTAAACAACAAGTTCGGAATCCAACACTTGGTTCGACTACACTTTAGCCGCTTGCGAACGAGCAAGTGCGAAGTAGCTCCATTCGAAATTGCTCCCACAACTGTTGAAACTCTCTTAAACAACAAGTTCGGAGTCCAACACTTGGTTGGATGCCACTTTAACCGCTTGCGAACGAGCAAGTGCGAAGTATCTCACCATTCGAAATGTCTCCCCACATCTGTTGAAACTCTCTTGAACGACAAGTTCGGAGTCCAACACTTGGTTCGACGCCACTTTAGTCGCTTGCGAACGAGCAAGTGCAAAGTAGCTCACGATTTGAAATTGCTCCCACAACTATTGAAACTCTCTTGAACGACAAGTTCGGAGTCCAACACTTGGTTCGATGCCACTTTAGCTGCTTGCGAATGAGCAAGTGCGAAGTAGCTCACCATTCGAAATTGCTCCCACAACTATTGAAAACTTTTGAACACAAGTTTTAGTAAACACTTAAAGAAACGACACAAGCTCTCAACCAAAAACGTTGTTTGTTCCACAAGAAAGGAAAATTTACAAGTGTTATTGGGTAAAAGAGGCTCATTACAAGATCAAAAAAGGCACAATCAACAAAAACATTACTTCAATAATGCAAATATCTTATTTCGTTAAAGTTGGGGATATAAGTCTTATTCAAGACCATACTACAAATATCTTATTCTGCTAAAGTTGGGGATACAAGTCCTATTCAAGACCAGAACTCCTACAAAACTACAAAGAGTCACCCTAACTCCTAGGAAGTGGGACACTCCTATTAAGTGATACACGAGGGCGATGAGCACTGTGCTGCTCCCTCGTTGCCTCAGAAGAAAGCTCTAAACCCACAAGCTGAGTCATACTGTCATGGCCTATGGGTCTAGCGGCCCCTCCCATCGAAGCCCCACTAGACGTACCAGCCTCGCCACTTTGAGCATCCCCAGGGTACCGCGGAGGCATGCGTAGCACCAATTCATGGAACGATCTCCCCGGGGCATACTCCCACGTGGACAAGAAGTTCTCCTGACATAGCTTCCTTTGGAGAGTCGTTTTAAGCGAAGATTCTCCACCTCTAACTCGATGAGCCTCTCTTTGAGGAATTCATCTATCACTTTAAGCTTCAAACGTGGCACCCCGTTCATGCTACCCCTTGAGAGAGCTCAAAGATGATCCTCCGAGATGAGCCGCTTCTAAACTTTTCTCGAGAACCACGTTCTTCAGCTCGTCCCTTTCTGACGTCACCGCAAACAAAGAGTGCCGAAGGAATTTCAGTCTCGAAGCTTTGCCGGTGGCCATAGAAGAGCTGACCTCCCCACCCTCGGGGGGCAGTTCTTGGAGAATCTCCTCAAGACGCCTAGTCTCGATATCTCGACGGGCCAAGACCATTCTCAAGTGAACAAGCTCCAACTCTGCTTTAGCGAGCCTCTCCCGAGATTGAGCGAGTCCCAACTTAGTGACACGAAGTTTGGCAAGAAGATGCGACATCTCACTACCCTGGGGAAGTCAACCAAAGAGAGAAACATAAATCACTCAAAGTCTAAACAGAGCTACAAGATAGTTCTCAAGTAAATAGAGCCACATGATAGTTCTAAGGCTAAATAGAGCTACAAGATAGTTCTAAGGCTAAATAAAGCTACAACATAGTTCTAAGGGAAAATAGAGCTACTAGATAGTTCTAAGGTAAAGCGAGGCTACAGGAAGTTCAAAGTCTCACCGCCATATACAACACTTGTCCTAAAAAGAGATATTTCATTACTCTAACCAAGGTACAAGAGTGGTGGTCAGTCCGTTATTAGGCGTCGATACAAAATACCTAGACTGAAAAGGAAATAAAAATACAACTGAGTCAGGGGTCGACCTCTTTCGAAGGATCCACGGCTACAGAAGGCTCGACCACCTGTGCTTCGATAGCGATCACAAGGGGCAAAGAATTCGGAGCTGCATCTGCCTTCGTCTCGCTGCCTTCAGCCTCTTCCTCGTGGCCCTCTTCTTCGTCTTCTTTGCCTCCTTCGGAAACATCGTCGAACCCGGGGACTAGATCCAGGAACAGATGCCACTCAGAGCAGTCGAAGTCAGGGAACTTTGTCGTAACCTCAACTATGGCACGAGCGTAGGCCTTCTCCATGTTCACATGTAAGAACCCCTTGGCCTTCCCCATTGCTTGGTCTTCAGCTTCCTTCGCCGCGATTATCTTCGCAGCCGCGACCGCCTCCTCCTTCTCCTTCGCTGCGAGCTCCTTCTCCTTCACCAACTGAGCGTTGTTCGCCTCCAGCTTGGCGACAACGGCCTCAAGGTGCTCCACCCTTGAAGTCTTCATCTCAGCTTGAATCCTCGATTGCTCGAGGTCTTTGGTGATCCTAGCCTTGTCAGCCCGAGCTCTCTCATACTCAAGCTTCAGCTCCTTCTCTTGCCCGGTCATCTTCTCCATTAGATGCCAGAAGTGGCAAGTGATCTGCAAAAGAAGCAAAACCCAGACATTCGAGAGAGAAAAACACCAACACTTAGCAAAAAGAAAAGGTTCAAAAATGATAGAAAACTTACCGACATGGCAGCTCGAGCAATTTCAAGTGCGTCGTCACCAGCGGTCCCCGCCTCAGTGGCAGCCTTGTCCTTTGGTGTGCGAGATGTCGAACCGCTTGCATACAAGAGGACGAATCGCCAAGGAATCGGTCGAGCTTCCTGACTTGCCAGTCAGGGATGAAAATCTTCTTGTGCTCCTCGGTCAGGAACACCTCGGCTTCAGCAATTAGGGGGGGACCTCCAAGGCCAAAGCCGCTGACATGGGGAAGACCCCCGCACCAACAGAGGCTGACGAAGCTGCCGAAGTCACCGGTTGCGAAATCACCGCAACCTCCTTTAAGGAGTGCACCGCGGCAGCGGCAGTTGTCATCACCTTCGGTGAAGAGATCTTTGTGGTCGTCCTCTTCCTCTTCCTGTTGGCAGGGGCCTTGCTGCTTAGAACTCCACGCCCCACAAGAATATCGTCGAAATCCATCAATTCTGCAAAGAAGGAAATGTGCCGAGGATACGGGCAAATAAAGATTGGACTAAGCCAAAAAAAAGGGAAAAGAAAGGGGTGCTAAAGTAAAAGAACAAAAGCGTACTTGGGTTTATCAGGCTGAGACCCCCCCCTGAAAAGTGCCACCTCTGTCAAGTCCTTCAAATCGAGCTTCGACTGATTAAGGAGCGTCTGGAACATCTCTGTTTCCTTGGGGCTAAGAATGGGACTCTCCTTCACCCACTTCGAAACCTCCTCGACCCAAGTAGTAAAAATATTCCACGGCTCTCGACTTCAGATTAGAAAGAACTTGTCCCTCCAGTTCTTGATCGAGTCCGGACAGCTGACGAGCCTTACCCCATGCCTCGAAGATAGATAGAATCTGAACTTCGTCTTGTGATGCTGATGGATCCGGTACGCAGTCCGCAGCACACTCAGCTGTGGCTCGATGTTCGCTGCTTGACAATAGAGGATAAACCTGTTGATAAGCCTCCACATGTTCGGCATATACTAGACTGGGCTGATCCGGTACCATCGCAAAACTTTTGCAACGAAAGGATGGAGCGGTAGTCGAGCACCGGCTAAGAAGGCATCGACGAGCCAGAAACACATATCCACCGGCATCGGCGAATTGGCCCTCACCCCGGGCCCAGGCAGCATCAGGTCGAATTCACTCGGGGTCATAAAACACTCCAGAATTAACTTTAAATCATTTTCTCTGAGTATGGAGATGGTGTCGTCGGCCTTTAAAGTCTCCCGATCCGCGTTCTCCTCGAAGTCCTGGCCCCGACCATACACAATACGTTCGGCTAGATCATCTAGAAGTTCTCGAACTCGATGAAGCCTTGTCAGGGGCCCGGGCAGCCTGCCTCACTCTCCCTTTCTTCGTTCTCTCTCAATGATGGTCTCTACCACCGCCGAAGAAGTCCCGACTACGGCCTTAACCTTGTTGACTGTAGGAGCTTGACTAGAGGTCGGTTCAATGGCGACAATGGGGGAGGTCACTTGCCCCAAAGTGACGCTAGACATTCTCTAAAAGTAAATTAAATTATCTAAGAATTACCTTGATTTAAAAGCTACGGTCAGAAAAGATCACCGGAAATTGAAATTCTTCACTGGAAGCTCCCGTTATAAAGTGAAAATTGCTTGAGTAAAAACTTAGAGAATGAGAGAATGAGGGGGGTGAAGTTTTATAGAAAGGTGGGTACTTGGCGCACTCCCCAAGGTTAAAAGGCCCCCAAAAATGCAAAGGCCTGGCCCATTTAGCGTAAAATGACAAGAAGGATGGGGAACCCAAAAGACACTTGACTGGTCAACGGTCAACGGTCAACGGTCAACGGTTAAAATCTCCACGTGTCACCTTCTCGAAGCTTCTCTCGACTTCGGCAAGTGGCGCCGAGCGTTCTTGTCACCAATGTCGTAATTGAAGAAATGGCGTTTACTGGTCAATGGTTGACGGTCAAAATCTCCACGTGTCGTCTCCTCGAAGTTTCCCTAGACTTCGGCAGCTCATGCCGAGCGTTCTTGACACCGACTTCGTAAATGGAGAAATGGCATTGACTGGTCAATGGTCAACGTTCAAAATCTCCATGTGTCGTCTCCTCGAAGGCTCCCTAGACCTCGGCAGCTCACGCCAAGCATTCTTGACACCAATGTCGTAATTGGAGAAATGGCGTTGACTGGTCAATGGTCAATGGTCAACATCTCCACGGGTAATCTCCTCCAAGTCTATCTCTACCTCGGCAACTCACTCCGAGCATTCTTGTCACCGACGTCGTAATTGGAGAAATGACGTTGACTGGTCAATGGTCAACGGTCAAAATCTCCACGTGTCGCCTTCTCAAAGCCTCTCTCGACTTCGGCAAGTGGCGCCGAGCGTTCTTGTCACCGACATCGTAATTGGAGAAATGGCGTTGACTGGTAAACGGTTAACGGTCAAAATCTTCACGTGTCACCTTCTCAAAGCCTCTCTCTACCTCGGTAAGTGGCGTCGAGCGTTCTAGTCACCGAAGTTGTAATTGGAAAAATGGCGTTGACTGGTCAACGGTCAAAATCTCCACATGTCGTCTCCTCGAAGTCTTCTAGACCTCGGCAGCTCACGCTGAGCACTCTTGTCACCATCGTTGTAGTTGGAGAAATGGCGTTGACTAGTCAACATTCAAGGGTCAAAATCTCCACGTGTCGCCTTATCGAAGCCACTCCCGACCTCCGCAGCTCTCGCTGAGCCTTCTTAGTGCCGACGTCAATCCTGCCACGTGTCAGCACGCCGAGGTGTCTACGCGGTTCGGCAAGATGCACCGAGCATTCTTGACACCAACGTCCAACACGCCACGTGACAACCTATTGCAGTGTCACTGGGGTTCGGCACTGGAGCCGAGCGCTCTTGCCACCGGCCCTCGTTTGAGCGAAAGGCCGCTGGCCAATCGATCATCCCTAGCCGTCTGATCATTCAGAAAATCGCATTGAACGTGATCGATGCTCCAGATGGTGCCACGTCAATAATCATTTGATTAATTCATTTATATTAATTCAAATTAATTATTTAAAAATAGCAAAAAAATATTAAAAATTCAAAAAATTAATTAAAAATTCTTAAAATAATTATAAATTATGGAAAAATATTTTTGAACTCCTGAAAAAATAATTATTAATTAGAATAATTGATTGATATTTTTTTAAAATTAATTCTCACATCGCAAGTTGAATAAATAATTTTAGAAATGGTTAAAAAATTGGAAAAATCATTGGAAAATCTAGAAAATTCTACGACCAAACCTGAGCCTTATACAAGCTGAAATGAGACAACATTATACCCAATGCTAGATTCTAACACACTCGAGAACTTTGATACAATCCTGTATGCCATCAAAACAAATAAACTTCTTTTCAAAGCTTGTTGAAGTCAGTCTTTAGGAGTGAGGGACTCATGATATGGCTAAAAATGGGATTAAATCGAGACCGTTCAAATCGAGCACGAATCTTACACATCCCAAGAGTAAAATGCTAATTTCACCTACAAATGGGTTCAAAAATGGGAACTGGGTTTCTTTCAAACCCAATAACATAAAAACAGATCTGTTCTATTGGGTAAGAGTGACGGCCCTTTAAAAACCAACCCAGATATTTAAAGAATAATTCAAATTCGTGATTATCTCTAAAAGGCAGTTTAAACCGCCTCTCTTATCGTGAAACGAGTTAAAACCCTATTTCTTATCCAAAAACACCCGGACATAGAGATAAATGATTATCTGTGAACTGTCTCTACCTCTCCCCCACCATAACGGAGGTAATCAATAGTTTTCCACAAATTGCTCTTTCATAATCTTCCTGATTACTGACTTGAGCGTCAGAGGGTTCGTCGCTGGGATCCATCCCAGTGTATCAACTTTTTGCATGTTAGCGGCAGCAGCGAGAAACAGTCAAACGCCGGCCAAGAGTCAACATGTTTGCCTTATTGGTTTCCAAAAGAATCCATAAATCATCTGTTTGCTCCCACACCAAAATTAGCAGCAACATAACTTAAGAAGTGTAACGCCCGAATTCCAAACATAGGTAATTCGTAACAAAAATAGGATCTTTACTTCAGTTTCGTATTGTAACACCCCAAATTCCAAACATAGGTAATTCGTAGCACAAACATGATCTTTCCTTCAATTTCATACAAAAATACAAAGAATTTAAAACTTATTCTTTACAATGAAATTTTTTACAACACGCAGCGGAAAATTACATAAAATAAATACAATTTATAACATTAAACATCTTCAATTCTGCAACAGTCATCAACACCAAACTCATATCCTCATCATTTGCTAATCTAAGTCCTGCAACTTGAAAACAGTGGGCATGTCAGTTGCATACAACTAACACAATGCCATAATACAGCAATTCATTAATGTAGCAAATACAAACTTGAATGCAAAAATGAAAAGTGACTATCCTAATTATGTCAGTGTATGATATGAACACTAATGCAGACATTCATACTTACGATGCAACACTAATGCGTAGTTGTTCGGATTTTATGCATCCCATATTACATAAGTCCGAGGGCAAGCCCTTAACGTACTCCTCATTATAGGATTCAATCTCTCGTTATGAAATCCTACTTCGGTGACAAAAACAAAGTTTAGATATCCCACGAGTACGGATTCCAGTCACAAAATTCACCGCCCGACTAAACAGAATCCTCGACATGCAGACATCCCGTAAGTGCAGCTCTAGCCCAGAATATATTGGAGATTTGCCTCCTTTTTGCCTGACTATTCATGATCCTGGAATCCACCGCCCGATCAATCATAATCCCAGAATTAATTAAGGCTCGTCTCGCTCCGCAAGCAATTACAGTTCCGAAATCCACCGCCCCACTAGATCTACAGTCCCGGAATCCACCGCCCGACTATATAGAATCACCCCACTTACGTTTGCCCAGGTCTCATCACATCTTCTCTTCTAGTGCATGTCCTTAATCCAATTATTGATTTCATGGCCTAGAATTAACCCTGCAGAACTTAAACTCACTTACTGAGGACTCAGGCCCATATTGGCCATTTTCTCATATTTCATTTATCATAATTTGTCTCTCACTCAACTCCTAGGAACCACACTGTAATGCCTCGATTTCCATACATTGGGAAACCGTGACTTAAGCCAGAAGCTTTTCCTTCAATTAGCCACAATACACAGAAAAATAGGAAAATTTAAAACTTTTTATTCAATACAAATGTATTGCAAGTTCGAATGTTATAAAACTGCAATACATTATATCAGTGTTACAATAATGTCATACAAGCCCAAGTGTTACAAACTTTCAATGAAAATTACATCAGAGTACAATGAATAATATACAACACTTGGTACTTTCACTTGGATGATTCTCAACATAAATAAATTACAACATATATTACAATTGAAATAAATCAACACTTTACTTCTTTTGCCTTGAGTCCTCCTGAATCTTGTACCTGTAGCTCTGTAATTCAGCACCTATTAAAATGGGGACATCAGTACATATACTGACGCTTTAAGGCTGATGACTAGCAATGATTCTCAACTTTAAACAAACAAATTAATGAAAAGAGAAACGTGTATATATATAATTGATGTGTCAGTATATGTTATGACTTAGAATCTAATGCAGGATTAACTAATGCAATGATGCACTTATTCTAATGCAAGCAAGACTCTGGAATAGTATGCAGCCCATACTACATACGCCCCATATCAAGCCATTTCTTCATATATAGGGATTTGAACCCACGTCATGAATTCTACTTTTGTACCCATCCTATTCCTGACACAATACTACATGACTGATGAGGTTGCAGGTATGGTCTAGTTTCGCTACTGCAGTACAATAGTGGTGTCCCCATTTTCCACTATTTCCTGGCGAACCGGACCTCGCTCGAAAGCCCACACGAACCACAAGATACTAGTCAACCTTCTTCCGTGCCCTCAACTCGACATGAGAAGGCATATAACTTGACGAAACCGTAGGGTCTATTTTTCTAGGAAACCCTCCTATTCTTATCATGGCAGTTCAAAAATTAACTACCGAGATACTGATCCTGTGCTCCCAACTCGTCATAAAAAAGCACGGCCCGTATCCCATGACAAAGGAATACATCTCAATAACACCACCTAGTGTCGGCCTATAGGAGAAGTTGAATTATAAGGTATCACCCCTAACACCAACTCTCACCCTTTGGCAATTCATAGATAAAAATGGTTAAGTAACAGTTACTACCCTAACAATGTCACTAACCCTAACCAATCAAATGGGGTCGTACGAGCTACAAGGTACTTTCAACCTAGAGTCGTACTCTCAACTTGCCATGAGACGGCATCAAAAGATACAAACAAGCGAGACATGCCACTGTGCTTCCAACTTATCATGAAAAAGCACCGTGAGTGTCCCTCTTCAAGAGAGCGTAACAATTGTTGACACAATCTACCAAGACTCAACCTAGACTTCACAAGATCTCCTCGGATCCACTCATTGCCTATCTATTCAAGATAATTACTCCATACGATCCCAATGAGCTACGCATGAACAAACAACTACATATGAGCTAGGTGAACTACGTATGAGACAGTCCAATACTTATTACATGACTTATGAGCACAAGGAATACTTGTTACTCATAATCAAGTGCATGTTTCAAACTACAAACAATTCATGACAACTCTAGTTAACATGAACTAGAATTTCGTGTATAAGCTTACTAACAAAAATTTGATCTTTTTATAATTAGAAGCAACAGAAGAATCTTCTGACGGCCTAATATAAATTTATTACCAATGAAAACCGGAAAGCGACATAAAAAGCCTTCTAACACCCTAGAAGCAAACAGTGCTACACTCCTCGAAATTCGAAAAAATTAGACTTTTTAGAAAGGTGAGAACATCTTCTACAACTCTCTAGTTGAACACTTTTTCAGATTCGGTACGGAACTCAAAATCCGGTTCGTTAAACACCATTTCAAACAATAACAGTACAGCCAAAAGCTAAAACTTTCCAAGCTCATAACTTTTGTTATACTTTTCGGAATTTAACCAAATTATACTTTCTGGAAAGGTGGGAACATATACTACAACTCTCTAGTTGAACACTTTTTCAGATTCCTTATGGAACTCAATCCACCGTCCTTTGAACACACGCAAAAATTAACCAACAGCAGATTTCTTAACAAAAAACTGGAATTTTGAAAGCTTGTAACTTTTGCTCTACTTGTCAGAATTTAACCAAATTATACTTTCTGGAAAGGTGGGAACAGATAATACAACTCTCTAGTTGAACACTTTTTCAAATTCCTTATGGAATTCAATCCACCGTCCCTTGAACACACGCAAAGACAACAAAAGACAGCCAAAAGCTACAGCAAAGCTGAAACTTGCAAAGGTCGTAACTCCTACTCCGCTTATCGGAATCTAACCAAATAAAGTATTTTGTAAAGCTGAGAGACTCTACTACAACTCTCTAATCGTACACTTTTTCAGATTCAATCAATAAGAGGTGCAAAAACTTCGAACAATGCAAACAACGAGCTTTCGGCCAAAAGGCCAGCTGCTGTGATTTTGTAAAGGTCATAACTTTAGCTCCGATTATCGAAATCTAACCAAATAGGACATTTTGGAAAGGTGGGAACATCAACTATAACTCTCTAGTTGATCACATTCTCAGATTCAGCAAGTAAGAGGTACAAAAACATCAAGCAATCAAAACAGTGAGCTTTCAGCCAAAAGCTGACTGCTCTGTTTTGGAACGGTCATAACTTTTGCTCCACTTATCGGAATCTAACCAAAAGGGGCATTTTGGAAAGGTGAGAATGTCTACTACAACTTACTAGTTGATCACTTTTCCAATCCGTAAGGAACTCCTAATTACAGCCCCTTGAACACACGTTGACGTTAACCCAAAACAGCGGTTTGCTGTTTTTGCTTGAAAACTCGCTGTTTTGGGGGAAACGTCTATTTCAACCATCAAACTAACCCCAAAAAATCTATAAAAATTAGAAATGATAACAACACATACAAGAACCTCTCTAATTAATTTGGGGTCAAAATTCCACCTTCATTATAGGTAATTAATTCTAACCATAAGAACTACAAGATTGAATATTTTAGGGCTTTATTTTGTGTTCTACCACTTCAATCTTGTATATCATCTTATTCTAGTCCACAGCCATTCATATGCACATGAAATTGGTCCAAGTTCTTAATTTAAACACATAACAACAATAATAATAACTATAACAAAACAAGAGATGAGAACCCCCAACCAAATTTTATAGGAAGGACTAGCTTGCTCTCTTCTCCTCCTTGCTCCTTGTTCTTGCTCCTCAAGAACACTTCAAGAAATGGAACCCATGAAATCGACCCTCTTTTCTTTTGATTCTGTCTTTCTTTTCTTTCTTTCTCAATCTTTTTTTCTAAATTAAAACAAGTAAAAAGAAGGAGAGAATGAGATGAGAAAGAGAAGGGATAGACACAAAAAAATGAAAGGGCTTTTGCCCTCTTGTTGTGGCCGGCCAATTAAGTAGAGGGAGAGAGAGAGCTTGTGGTAAAGAGAGAGACAAGTGTCTCTCTCTTTTGTGGCTCAAAATGATTTGAATCTATTTGCAAATTTAAATTGCAATCAAACCCAATAATTTTGCAATCAACACCCTACTCAATCCCTACTCTCCATTTTGATCATGATTGATAAAAAATAAGAGACATTTTTCAAAAATCACATACTACATGATTTCGTACAAAAGTATGAAATTGATATGGTACATGCACGTACCTATATCTGTCTATACAGATAATTTTCATTCGTTAAAACGAATAATCTCTAAAAAAATATTTTAATACAGAAATAATAATAAAAATAATTTTATTACCGGCTCGGAAGATTCCAGTATCAATTTGAACAACACAGATATATACAGACTGGTATATATACGTAGATAATGTTTATTAGCAAAACCGGCCGTAATATCCACCCAAAATATTTCAATTCTAAAAATAATTATAAAATAACAATTTTTAATAACAGCCGGAGATTTTACAGACATTTTCTTAAAAACGCATTTTACAGAATTTTGTACAAGTGCGCAAAATCTATACAATAAATATATATGCTTACTAGTATATATATACAGATAAGTTTTTATTAGTAAAACCAAGAAATTTCCATAAAAAATATTTAATTTTTTAAAAAATAATTATAATACAAATGTAATATCCGTCCGGGATATTACACACACATCTCAATTCAGAGATCTTCTAGGTTATTCTTAACCTCTTCTATAAAATTTCTCGTTCATTATAAATCATTGGTTTCTTATTCATTCTCTTTTAATTCATAAATCTCAAACAAATATATAACTTCTTATTCCATAACACTTCAATTTGTTAAAGTCGTCCAAATGCCATACATCCACTTTACCACTTTTTCACTCTTTGATTATTTGTCAATCTAAATAATGTACATAAGCTCCAAATAAAATTTTCATTTTTAAACAATATAAAATTCTAGAATAAATCTAGATTTAAACCATCCCATTTCACTATTTTAATCAACTTAATTTAAAATGAAAATAACTCAAAAATTAATTTTTAAAGTTTACAACGTAATTGATTTACAAAATGAATCTTGAATTATTATGTATACTCTTGTCAAAATATTTCACTAATACCTTATATTAATTTTAATTTTTTTCTCAAAGAAAAGGTTTTATTAAATAAAAATTACTCCAAATTTGACCACATAGGGGATCGAACCAGTGAGCGCGCTCAGTGCTCAAAACCGCACCCAACAACAAAAGTTCCACACACTGTTGGTGTAAGAAAGATCTCACAAAATTTTCTATAAGCCTCTGTCTATTGTTTTAATGAATTAATAAATTTTTAAAAAGAAACAGAGCTGCAGAGACTCGAACCTGCAACCTGTACGCTGTACACAGCGCCCAACTCCGAACAGACTAACCAGGCTCCCTAACCTTGCTCTCTATCGAACCTCCTCAGGAAATAAGGAACATAGGTACTGCTTTTTACCCCAAATTCATTAATTCAACATCGAAACACAAAATATCAACTTATAAAATTTAAACTCTATACTACAAGGAATAGTAACGTGGAAAATTCAATATTCAGAACATTCACAATTACCCTTGTTTGAATTAACCATCGACATGAGACATCACATAATTCAATTATACCAGTACCACGATTCACTTCTAAGACTACATCTCATACAATTCTTCAATATGGTGTGTTCATTTCCATTTAAAAATTTTGGCTAGCTAAACATGACATTATCACCTTAACAATTTAACGAAATTAGCAATCTAACACATGATAATAAAATTTTCTTTTCTATAATCTCATCTAATCTAATGTAATTAACATGCTTGTGATTCTAAGATTAATTCACAACCTAAAAGAAATTAGAATTTGCACAAAACATGACTTCTAACCATAGTATTCTTCCAACTTAAAAGAAAATTTAGAGACTAAGGAAACACCCACCTCTTCATGTATTCCCTAGAAAAATAAACTCCTAAAAAGCCCTCCAAGATGACCACAACAAAGGTGCACGAATGATATATATATATATATATATATGAGTCCCCTTCGGTTGCACACTACATTTGGTGAGCACTCACGAACTAGAGACCCTATGAAAAATCCGAACCGCTCATATTGTACTATATGCCTTAGATAGCCTAACAATAAAAAATCAAGTAATTTGAAGTTCATTTGCCCATCCATCAAGCTGTTAGAATTTTCAGCCATACAATTTTGTGATGATGTAAATCATGGGCAAATGAACTTCAAATTACTTGATTTTTTATTGTTAGGCTATCTAAGGCATATAGAACGATATGAGCGGTTCGGATTTTTCATAGGGTCTCTAGTTCGTGAGTGCTCACGGAGTGCTCACCAAAGTAGTGTGCAACCGAAGATTTCTCTCTCTTTATATATATATATATCTTTTCTCATGAATGGCCGGATTTTTTTTTTGGGGGGGGGGGGGGTGTATTATAAAGGAAAAGTTAATGGGAGGTTTTATTAAACCACCCACTAATACTAATAACTACCCACTAAACCATAAAGCTCATTCAGATAAAATCCTTTCTCTCCATGCAAATTAACCGGCCAAATGCATGTTCTAAGCACGGGTTTGAAGAGGGTTTTTTGTGTGCACGTGAAATACACATCAAAATATTGGTATGTGTTACTAAATTTTATTTACATATATAATTGAAGTTCATATGTAATTGATAAAACTAGTTCAAATTAATCATAATAAAAGTTTTATACACATTTCAATAATCCTATATAAATACAACAACATAATCAACATGTGCATAAAAGGAGAAATACGTGTAAAGCACGTGGAGACAAAATATTTTGTGGTTGTTACAAGAAGGACCTGTCACAGCTCTTGGGGGTCGTCGACCACGACCTCATGCTCCCCTACGTGTGGGACCTGTTACAGAAACACCACTAGACTCACCCTATAAAATATGTATGAATGGTTAAATTCAAATAGTAATGCAATCAAATTTTAAAAACATGAAATACATTTATACAACTTAGCAGTGAACCATTAGTAGTAGTACGAGTTGGAATATCACTATTACAACTGCACCTATTGTGTCATCTTCTATGACATTTACTGCAAGTTAGATTACTCCTGGAGCTTGTTCCCACATCCATGTCATTACGAATGCGTGTAGTTCTTGGCCACCATTTCCTACATCTTCTGAGTCTCACATCAGCTATTAGTTTGGGACCAATTTGGATAGGCCAGTATGCTTGTTCTTTCACAGGATGAAAGTTGGGGTCCAAGTTGCCACTAAGGATGTCACGGAATATATGGAACAATACACGGACGATAATGAAGGACCCGAGAAAACAAAATCCACCAATACATGAGAACACAGAATAGGATAAAGCTGGAATTTATGACAAGTACATGTGCACGCACCAAGATCAACAATCTGTGATCTTCCACCCTTTCGCTTAGTATCGACAAGTCGAACACCGGTTATGATTTGAAATATCCCAGAATTATGATGAAACATTATAGCCTCATGCAAATTATCTCTATCTGCCATATGTCGAGAAGTTCTTAAACTCTCGGAGACCAAACATGCCTTTCATTTATCAATTTTTGGGTCTCTTGACGACGTTCGGTGAAATAAGAATTTAGACGATAAAAAATCACCTTGACGATTGCCGTTACAAGAAAATTACGAACACCTTTTGTAGCGCCCCGAATTTCCAATATGATATCTCAGAAATACGTGGCACAATTCCCAGCATCAACCTCAATTGTAATAGTAAACATAGCCAAAACACAAATATATTTTTTTCAACTTTTATTACAATAATTCTTTACGAAACACAGCGAAAAAACAAACACCTTGAATTACAAATCTTTTCTTTTACAACACATTCTTTTACAATTTACATAAGCCATAATCATCATGCATCAACAGCAATAATAAATAAAATTAGAAACGACAATAAATAAGACATGAAAACATCAAGGAATATAAGATAGTAAATAGTAGGGCATGAAAACAACAAGTGAAACTAGACTAAGTGTCAAGTGTTGGAAAAACAGAAAATAACAAGCATAAAACCAAGTCAAGAAAACGTAGATGCTATATGATGACTCTCTAATGCATACTTGTCAGATTCTATGCATCCCACAATATATAGGTCCGGTGCAAGCCTTTAACATTCTCCACTTTATAGGGTTAAATCCCTCGTTTTGCAACTAATCCTACTACGGTGACGGAAACAAGATCCAGTATACTCCGCGATTAGGCAACACCACCCTCGACGCGTAAGCATCATGTAAGAATAGCTCAACAAACTGAAGAATCACCTTCCTACCGTGTACCCCACGAATAGGCTTGCGAGACCCTCGACATGCGGATACACAAGGTACATCCCGTGAATAGGCCCCCCGACCCTCAACATGCGAATGCACCCTGCGTGCTCCTTGAATAGGCCTGCAGACCCTCGACATGCGAATATACAAATATCCTCTCGAGACAGAACAACACACAAGTCATGGAACGCATCCGTTGGACCAAAACCAAGAGCATATACTTATGTTTCCCAAGTTCCATCACATCTCCACAAGTGTCTGTCCTTAAGTTGATTATTATTAAAACACAAAAATCCTCATCTCTAGAGTTAGTGTATCCTGTTGAACTTAATTTCACAACAACCCCCCCAAAATCCAACTGGTCTAAATCAACAAAATCTCATCTATCGGTTCACAGGAGTCCCACTCAACTCCTATAGATTCACAAAAAGAATATCGACACAAAAACTTTCAATAAAACTCACAAATCCATCATCAAAACGATTATATGAAGAAAACTTCTTAAATCAACAAAACCAAATTCATTTAATGTGTTCATAAAATTTCAGAATTCAAATAAAATATTAAATCCATTAAATAACAGAAAACCATATTTCGAAATCACAGAATTCCACAAACATCAATTACTACGAAGAAAACATATATATTTTACCATATGAAGTTGTAGAAATACAAGTTTGAACGAAATACAACCCTTTGTAAAATACTGTAATCCGTAGCAAAACATCATTTAGAACAGTAGATTAATAATCCATAATCGAAGAAATAATTATTTAAAGAAACGTAAGAAAACTCAAGAAATTCATCAGTCAGAACAATGACAGTCGACTGTCCTGTGAAAATTCGAAAACTCAAGAGAACCCATCAGCAGTGACAGTGACAGTCGACTGTCGAAAGTAACCAATCGACTATCCTGCGAAAATCCGAAAACACAATAAAACTCATCAGCCAGTGCAGTGACAGTCGACTATTGAACATGGTCAGTCGACTGTCCTGCGAAAATCCAAAACTCAAGAAAACCGACAGTCGACTATTGACTTAGTTCAAAGACGAAGCAGTTAACTGTTATTGCAAACAAAATCCAGAATCAGTAACCACCCAGTCGACTGTCGACTCTAGTTCGGTCGACTATCGACTATAGCAGGTTGCAGTTTGTGCATGTTTTAACTGATACGATGATAAAACTTTGAAAAACCAAAATTAAACTTCCAGAGATAATCAAATATAACTTGTATAACATATAGGAGTTTATAAAACAAATCAAAACCATATCAAGATCTCAAAAGAGTCTTATAAATCATTCACAAAAATCTTCAAAATCAATAAAGTAGTTTATATATATATATATATATATATATATATATATATATATATATATATATATATATATATATATATATATATATATATATATATATATATATATAAGGTAATTAAACATCAGTTTAAACATCAAAATACATCAAATAGGAGTGGTCTAATGTTCAAAACCATCTCAATATTAAACCCTTCGAAATCCAATCAAAAATCCATCAAAATTCATAAAAACTCTCAAAACAGTGGATTATGAATGTGAAGGTGTGTATATGTGTGTTTGTGCATTGGTTCAACATTGTGAATCCATTGTATATATGTATTATAAGGTTTTAATTCAACTTAGTAAGAAACAACCCAAGATCCAAAACAAAACTTCATCAAAATTTCACAAAGCTCCAAACAAGCTTCGACCTGCACAACCACAGACCCGAAACAAGCCTCTTTTAACACTTCATGACTTAATATTTTTGATCCAACAAATCATTCTATAACTTGTTATACACATACCCAATCACTTAGATTAATTACTCATGAACATATGCACTCACAACATGCAAATAATCAAGTTTTAACCATCGAAACATCACTAACAAAACCACATATGCATACACACTGTAGGGTTCATCTTTAATCAAATTTTGTTTACTTTTATGCAATAATCAACATACAATCTTCTTATAACAATTTTAAACAGCAAGTATATGAAGAAAACATCATACTCATGATTTCTATTTGGTTCTTTAACAATCTCAAGTCATTAAATTAGGGTTCAATCACCAATAGTATAGTTTCATGAAAAGATTCGCTTTTTAGTTCATCCACTTATCAATAATTTATTATATCTTCCTCCAATCCCTAATATGTTTTCTAATAGACAAGTAATCACAAACAATATGCAACGAACAAAAGAAAATAAACGTATGTCACTCACCTTATTAAAGAATCAACCGAAGAAAAATAAAGAGAATAAGAAAATCCTTCCTTCGCAAGAAAACCAAGATCCTCGCTTTAAAACTTCAAGAAAATAATAATAATGAAAATCCTTGTGTTGTGCAGCAAAGAGACGGTAGCACCCCACTCTTAAATAGGCCGGAATTATAGGTTTTAGGGTTATGTAAATAGATTTGCAAAATACCTCTATTAACTATATCTTTACATAAAATTGTTTTGATTTTACACCATAAAACAAGAAGAGAGCGATTCAAAATCCCAACCACAGGCTTAATTTTGATCCCCAGATCCGCTCGAATCCGCCACTTTTCCTTCGCCCCCCTTTCGTTATTGTTGTAGATCTCTCTGAGATCTACCACCCCACCCCATTTTTTTCGCCAATGGTGGTTTCCGGTTGTTCCCTCCGGTCTTCTCTTCTCTCCCTGGCCCGAGGCGCTCGCTGACCCGCTCCACGGTTGTAGCCTCCGAGATCTTGTTGCTTCAGCATCCAACTTCGAGGCGCTTCTCCCCTCAGCCTGTTTCGATCGTCTCGGCCCTCTTGAGAGCCCGTTCCAAGCCTCCGTTTGGAGTCGTGGTCCCGGCGGTGGTGTAGCGATGTTTGCTCGGTGGAAGCGGAGTCCTGGACTCCCCTGTCGTTTCAATCCAAGTCTGTTCCTCCACTCCCCCTGTTCTAGCAGTGGAGCTCCTCCCCTGGTGTTTCCGTTCGTGGTTTCCCTCTTCGTCCCTCGATTGGTTTTCTCAACTGTTCAAGTGCGCCCGGATCCTCGCTTCTCCCTCCCCCTAACCAATCTCTGTAAGTTATTGCCTCTTTTCTTTATTGGTTGCTTTGGCGACCGTGGGGTGCTCTTATTAGAGCGATGTGTTCTGTTTTATTCCTTCCCCTTCCCTAATTATCCCTTTCATCTCCTCTGGAGTCCGCATTTCTTCATCTTTCTCCCCTTCGGACTAGCTTTCCCCATCTTTGTTGCTTGGGAAGTTGGCCCTCCTACATCTTTCATTGTAGTTGCCTAGAGTGGCTTTGCTGGTCTCGCGGTTCTGCCTCGAGATTTCTGTGCTTATCGAGATTCGTTTGCGAGAACGAGACTTTTCTTTTATTGTACTATTTATTTTTTAAGGAGTTTTCTGTTCTTCTTTTCTCCCTTGGCGATCAGATTTTGATTGCTACAGCACTATCTTACTGGCTTTCCTTTATTTTCCAATTGTCTAGTGCATATTGGTGTATCGCTTTGAGGCACTTTGAGGCTGGTCTCTACCATGTCTCTCTTTGGACCAGTAGTTAGATCTAACTGTTTAGTGACGATTCAGGAATTGAAGAGTGGCTTGTCATCTCCTCTTTTGGCTAACTCATATCTCCCTTGGTGCTCTCCCATCTTCACTACTTTCCCCTTTTGCTTGTAAGTCCGACCCGCTTCTAGTTTGTCACAGGTGCCTACTTCCTGGGCATTTTAAACATGAGTGTGTGAATAAAATGAAGTGCTTTTTCTGTGATAATTTTGGTCACTCGTGCAGTCGCTGCTTTACCCTTCAAAAATTCCTTGGTCTCCCCAGAGGCCACCCCATACCAGCCAAACTTCTTTCCTTTCTTAACTACCCTCTATTAAAGCGCAAGCTTCATGCTTGCTTGGCAAGGAAGTTCAGTATTGAATCTGGAAAGGACTTCGACTCCTCTGCAGTTGTTCCTTTTCTAGCTTTCAACTTCACTACTTCTTCCTCTGCTTATAGTGATTCTCTTGCGACGCTTCAACATCCTAATATTGCTAATCTCTTTAAGGATCGCAAGGTTTTTTCGAATCTTGTCTCCTTCCCCCGTTTGGGTTCTTACAAGGCTCGTCCCCATTTTTTTCGGTGGCGCCTGCGTTGAGATTGAGTCTAGATTATAATTCTGGATTGTTTAAATCCTTTAATTCTTGCCACTCCTGGTTTCGCTGTGCGATGGGGCACGTTCAGCATCGCAGCATTTCAGACCCCGTACCTTCTGACAATGCTATTGTTTATTTTGAGGCTCCTTCTTTATCTTATAATTTTCCCTGTTCTATGATCATTTCTTCTCCCAAACTTTCTACGTTCTCTTGTCATTTTCCAGGATGCATCTTCTCGCTGTATCAATACTTAGGGGTGCAATCTTCGATCAACCATCTCCTTAGGGAGGTTATGCATATCCTGCACTCTTTTCCCCGCAAGTCTTCTCCGAGTCTTGATGACTCTTCTTTCGACAATTTTCTTTATCATACTCACTCCATCACAATATCCTCGTCGGTTGCCTCCAGTGTTCTCTTTACCTCTTGTTGCCCCAACATAGATGAAGCTAAATTGTTTGACCCTGCTGCTATTTCGCCCCCAGTGGTGAAGGTTGCCCCTCCCCCCGTTAAGCGAAAATACAATAAGAAAGTCGGTAATAATGTGCAGATTCGTGTGAGTGCTCGTATTCTTGCTAGGAAAGCTAATGATGTGTCAGCTCTTCAGCTTGTGCACAGTTGAGTTTTGGCATTGGCAGCCAGGCTGTTTTCGTTTTGTGCCGCTTATGTTTCTCTTCTTGGGCTGCTGGTGGAGCTTGATATCTCCACGGGGGGATGTCTTTTAGCTTTCGTTTTGCTCGGCACTGTCTCTTGATTCTCATCCACATGTGGGTGCGGCAGGGTGTTTTTGGCTCCTCTTCGCGCGTTTGTTTTCAGGGCTGAGCGCTTCGTCTCCCTGTTTGGTGGTTTTCAACTGTTGTATAGAAGTTCCCTTATTGGCGTGCTTTTCAGCCTTTTTTGGATTATTTAATTGTAATCTTCATTCTGTTTTACTACTTTTTCGTATTGTTAGTCTGTTTTACAACTTGTAAAACCCCTTGTGATTTTGTCTGTAACTTACATTATTATTGATTTATATATTTTTTGATGGCTGAAGCCGTTTGGCTCTATCCGATATATCAAAACTATATCTTTACATATATAAATCCTTATACTTACAAATTAAATAAAACCAACTTAATTAAGATTTAAAAACAAAAGTAACCACTTTATTATCATCTGGCACTGTTTTGAAAACCAGAAATAAGTGGCAATTTTGCAAAAAGACCCTTCTTTATCAAAACTTGCAAAATAAACCAAATTTATTAAAACAAAAGGTAAACTCTTTACCTTTGAGTTGGCTAGGCATCATACCCAGCCCAAAAATCCATAAATCTGGAGTTTTCACTCCAAGTGGTAATTTTGCACAAAAGTCTATCTTTTTGTAATATTTGCAAATAGGTCCAATAATTATCAGAAAAACTCAAAAAATTCACAAATAATATCTAATAATAAATAATGGGTTTCCTCAAAATAATTTTTGATTTTGAACTTCCGAAGAAAATATTTGCAAGTGTTTTGCATGTGTAAAAAGATAAATTTTCAGAAAAATATTTATTAAATCACCAAAAATTATTTAAATTTATTTATTAATCTTAAAAACATTATTTAAAAATCTAAGGTATTACATCACTCCCTCCTTAGAATAGTTCTGTCCTCAGAACTACTACTAATAGGGTCCAAACAAAAATAAGCAAAGGAATTGAAATCTCATAAACGAGAAATAGTTTAATAAATACAATTACACAAGAGAATGTAATCTAACAAAAGTAATACAACCAACTCAAAGAGCACAATCATACAAAAGAATACAATCATACAAAAGGAACATAATCATACAAAAAGTTTAGGAAAAAACCTTCCGCATGCGATCCTCCGACTCCCAAGTAGCTTCCGCTGCGCAACTGTGATATCTTGCCTTCGAAAACCTGCTACAACACCCTCTGAATCTCTACATCTAGCTTCTGACCTTCCACAATCTGCTTCAACTTTTCGAGGATCCGTGGCCACTCCCTCCTTAGAAAGGACATGACCAAGAAAAGCTACCTCAAGCTTGCAGCTCAATGAGATCAATGCCAAATAATCTCCCACCAATCTCGATATCACAATCTTCATAATATCATTCAGTAATAAATTCTTTCCCTGATAGTGTTGCCACCGTCAAGGCTCCGCCTGGAAACAACTTAAGTTCCACACCTAAGACTTTAGCAAAAACAAAAAAAAACAAAAAAAAATAATAATAAAATAAAATAAAATAAAATAAAAAGGGTGACACAAATGTATGCGAAGAACCAGTATCAAATAAAACTTTTGCTTTTATTCCATTAACCAAAACAAATCCTGTTTCATGAAGAATGATACTCAAATCTCCAATTTATTCTCAAACAAAGTTTTATATAATACATAAATGAATGAATTCAAAATTCTTGCACACCCTAGATCACATCATTCTGAGTACCCCTGCATCCTCCTCAGTAAATGCGAACACTTGCCCCTGCCTCTGAACTTTGCATCTGCCTGCACCATCCTTCTTCAACTGCGGACAGTTTGGTCTGAGATGCCCTTCACGACCAGACTGATAACAAACCTGCGCCTTCCGAGGCTTGGTGCATGCTGCCTGATAATGACTTGCCTCTCCACAGTTGAAACAAGTCACACCTTGAATTGTGGGTGCCTTCTGCACTGGCCTACTGATCTTGCCCTGCTTCGCTGGGAACTCCTTCTCACTCTAACTAGCTGTTGGCCTCTTGTTCCTGTTCCAGGTCTCCTGCCTCTTCTGAAACTGATCCATATCTTCTTCTGTCATAGCTGCTCTCCTTACCAGCTTATCAAATCTCCTTATGCCCAATGAAATCATGCTCGACCTCAAATTCGACCTCAAGCCCTGCTCGAATTTCGTGGCCTTCTTCGCTTCATCCATAATCAGCTCCAGTGCATACCTTGACAGCTGAGCAAACTTAGTCTCATATTCGCGCACTGTCATGCTGCCTTGCTGCAGATTCAAGAATTCCGTTGCCTTTTTCTCCTAGATATCCAGAGGAAAGAAATGATCCCTGAACTCGTCCTGAAAAGCCTCCTAGGTCACTTGCTGATCTCCAAATGTCCTCTTCACTGACTGCCACCAGACGCCATCATCCTTCTCTAACTGCATCGTAGCCAATTTCACCTTATTGGCTGCTGGGATTTCCAGAACTTCGAAGATCATCTCCACCTGTCTAATCCAATCATCAGCCTCATTTGGATCAGACTACCCCTCAAACACAGGCGGCTTCATCCGCTTGAAGGACTCAACCTGCTTGATCGGATCAGCGTTAACAAACATTGATCCATCCTCCTGATTCTGATTCTGATTTTGTGCCATGCTGGCTGCCATGAATGTGTTCAACGTCTAATACACCCAGGTAATCTCAGTCTCGAGATCAAGTCCAGCCCCATGGGACTTCAAGCCCCATCACCATTACCACCATTCCTGGTCATGGGTCCTGCCATTACTGAATACTGCAAAATGAGGGCAAAGTTAGAGCACTACAACACAATTTATATTCATATCCATAACCCATGGCAAAACCTAATCCATACCCCAAACCAAAATATCATGTTCTAACTCTATGTGATACTCACGCTCTAATGTCCACACCTAAATACTCACGCTCTAGTGTCCACACCTAGGTTTATTTTTATACCATGTTTATTATTACTATTGAAGCATGCTCTGATAACAATTTCTGTAGCGCCCCTAATTTCCAATATGATATCTCAGAAATATATGGCACAATTCTCAGCATCAACCTCAATTGTAATAGTAAACATAGCCAAAACACAAATATATTTTTTCAACTTTTATTACAATAATTCTTTACAAAATACAGCGGAAAAAACAAACACCTTGAATTACAAATCTTTTCTTTTACAACACATTCTTTTACAATTTACATAAGCCATAATCACCATGCATCAACAGCAAGAATAAATAAAATAAGAAATGACAATAAATAAGACATGAAAACATCAAGGATTATAAGAAGGTAAATAGTAGGGCATGAAAACAACAAGTGAAACTAGACTAAGTATCAAGTGTAGGAAAAACAGAAAATAACAAGCATAAAACCAAGTCAAGAAAATGCAGATGCTATATGATGACTCTCTAATGCATACTTGTCGGATTCTATGCATCCCACAATACATAGGTCCAGTGCAAGCCCTTAACGTTCTTCACTTTATAGAGTTAAATCCCTCGTTATACGACTAATCCTACTACGGTGACGGAAACATGATCCAGAATACTCCGCGAATAGGCATCACCACCCTCGACGCGCAAGCATCATGTAAGAATAGCTCAACAAATCGGAGAATCACCTCCTTGCTGTGTACCCCACGAATAGGCTTGTGAGGCCCTCGACGTGCAGATACACCAGGTACATCCTGTGAATAGGCCCGCCGACCCTCAATACGTGAATGCACCCTGCATGCTCCGTGAATAGGCCTGCAGACCCTCGACACGCAAACATACAAATATCCTCTCGAGACAGAACAACACACAAGTCCTGGAACGCATCCATTGAACCAAAACCAAGAGCATATACTTACGTTTCCCAAGTTCCATCACATCTTCACTAGTGCCCGTCCTTAAGTTGATTATTATTAAAACACAAAAATCCTCATCTCTAGAGTTAGTGTATCTTACCGGACTTAATTTCACAACAACAACCCTTAGACCCAATTGGTCTAAATCAACAAAATTTTATCTGCCGGTTCACAGGACTCCCACTCAACTCTTATAGTTTCACAAAATGAATATTGACACAAAAACTTTCAATAAAACTCATAAATCCATCATCAAAACGATTATATGAAGAAAACTTCTTAAATCAACAAAACCAAATTCATTTAATGTGTTCATAAAATTCCAGAATTCAAATAAAATATTAAGTCCATTAAATAACAGAAAACCATATTTTGAAATCACAGAATACCACAAAACATCAATTACTTCGAAGAAAACATATTTATTTTACTATATGAAGTTGTAGAAATACAAGTTTGAACGAAATACAACCCTTTGTAAAATATTGTAATCCGTAGCAAAACATCATTTAAAGCAATAGATTAATAATCCATAATCGAAGAAATAATCATTCAAAGAAACGTCAGAAAACTCAAGAAATTCATCAGCCAGAACAATGACAGTCGACAGTCAAGAGTAACCAGTTGACTGTCCTGCGAAAATCCGAAAACTCAATAAAACTCATCAGCCAGGGCAGTGATAGTCGACTATTGAACATGGTCAGTCGATTGTCCTGCAAATTTCCAAAACTCAAGACAACTGACAGACGACTGTCGACTTAGTTCAAAGATGAAGCAGTCGACTGTTATTGCGAACAAAATCCAGAATCAATAACCGCCCAGTCGGCTATCGACTCTAGTTTGTTCGACTGTCGACTATAGCACGTTGCAGTTTGTGCATGTTTTAACTGATACAACGATAAAACTTTGAAAAACCAAAATTAAACTTGCTGAGGTGATCAAATATAACTTGTATAACAAATAGGAGTTTATAAAACAAATCAAAACCATATCAAGATCTCAAAAGAGTCTTATAAATCATTCACAAAAATCTTCAAAATCAATAAAGTAGTTTATATATATATGCATAGGGTAATTAAACATAAGTTTAAACATTAAATACATCAAGTAGGAGTGGTCTAATGTTCAAAACCATCTCATTATCAAACCCATCGAAATCCAATCAAAACTCCATCAAAATTCATAAAAACTATCAAAACAGTGGATTATGAATGTGAAGGTGTGTATATGTATGTTTGTGCATTAGTTAAACATTGTGAATCCATTGTATATATGTAGTATAAGGTTTAAATTCAACTCAGTAAGAAACAACCCAAGACCCAAATCAAAACTTCATCAAAATTCACAAAGCTCCAAACAAGCTTCGGCCTGCACAACCACAGACCTGAAACAAGCCTCAAGCTTCGGCCTGCACAACCACAGACCAGAAACAAGCCTTTTTTAACACTTCAAGACTTATTCTTTTTTATCCAACAAATTCTTCTATAACTTGTTATACACATACCCAATCACTTACATCAATTACTCATGAACATATGCACTCACAACATGCAAATAATCAAGTTTTAACCATCGAAACATCAATAACAAAACCACATATGCATACACATGGTAGGGTTCATCTTTAATCAAAATTTGTTTACTTTTATGCAATAATCAATATACAATCTTCTTATAACAATTTTAAATAGCAAGTATATGAAGAAAACATCCTACTCATGATTTCTACTTGGCTCTTTAACAATCTCAAGTCTTTAAATTAGGGTTCTAGTCATCAATAGTATAGTTTCATGAAAAGATTCACTTTTTAGTTCATCCACTTATCAATAATTCATTATATCTTCAACCAATCCCTAATATGTTTTCTAATAGACAAGTCATCACATACAACATGCAATGAACAAAAAAAAAACATATGTCACTCACCTTATTGAAGAATCAACTGAAGAAAAATAAAGAGAATAAGAAAATCCTTCCCTCGCAAGAAAACCAAGATCCTCACTTTAAAACTTCAAGAAAGTAATAATAATGAAAATTTTTGTGTTGTGCAGCAAATAGACGGCTGCACCCCACTCTTAAATAGGCCGGAATTATAGGTTTTAGGGTTCTGTAAGTAGATTTGCAAAATACCTCTTTTAACTATATCTTCACATATATAAATCCTTATACTTGGAAATTAAATAAAACCAACTTAATTAAGATTTAAAAACAAAAGTAACCTCTTTATTATCAGTCGGCACTATTTTGAAAACCCATAAAAACGAAATTGCACTTTTGCCCCTCTAAGTGGCAATTTTGCAAAAAGACCCTTCTTCATCAAAACTTGCAAAATAAACCAAATTTATTAGTACAAAAATTAAAATATTTACCTCTGAGTTGACTAGATATCATACCCATCCCAAAAATCTGAAAATCTGGAGTTTTTAATCCAAGTGGTAATTTTGCTCAAAAGTCCATTTTTTGTAATATTTGCAAATAGGTCCAATAATTATCAGAAAAATCTAGAAAATTCAAAAATAATATCTAATAATAAATAATGGGTTTAACCAAAATAATTTTTTACTTTGAACTTCCGAAGAAAATATTTGCACGTATTTTGCACGTGTAAAAAGATAAATTTTCAGAAAAATATTTATTAAATCACCAAAAATCATTTAAATTTATTTATTAATCTTATAAACATTATTTAGAAATCTAGGGTATTACACCTTTTAAGATGGAATTAAAAAATTCGATGCATTTCTGGTCATCACACCATAGCGACACCTTCCATCTGCAACTAGTGCCCTCTTCTCGACCAGTTTTCCCTTCAGCCAATCAGCAGCCTCAAGTTGTACCTTTCAATTTCTCCAAATTGTTTGTCAAATTTTTTGGTTGATTCTGACAGGCAACCTCCTTCACCTTATTCATCAAAGTCTTACTTCCGAATTTGGTGTAGAAATTTGTAGCGAAATGTTGCATACAATAACGATGGTATGGATGTGGCTCATTCCATGATCCTTTTTCAAGGTCCATGCACAATATGATATCCGCATGACGATAAAAAATGACACATAAGCCTTGCCAATCGGTGACAAAATATCTAATACAACTCATGAACCATGTCCAACTTTCTATACTATCTTCATCTACTATTGCAAAATCAAATGAAAATAACCTATTATTTTCATTCATTCTACCGCAATCAACAAATAGCTCTTACATTTTCCATACAAATGAGTTCCATATATACTAATAACAGGTCGGCCGGACTTAAAACCTTCATTCGAAGCGGCAAATGCCCAGAAGACTCCTTTAAATATTTCTTCACCAGGGGTGAAAGGAGTACTATCTCAATGCACGTAAGTTTCAGGATTAGAGTTGTTTTGCTGATAAAAGGGTTGACAACTTCGTATATGCTTCATCGAACCTTCCAAATAAGTTCTCCATAACTCTCTATTTTGCAATCAAAACTTTCTTGTAAGAAATCTTATAATTACATTGTAGCAAGACAATCTCAATTATGGTCCTCGGTATTGTTCCTAACTATGTCTTAACAACATTCAAAATTATATTAGAAACTAGCTTCGAATCAACTTTAGTATGGTCCTGAGTTAATGTCAGATTGGTACATGTATGAGCCCCTCCTAACTTCTTCAGAATGAAGTATGTTTGCCCTTTTGGGATACACGCACGTAGTCACCATAGACAAACTTCCTCGACCATGCCTTCAGGATTGTGTGATGTACCCTCATTTGCATGTACATTTTCATGGAATTTACATTGGACGATATAAATTCTTTTGTTTGATTTCACTACTACACATTCTTGATGTTCCCTAATAGAGAATATCTTCCCCGCATGTTGGATATGCTCTTTGCTTTCAAACTTTTTCCCAACGTACAATAATCCTATCTCTGATGGACCACATGATTCTTCAGGATTTTGATGAACCCGAGCATTATTACTCCTTTCAGTAGATTCAAATTCAGGTACAGTTGGCCTCATGAATTTGGGGGGGGGCATTGACTCCCATTTCCTGAACGTCATTAAAGTTATCATTTGGATGCTCATCGTCTTCGTGTTCCTCCTGTTTTACATCTATCTCCTCTTCTTCATCTTCTTCATCATCTACTAACTCATTGTTAACTGTAGCATTTTTGAAGTCTTGAACATTATTTTCGTTATCAACAAGATTGCGGGTAAAGTTTGAATTCGATGGTGGCAAGATATATAAGGGTGAATTTGTTGAAACTGGATTTGTGAAAAGGTTTTCTTGTTGAGGCAATAATCTTTCATGTAGTTTAGGACTCGGATGGGGACTCATCTCATGAGTCGATATTGCACCAACTGGGCTTGGTATACGATTAACATGTGGTGGACTATTGGGAATCCTTATTTTATCAACGTATAACTCCAATGCACTCCAACTATAGTTAGGATCAACTGTTCTTGCAATCATGGAAGTAAGAGCGTCATCATCGACTATTGGCACCACCATAAAATATTAAGACTCTAATTTCTTAGCTGCATATCGAGCTCTAATTTTAACATTCCATTCAGCTCTATCCAGTTAGTAATTTCGTACACCTTCTCTACTAGTTCGTGCATTGTAATATTATGGGGAGCCCAAACTACTTCTGGTTCAACATCACTATAATAAGCTCCTAATTTTGGGTCTCGAACTATTTCTCCCCCATAATATAACCAAATATGAATTTTGCAATCCAAACCTATACATAAATAAATGACTATGCGAATAATTATCTAATCAAAAAATCATAACAAACATTAATTATGCTTTCTAGGGTTGTATGAATACCTTCAAAAAACAATCCGGTGTTTGAGAGGGAAAATGACGACACAGATGATGTCGGAGAATGAGAGTGGTGCTAATCGTCGGGGGTGTTATCGTCGAGGACTGTGGGTGGCAAGACTTGGAGAATTGGTTGAGAAATATGGAAATTAGGGTTTGGGGATTGAAGGTTGATGGTGATGGGGAGAGGAAGATGAGATGAAGTTGATTCGTTAATTAGGAAGAGATTTTATTGAGTAGGAGGAGCTAGATTACGGTTATAGGGTTTTGAAAGAAATTGGGTTTTCCGAGTTGGGGAAATGGAATTGGGGAAGAGATGAAGAAAATGTGAAGTAATAAGAATAAGGGTTTAGAAGGGTTTAAGGACCAGACCCCATCGATCATTTAACTTAGGCCGTGGTTTGGAACTACGACCTAGGTATTCTCGAGGCTGCAGTAGCCCACTGCGGCTTCAGTTAAATCTCCTTGAACTTGCCTGGACTTGGGAAATTTTATACCAAGTATTGGAATGTAGAGTTTTATGGTATGTACTTCGATCGCAGTACGGAACTGCGGCAACAAAATAGAAGAAGCCGCAGTTCGGTACTGTGAGTGGCCAATTTTGGAAATTAGTTTCGAAAATGGCCTATTTTGAGAATTAGTTTCAAAAGGTGGCATATTTCGGGAAGAAAATCCCCATGCGAGTAGGTTGGAATAAATCTTGTCGAATTTATCTGTACACAGGTTCGAACTCCATAAGAAGCACTATTGAATTTTTATTTTTATTTTCCTTCTCCCTACACTGTACTTTAGCATGTTTAATGTACATATTTGTTTGGAACTCTGATATAATCATTTATGTACATTCGAGAGTTGGACATAGTAGGATTAGCCACACACGAAAAAAGACGAAAAAAGACAATAAAATAAAAATTGAACATAGCAAAATAAGATATTTTTTTTTTTACAACAATAGTATTTTAGATATTACCCCCATAAACCTTAGGTATTTCCATATAACCTCCAACGAACTTTATAATTTTATATAATCCCCAATAAAACATGAGTTTTTACCATGTATGTCCCTAAAAAATATGTAAATATCAAATATATCCCTAACCAATGCATAGTTTCGCATGGCCCCTAACAATGTGTCACATCTCTTAGCTACTCCTCTAGTTAAAACCACTTAAAAGACATCAAAATAGTAGGAAATATTATGTTTTCTTTGATAGACTTGATAGAAAATGACTGAAATACCCTTCCTCTACCGTTCTAACTTCGTATTCTTACTCCATGTAAAATCAGTCGAATGTAAATTCAACCGAAGTGCATCAACTCTTCACAAGTGTTCTTCATTTTTCTCAAGAAATGGATAATTTTACAGAATATTTTTGTAACTTCATATTATTCCTCACATTTCCTACTCGAATTTGTCATCAATCTTATAAATTTCAATATGTGTAGTTAGAGACAACTGTACAAATAAGAAATGAGGCTCACCTTGGTATGGCAAAATGTGAAAATGCAAATTTTTGAATGGCATATGCGATATTAGCATATTTGTTTGGGTATACATGTTAAAAATTCTTCAAACATTAAGTTACTTCAATAATAATCCCCCAACCTAAAATTCAATTTTTAAACCTCTCTCTCTCGTTATCTTATCTAGCTAAAATATTTCTATTGAACCTGCTTTTTCCTTCCTTTTTCATTCTTTTTTCTTCCATCTTCCCTTCCAATTCCATTCTCCTTCTTTCTATCATAATCACCTCCTCCACTTCTTGTTGTCATTTCTTTGAATTCTTAAAAATACCATTGCTAAATGTGTCTTTTCTCTCACTTGCTTATCCAACAAATCCTACTAAAACTCATCCTAAATTACTCCACCACCGCAACCCTCCTTCTTCTTACTAAACTATCTTATGAATCTATTCCCAGTTTCCTACTGAATCAACTTCATCCTCAATCCACAAACCCTCATGATCGACATACCCGACCATATACAGTTTTATCAAAAAAACTGAGAAAATTAAGATCTTTAATTTTTTTTAACTCTATTTACACATTTGGAGCCGAAGACAAAATATTGCATTAACCATTCTAAGAAACTTTAAAAATAAGGAAAGCCTGAAGGAACATGAAGGAGAGAGGGAGGTAGGAATGAAAAATAAGGGAAAATTTGGATTTAATAATTCTATTTTGTTGAGAAAGATGATTACATCGAGAGGCTATTTCGTTATACAGATTTGTATTTTAGGTTTTTTTTTTTTTTTTTTTTGGGGGGGGGGGGGGGGGGGGGGGGGGGGGCATAATATTCTAATGAGGTTATATAGAAATACAAAGTTTCTTTGCATTATATAGAAATACTTAAGTTCTGCAGGGGTAACATCCAAAAATCCCAATAAGAAATTGAAAGGTTTTCATTAATTTTTTATATATAGAATTTTCTTTAAAATTAAGGGAAAAAGTCATGAAACCCCAGAATGTTTGCTCTCAAAATAAAAAAGCTCTTAATCTTCCAAATGACGCCCCACATGATGTAACCCTCTCTCTTTACAATTTTCTAATATAGAGAATGACCAACCCCTACACTATATGGTAGTGATGAGGTGGTTTTGGGGGGGGGGGGGGGGGGGGAGAGAGAGGAGTGGAGTGGATTTTTTTAGAAAAAAAATGTTAACACTATATGGAAAATGAAAAGGACAATATATATATATATATATATATATATATATATATATATATATATATATATATATATATATATAAGTAATGTGAGCCTCATATTTGTATGAGAAAAATTTTCTCATACAAAGTGATTATATTCACTTAGTGGGATGCTCATGTAAGATCCATTCCATCCATCATGTTTATCATATCAATGGATATATGTGCAGAAAAAATTATGTGGTTTGGAGGTCATTCACTCATGCTTCATATGGGTCCAATTTGTGTTTCGATTTGTATTACTGTTGAAATCATTCATTTTTCAACCACATGGTGCAATGATCTCCAAACCACTTAATTTTTTTTACACATACATCCATTAGCATGATAAACATGATGGATGGAGTGGATCTTCCATAAGGGCCCCACAAAGTGAGTATAATAATTTTGTATGAGAAAAATTTTCTCATAATCTATATGAGGCTCACTTTTCTATATATATATATATATATATATATATATATATATATATATAATCTTCACCCCTTACACTATTTTTTATATATGAAATGACCAAAACTCCCGTATATTATACTCCCTTAGTCCCATTTTAATTGCCCACTTAACCACTTTCATGCATAATAAAAATAATCTAATATTACTAATTTACCCCTATTAAATAACTATCCTACTAACCACCAAGCAATTTCTTGGATGGTACAAGAGAGGAGAATAAAATTGTGGTTAGGTTGAGACCCTGGTTTGAGGCCTAGACATCTCCAAAGCTATAAAAAAAAATACAACACATTAGGGGGATGTATCCTACTATCAACCCTCTCTCTCTCTTAAAGCACTCATATTCTCTCCTCTCACTCTAATTTTTTTAAACTTAAAATTTTTAATAAAAATATAATTGACTTGTTAGGGTAAAAATTTATCCAGAATAAGAAACTAAACAAATCATTTTGGACATTTAAAAATGGTAAAGTGGACAATTAATGAGACGGAGGGAGTATTAGAAAGAAAAAAAATGAAAAAAAGAGTGATGGTGATATGTTTAAAAAAAAAATTGTGCAGGGTGTTTTGGTCTTTTCCCATATCATAAAATTATAAAAGGAGAAGATGACGTCACATTGGGGGGCATTTAATCAAAATAAAACAATATGAGGTTCCTTACTTTTTCAGAGTAAACCGTTGGGGGTTTTATGACTTTTACCTAAAATCTAATTATATATTTCTTTTTCCATCACAATTAATAAGGTTGTTGTGTTGAACACCTAACTTATCAAAAAGAGGTATATGTTTTTTAGTAGAGGTTAAACCAATTATCATATTAATAATGAGTCCAAAATTTTGTGACACTGTACAAAAGTAAATGCACAATGCTAATCATTACTCCAATATATAGTAGTATAGATTGTCTATAATGGGTTTTAAGAGCATCCACAGTCGTTCGATGTAAAAAATGGCAAAATGCATATTTTGCCCATCCAATCGATTAGCATCCACAGTCGTCGAATGGCAAAAAAATGCATAAAGTCGTTAAAAAAGAAACAAACGAAACATCATGTTTCGTCTGTAATTTAAAAAATAATTTATACTGATAAAATGTTAATAAAACATATGTTTCGTCCCAAAAAGGAAGAAGTTTTTTTTGCAAAAAAAAATTGCAAAAACAATTTTTAAAACTAGTTTGTAAATAATATTTGCAAAAACAATTTAAAAATTTGCAAAATAAATTTAAAAATTTGCAAAAACAATATAAAATTTTACAAAATGTGCACAAAAAATCACAAACCCGGACGATACATGATGGTTCGTCCGGAATTTGTGGAAGTTTTTTTTGCAAAACAAAATTTGCAAAAACAATTTTAAAAAATATTTTGTAAAAATTATTTGCAAAAACAATTTAAAAATTTGCAAAATCAATTTAGATAATTGCGAAAATTTTTTTAAAATTTACAAAATTAAATTTTTAAATAAATTTTTTTAAAAAATATTCGATTGGGACGAAACATGATGTTTCGTCTCACTTGGGACTAAACATCATGTTCATTCCCACGCTTAAATTCATTTTTATTTGGTTTTCATTTATTTTTGATGTTTCGTCCGATCAATTAAAATAATAATTAAATAATCCAGACGAAACATGTTTCGTCTGCTATAATATGCATTTTGCTATATGGAATGCTATTCGTCCCTTTCTACTGTAGTGATTTTGCCAAAAAATGGCAAAATAGCAGACGACTGTGTGAGCTACAGTAAAAAAAAATGGAAAAAATGGCAAATAAGCAAACGACTGTGGATGCTCTAATATTTCCAATCAGATTTTTACTTTTATTTCTCTCACAAACCAACTAATAAGAGCATCCAAAGTTGTGTTTCTCATTTGTTAAAAAATGGCAGCTACAGTAATAACAAATAGCGATGTTTGCTGCAGTGGTCGTTTGCTATATCTTTCTCATTTTTTTAGAAATAAGCGAGCGACAGTATATGATATACCGTCTCACCGTTTAAAATAAATTAAAAAAAGTTAATTACTTATTAACTATTAAACTATATTAATTAACTAAATTAAATAATATAATAATAACTAAACCTAATTAATTAACTACCTAAACCTAATTACTACTCTTAAACCTACCCAATCAGCATTAATTCTCCACTGTGCCCTTAATTCATGGACGGGGTATCATACCCCGGCCGGGGTATGTTTCCCCGTCTGAGGGAATATTAAAAAAAAAAAAAAAATTTAAGTGGAGAGACGGGGTATCATATCCCGGACGGGATATGTTTCCCCGTCCGAACATTTTTTTTAGAAAAAATTAATTAAAATTATTTAGACGGTATATGTTCTTCCGTCTCACTCGATTAAATAATCATAAAATCGGAGCGACGGGATATGATATCCCGTCCTTTATAATTTGAGAAATCGTATTTCGTTTCTCATATTTGAGAAACAAGAATAGCAACTTTGCTATAAAATGACAAAATGAGAAACCGTTGCAGTCATTCGTTTGCTAAAAAATGGCAAATTGACATTTATAGCAAACGACTGTGGATGCTCTAAGGAAAGGAATGGAGAAAAGAAACATTTTGAAAGAGCAGAGAGAAAGAACAGAAAGAAAAAAAATGATCATTGAGGACAAAATAAATGAAAGAAGGGAGGGGGAGGTGTCAATCAAGGATCCTATTATTAGAGCATCTGTAGTCGTTGAAGTGAAAAATACGCATATATGAATAAATAGAAATAGGAATCGAAATTTTGCTGCAGTCAAAGCTATTTTTTGAAGCGACGACAAATGAAGTGCCATCGGAGGAAAAAAAAACAAAAAAATTAAAGCGGAAGGGAGGGACGGCACTCGAAGTGCCGTCCGACACATATGAAAAAATTTGTCCTCAGAATGCAAATAAAAAATTACAAAAAAAATATAAAAAATTACAAAAACATTTCAAAAATTACGAAACAATTACAAAAAATACAAAAACATTTCAAAATTTACAAAAACATTTCAGAAATTGCAGAAACAAATAAAAAAATTGCAAAAAACCCCGGACGGCACTTCATGTGCCGTCAGACATAATTGGAAAATTTCGTAAATAAAAAATTACAAAAACATTTCAGAAATTACGAAAAAATTACAAAAACATTTCAGAAATTGCAAAAGAAATTAAAAATTGTAAAAACATTTCCAAAAATTGCAAAAAAAAAAATAAAAATTACAAAAACCTCCGAACGGCACATGAAGTGCCATCCAAGGAATTTGGGCTGGAAATTTTTTTTTTCTTCAAAGGCCGGCACTTCATGTGCCGTCAGAGGGATTTGGAGGGTATTTTAATTGAAATTTTTTTTTCAAGGGACGACACTTCAAGTGCCGTCCGACGGAAAAAAATTTATTTTTTGGGTGGGACGGCACTCGAAGTGCCGTCGCTCAAATATGTTGGCACACGACTGTAGCAAATTATCGATAAAATGGATATTTGACAAACGAGTGCAACACGTTTCTCAGCCAAATATCCATTTTATCGATATTTGGCAAACGACTACAGATACTCTTATAGAGTATACATACTCTTATGTAAGAGCATCCACAGTTCGTTCGCTATATTTGCCAACTTTCCATTTTTGAGAAATGAGACACTGCAGTCGTTTGCTATTTTGCTATTTTGTGGCAAAATAGCTACAGTGCGTTCTCATTTATGAGAAATGAATTTGGCATTCTTAAATTATAAGAGACGATACAAGTTGTCTCGTCCCAATTATTATTATTTTTTTAATTACGTCGGACGATACAACATGTATCATCCCATTTTTTTAAATTTTTTTAATTTTTTTGATCAGACGGTCTTGATGAAGAGAAAAAAAAAAAAAATCAAAAATACCTTCGGACGAGACAAGTTGTCCCGTCTCAAGCAAAAATGCTTGGGACGGGACAACATGTCCCATCCCTTTTTTCTGGGTAATTAGATTAGGGTCAAAAAGTTAGTAAAGTTAGTTGAGGTAGTTAAATATTAGGTTTAAGTTATATTTTATTATATAATTTATTTAATTAAACTATTTTAATTTCTAATCACTAATTAATTAACCGTAAAAAAAAAAAAAAAAAAAAAAAAAAAAAAAAAAACCAACGACGAACAATATGTATCGCCCGTCTCAAATTTTAGCAAACAACGACTGCAGACGATTTCGCTAAATGCTATTACTGTAGCTGCCATTTTGACAAATTTGAGAAACACCATTGTGGATGCACTAATGAGATATTTTTTTTGCCGGATTTTCTCTTTCAGCTTTTACACATAAATGATATTGATGGAAAATGATAATCATTATGAAAAAAACAATGGAGATCTATAACAATCTTCGTGTAATTAAAGAAAAAACGAGGCTTTTGCTAAGCACTCCACTATTGTGTCCAAGTGAAATATAAAGATCTACAATAAAATATCTTGAGCAATGGAGATCCCACATCTGAACAATTTATAGGGGATGTAACGTCTAATTTCTATTGAAAAAAGTTAGTCCTGGTTTTATGTTCATTTTTCAAAAATTTAACTGACCCTAGTGATCATTAGGCCTGTTCGAGTGACTATCTCTAGTGAACCACAACAACCAAAAAGGTGTTGGGAGATAGATCAAGTATGAAGTAATTTTTTTTTTTATGTGATCGGATAGAGTCTAAAGACTCCAGCCACAGCAAAAATTATATTAATAATAGGAACCGTACAACACAGGGTTTTACAAGCTGTAAAACAAAATAAAGGCAGACCTAAACCATACAGGGCAATGAATAAATAAATACAATACACCCAACAGCCCCAACAGCCGCGAAAATGGAACAACAGAAGCGATAGACGCAACAGAGAAAGGAGTAGGGGAGGCAACCGGGGAGCGCACGCAGCTAGGCTCCCATCAGATGCCAAAATCCAGAACAGCTCGAGACTCCAGACTTGAAAACCAGCCAACCAACAAACCGAAACCAAAGAGGGGACGCAGCAGCATAGGCAGCCTCCAAAGCCACCGCCGGTGGAATGGCGATCTTCAACCAGGGCAACACGGCACCCTAAACGCTGGCCACCTCAACAAGGGACAGCTGAAGATATAGATATGGGTTCACAGATAATAAAAAAAGCAAGAGGGAAGACGACTAGAAGGTTAAGCCACCACCAAAAAGCAGGGTCGCACCAGACCGCTGGCAAATAACCCCATCCAAGAACAATAAGCAAACGAGGCATGCGCCTCGCAATCGCAAACAAAGACAGCTCAACATTACATTAGCTCGCAGTGATCGCATAGCGAGGCACAAAAACCAGCCACAGAGACAATAATGTAAAGAAGCGAGAAAAACTAAACAAACAGCACTGATTAGGAACGTAAAGATTACATAAGGCAGAGGAAATAAAAAAAAACAGCTGGCCGAGCGCTCAAAAACATAGGGGACTAAGCCCACAAAAGTAAAAACCCAGCACCAAAATGCAGGCAGTCAAGCAAAGAAACAAGAGTTTCAAACGAGCGTAACATAAGCCCAAACCACAACAAGCCAAACAGGCAACTCTAGGCTGGCCATCGAACACCACCAGAGCCAAAACACAGGCCTGGGAACAAAAGAAACCCTCAGAATCAGTGCAAAGGAGGTCCAGAAACCTCAACCGACCTGCGACAAGAGAGCTCAGTAAGCAGTCATGCAAGAAAGAAGAATCATAAAGCATTAAGACAGCAAAGAACACGATAAGAGTCATGTAAACGACACCCATAAAAGAGATCACTATCATGGTGAGAGGCATTTGTAGATCAAAAATTAAAAAGGAAAAAAAATTCATCAATCAAATGAGCAATCGTGGAGGAACGGTGGGAGAATAATCTACGGTTTCTTTACAACCAAACGATCCAAATTATAATGTGAACCGAAAGGTTCCAACTTTTGCGGAATCTAGGATGCGATAAGGGGGACATCCAGCAAGAGTCAAGATTGATGGGCAGAGATGGATTTTCCCAAGCTAGCGATACTACCTTCCAGAGCGGAGAGATGAAAGAACATCCCACGAAGAGATGATTAACATCCTCCGAAACCTCTGAACACAACGGACAGAGTTGCCCCCATGCAAGATTGTGTTTATTAAGAATCTCGACCGTCAGTAATTTATTGTGAAGAGCTAGCCAGGTATTCACCCGAACCTTAAGGGGAGCACAGGAGCTCCAGATGAAGGAGGCAAAGGGGGATTTAGTACCACAAAAATTAAGAAAGTTATAAAAGGATTTAACTGAGAAAATCCCGGATGAGTTCCAACGCCAAGCGATCCCCTCATCGGGATGCCATTCGTAGAGATTAAGAGACGAAATGAGCTCGTAAAGTTCGGAGATTAAGCAAGGGGGAAGCTCAATCTCGAATGGGATGATCCATATCTTGTTGGAGTTAATAATGTAGCAAGAATCGTTCGCAGTCGTGTCTGGTAAAGAAGCCAGACGAAAGAGTTTGGGATGGGCCGAAGATAGTTTAATGTTGCCTAACCAAAGGTCGGACCAAAATTTAGTTCTGGAACTGTCAGAGCATCTACGGTAGATGCCACACTGGAAAGCCGATGCAGCCTTCCAAACACCTTTCCAGAAAGGGGACGCTAATCGGTGAGTGGTAGACGGGAAGGACCACCAAGGGGTGACAGAGTAATAATGGCCTATAATACACTGGACCCACGGAAGATGCCCAAGATGATGAAATCTCCAAAGCCACTTCCCTAGCAGGGCGATATTCTGATGCCTAATGTTGAGCACTCCCAACCCCTGCTAGCCTTAGAGGAACAAATCATATTCCAATTGCAAAGGTGAGATCCCGTTTTAAAACTGGCAGATCCGGACCAGAAGAAATTGCTTCTGATTTGGTCTAATCTTTTGATGACCCAAGAGGGAAGATAATAGAAGGACATCATATATAGGGGAATAGCAGAGAGGACTGAATTGATCAAAATCAATCTACCCTCGCGGGAGAGTAACTTCCCCGTCCAGACGTTAAGTCTGGCCTCAATTTTATCAATGATAGGGAACCAATCCGCTTTAAGAAGCTTGCCCCATCTAAGGGGAATACCCAAATAGGTGATGGGGAGCTCGACAATTGGACAATTAAAAAACTGAGAAACTTCCGTTTGACGGGCGGAATCACCACCTAGCTATGTCACTGAGGACTTTTGGAAGTTAATGGAGAGACCAGAGGCCATCTCGAAACAATAGAGAAGAAGTTTAAGGTTGCGCAAAGACGACTGATCAGGTTTACTGAAAATAATAGTATCGTCAGTGTACTGAAGATTAAGGATACCGTCAAAATATTGGGAACGACTGAGGCCCTCAATGACATGAGCTTCGCGAGCGTTGCGCAGCAACCTACTGAACACATCAGCAACCAGGGAAAAAAGGAGAGAGGAAATGGGATCTCCCTGACGGAGACCGCATTTGACCTTAAACTTGTGGCCTTGTCACGCCCCGCTTCCCAAAAATACAGAATACGGGCACGTAACACAAGCCCAGCGAATGAATATAATCATCCTTAAGCTGTTTCAGAAATCTTACAACATATCTCATGCAGTATATCAGAGTCAACATATATCAGAGTCAAAATATCGCAGTCGGAAGCAAAGAGTGGAACCAACATGCATCACTGAGATAACTTTACCAACAGGAATTAATTGAAACCAAATATCTTGTTCTCAAATAAAAACAACAGAGTCTAGAACAAACATTCTGGGTCACATCGCCCAATACAAAATAAATAATACACGTGTCTCAAATACTGAAATAAATCAAGTCTCAGGAATACAGAATAATGTTCTAACAGAAAACAGAAATAATAATAAACAGCATCTAATACTGCGAACCACCAGAACCTTCTTGAATCTGTCCACCGTAATCTGCAATCATCGAATGCAGGAAAAAGAAAAAGAAGAAAACACAGTACCCGTCAATGGCAAGTCCGGGTCACAAATAGAATAGGATACAAGCACTTGGGAAAAACTAAACAGATCTAACTAATCATCAGAAACAGACCTAATATGGTATGGTAAACTCAACTAACATAGTATCCTAGCAGATGTCTCAGATATTAAGTGTCAAGTGTCATATAACAGAAATGTCAAGTAAACAGATATGCAGATATGTCAGGTAAATCAGATAACAGGTTTCATATAATAGGTATTCAGATTATATCAGGTAACAGGTAATCAGGTAAACAGGATCATCAGGTTATGTTAAGTCTAATCTTTTATTAACTATCTAGGTAGCACGACATGTGCCCCAAATTATATCACATGGTTGCTACATTCAATGCAGTTTCGCTTTAGATTTCATAGTGGACCATAGAGGGCAGTATACTCAGGTACAGGAAAACAGGTAACAGGTACACGATCAAAGATACGTGCATCAACAGGTAACAGGTACACTACCAACAGGTACGTGCATCAACAGGACATGAACCAAAAGGTATCATGCATCAAAATGGGAAACACGGGCCCCCTTCTGAGTACACGTTTCTGAACTATCCACTAATCGATCTTTCCCTTAATCCCCGGCTTAGTTACTTTTATTGTAGTTATTAAACAGACATGATTGTGATCTAAAGGGTGTCAAACTAACATCACATAATCAGGTTTAGGTTTAGGGCATCAGATCAGTAAGTATATATGCAAAACTTTCACAAATACAAGCAAAATGGTGTATATCTATAATCAGGTCAGCAAGACCAGTCTGTACATAAACAGTGATCCACAGATCTACAGGCATGCAAATAATGATCCGTCAATTGATCTAGAAACTAGACATCCATACGCTTCTAACGGGTATAATAAATTCACATGCTATTTCACAACATCACGACTCAAAACACAATTCAACACAGTTTGCATGTACAGTCAGAAAACAGGGGAATAACTTAAACCACATGAAAACAGCATACAAAGTCATTAATTAAATCCACGAAAATTCTGGGGTAATCCCCTATAAGTATAGTATCAAAATATAGATTTTCATATTTTTCCAGAAAGTATAAATATGTTTACAAAAATAAAGAATAGCACATCACACAGTTTTGATGGATCTGGAATTCTTTAACACCGCTGTACAAAATCATGCATATCTTGCACACAGCGCATCAAAATCCACTTCCGCCAAAACAGGGTGAAAGTATACACAATTTCCTAACTTTCATATCTCACACGAAATATTCATACAGTAATTAGAAATACGGTAAATACGGCAATCAACATACAATCACATGCAGTTTACAGCAAAAGCGATCTATAGAAAAGAATGTAAGGCATCACTCAAAACTCATCTTTAAATTACCACAAAAATCAGAGAACTACCTAACATCATATTGAAACACAGGACAAAATCTTGTGGCATGAAATTAGGTCTAACTTAGATCTTGAAAATAAATTGTCTACAAAAATTACCCCGAACTGGAACTGGAAACTACTAACATACAGTCACTAAAATGATTATAACTACTCCATACGAACTCCAAACAGGGTGAAATCAATGGGGTTGGAAAATAGATTCGATTATCTACAAATTCCTCAGAAATAGCTATGTTGAGATTCGGACTTTAATCTAGGTAAAAACAACAATCAATCCAGTTCAATCCAAATTTCCAGATTTCTCAACCAAGTTTCAAAACATCATAACTTCCTCAAAAATCATCAAAACTTTTCCAAATTCGAAATACTGTCTACCCACTGCCTAAATGTCATATCTAAGGGTTTCTAACATGTCAAAATCCAATATTTCTCGTATAGGTGTTCAATCAAACATCGGGCATACAATATGTCACATACGCGATAACAATCGCGGTCGGGTGAATCCTAAGGCATAAACCTATCAAATTCATGTTCTAATTCGTCCATGGCCTGTTTTGAAACCTTAGAGACGAAATCCACCAATAAAGACGTGATCTTGGTCCGTCTCTAGTCTCAAACTATCCTATGTGTGAACTTTCTACTTGTATCAACCTAAGAAATTTAAATACAAGTTACTTGCCTTTATGAGATGACGAACGCGACGAATCCAAGCCTTTCAAAGAGAATCCACGAGCAAGACACCTTCTAGCGCGATTTCGAGCGAAACCCACGAACAAGATGCTCCAACGATTGATTCCTTTGACACACGAACCGAAGTGGAAGATGCCCACAACTCAACGCAGCGAGGAGGGAAGATGAGGTGCTGATTTGGGATGGTTTGGTGCTCCTTGGGTGCTGGCCGAACACAAGAAGGAGAGGAAAGAGACGAGTTTTGAAGTGGTATTGTATAAAATAGTGGAGAGGGGAGATATTTGTGATCGGCTAAGGCAAGAGAGGGCAAGGGGAGGTCGGCTAGGGTTTGGAGAATGCAGGCCGGGATTGATTGGAGGAAGGGGTAGCCGGCACACAATAGGAGAGGGAAGAAATGGATTAGGGTTAGGGATTAATTAGTATTAGGGGTATATATATGGGATCAAATGCGGGTTAATGGGTAGTGGATATCAATAGGAAACAATGGGTATACAATTGGGTAATGGATATTGGGTAGATTTCAAATGGGGATACAAAACACAATGAATCCTATAGCTCCTAAAAATCTCCTTAAGGGCCAAAAATCTCAAATTGGTCAAAACTCTCCTAAAAATCCACCATGACCCTGAAATAACATCTATACATGAACGAGATCAAGAAATTGAGAAAAAGAGCTCAAAATGTCGAGAAACGGCCAAACGGCGCACAACGGCAAAAAGGAAGTCAAAACTGCCAGAAAAATATTATAGAATAAAAATAATTAAATTTATTATTCTGAAAATACAATGGAAAATAATAATTCACCAAAAATGAAAAATATCCTCAAAATACCAAAAGCGAAAAAACAGGGGTTACAATCCTACCCCCTACAAGAAAATTTCGTCCTCGAAATTAAAAAGAAAGGTACATAGGATAACCCCAAACAAAAACCAAATAGCCAAACACAAAACAAACAACTACTCAAATAAGTGAGGAAACTTCTGCTAAATTTCCTCCTCCAGCTCCCATGTTGACTCACCAGGCGAGTGAGGATTCCAAGCAACACGAACCAGCTTAATGACCTTGTTCTTAAGTACTTTCTCCCGCCGATCAACAATAGCAACTGGCGGAATCTCACAAGTCAAATCCGGCCTAACGGTCAACTCTGAATAGTCGATCACGTGGCTCTCATCTCGGATATATCTCCTGAGTTGTGAGACATGGAAAACATCGTGCACTCCCGATAAAGCTGGCGGCAATGCGAGACGATAGGCCACCTTGCCTACTCGCTCCAAAATCTCGAACGGTCCAATAAACCTCGGGCTAAGCTTGCCTCCGCCACCGAACCGAATGACACCGCGCCACGGCGATACCTTGAGAAAAACATGGTCACCAACTGCGAACTCCAATGCCCTGCGATGAACATCAGCCCACCGCCTCTGCCTGTCCTGAGCTGCTTGCAAGTGCTTCCTAATCTGAACCACTGCATCAACTGTCTTGGTGATCAACTCTGGACCCAACAACTGCCTCTCGCCAACACATCCCAGCAAACTGGCGATCTACACTTCCGTCCATAGAGTGCCTCGAACGGAGCAGCTTTAATACTAGCTTGAAAGCTGTTATTGTAAGAGAACTCTACCAGATGCAAGTGATCTTCCCAAGACCCACCAAACTGAAGCATGCAGGACCTCAACATGTCCTCAAGAATCTGAATAGTCCGCTCTGACTGTCCATCAGTCTGGGGATGAAAAGCTGTACTGTACTTTAATTTGCTCCCCAAACTGCTCTGAAGACTCTCCCAAAACTAAGACCTGAATCTCGTATCCCTGTCGGATACAATACTAACTGGAACCCCATGAAGTCTGACAATCTCTTGCATGTACCTCTCAGCAAGGCTCTCAGTAGACTGACCGACACGAAAAGGAATGAAGTGAGCACTCTTCGTCAAACGGTCAACAATCACCCAAATAGCATTATGACCCTTCGGACTCCTCGGCAAAGCAGTCACAAAATCCATGGTGATATGTTTCCACTTCCACTCTGGAATAGGAAGCGGTTGAAGAAGTCCTGCGGTTCTCTGATGTTCTGCTTTAACCTGCTGACAGATCAAACATTGCGAAACAAACCGCGCGACAGCCCTTTTCATACCATGCCACCAGAAATGAAGTTTCAAATCCCGATACATCTTAGTACCGCCGGGATGGATAGAATATGAAGACTGGTGAGCTTCTTCAAGCAACCTCTGACGAACTTCTCCTTTAGGGACACACAACCGGGAACCAAAACGAAGAGAACCATCTGCATGAATAACCATGTCCGTCCTGGACCCAGACTCAACCTCAGCTCGAAACTTCTGCAACTGCGCATCGCTAGCCTGCGCCTCTTTAATCTGCTCCACAAGAGACGACTGCAGCTGGAGCGCCAAACAACTCCGACCAGAACTCGGCAACACAACATCAAGCTCCAACCTTCTCATCTGCTCAATGAGATCTTTCTGCTGAGTAAGAAACGAAACCACTGGTCTTCTGCTCAAAGCATCAGGCACCAAGTTTACTTTACCAGGATGGTATTGCAAACTGATGTCATACTCGGCCATAAGTTCCAACCAACGCCTTTGCCTCATGTTCAACTCCTTCTGGGTGAAGACGTACTTGAGACTTTTGTGGTCTGTAAAGATCTCCACGCGGTCTCCAAGCAAATAATGCCTCCACAGCTTCAAAGCAAAAATCACTGCCGCTAACTCCAAGTCATGAGTAGGATAGTTCTTCTCATGCGGCCTCAACTGCCTTGATGCATACGCAACAACACGGCCCTTCTGCATAAGAACTGCTCCAAGACCCTTACCAAAAGCATCACAGTGAACTACAAATCCGCCTGAACCATCTGGAATAGTCAACACAGGCGCTGACGTCAGTCTGTTCTTCAACTCAACAAAAGCCACATTGCACTCATCAGACCAACAAAACTTCTGATCCTTCCCAGTCAATTTAGTCAAAGGTCCTGCTATCTTCGAAAAATCCTGGACGAACTTCCGATAATAGCCAGCCAAACCCAGAAAACTCCTGACTTCTGAAACTGACTTGGGAATAGGCCAATCCTTCACAGCTTCAATCTTGGCAGAATCCACCGAAATACCATCGCCAGAAACAATATGCCCCAAGAAAGAAATCCTGTCGAGCCAAAACTCGCATTTGCTCAGTTTACCATAGAGTTGATGCTCTCTCATAGTCTGCAGAACCACTCTAAGATGCTCAGCATGATCTTCCCGATTCTTAGAATACACCAAAATATTATCAATGAAGACCACCACGAACTTATCCAAATACTGCGAGAACACCCGATTCATAAGACTCATGAATACAGCCGGTGCATTCATGACTCCGAACGGCATCACAAGATACTCATAGTGCCCGTATCTAGTCCTGAAAGCAGTCTTCGGTATGTCTGCAGCCTTCACCTTAACTTGGTGATATCCAGAACGAAGATCCAACTTCGAGAAAACAGAAGCTCCACTCAACTGATCAAACAAATCATCGATCCTGGGCAAAGGATACCGATTCTTCACCGTAACTCTGTTCAGCTCTCGGTAGTCCACGCACATCCGACGACTACCATCCTTCTTATCAACAAAAAGGACAGGAGCACCCCAAGGCGAAACACTGGGTCTGATGAAACCCAAATCAAGCAACTGCTGAACCTGCACCTTAAGCTCTGCCAGCTCAACCGGTGCCATCCTGTAGGGTGCTTTCGATATAGGTTCTGTTCCAGGCTGAACATCAATACCAAACTCTACTTCCCTATCAGGGGGTAAGCCAGGCAATTCATCTGGAAAAACATCCAAGAAATCCCGAACAACTAGAGGCACAGCCTCACAGCCTGATTGCAATTCCATTGCACAATCCACCTGCTCAACTACAGTCTTTGTTCGACCATGAGAAGATTCTCCGGCATGGAACTCAAATTCTGCACGATCTGGAATTCTGAAGACGACTTTCTTGGCACGGCAATCAATAAAGGCATGGGCTTCTCCCAACCAATCCATACCAAGAATAACATCGAATCCTGAATTTCCAATTATAATCAGGTTGGCTTTGAAATCTGCGTCTCCAATAGAAACGGAACATTGCCTGCACTCACGGGAACAACTGACAATTCCTCCACCCGTCACGATGTTCCAAGCCTCTGACATGTTGCTGCATTCTAACTGATGACGAGCGACAAATCGAGAGGAGACAAAAGAATGGGTTGCCCCAGAATCAAAGAGAACATATGCAGGAAAAGAGCAAACCAGGACGATACCTAGCAGAAATCAAATCAAGGAAAACATAGAAGACCAAGGGTGAGGGGAGAACTACAATGCAGAGAATCAAAGCAAAAGAAGCAAAGCAAGCAAAGCAAAGCACAGCTAAGGGAACAAATAAAAGAAACAACATCAAGCCATAAAACAAAGTAAATATACCTGCCACAACTCCTTCAGCAGTCTCAGCATCTGCGGCAGTCAAGTTGAAAGCTTGACCTCTCCTCGGAACAGCGGTACCTTGTCCGACAATCTGGCGTTGAGGAGGAAGTGGTGGCCTAACTGGACCACGAGCTGGACCTGCCTGCTGATTAGAACCCCGGGCTGGAAGAACCATCGATTGAAATGCTTGGGGACAATCTCGCACTCCATGCTCCGCAGAACCACACCTAAAGCATCGGCGATTGGCGCGCCTACATTCCTTGCGATCATGCCCAGGCAAACGACAAAAATCACAGTAAGCCTTCTTCTGAGAACCAATAGCAGAGTAAGGAGTTGCCCTGACTGGAGGGGCAGAAACAGGCCTCCGAATAGGACCACCAGAAGACCTAGCAGCAGAATGCGGAACAGTCCGCTGAGAAAGGGATGAATCACCACGAGCCTGCTCCTGAGCTCGAGCTGCTTCAAGGGCCTCGGCATAAGTATGCAGACGAAGAGAGACCAGATGTCTCTTGATATCCTGCTCAAAACCATTGATGAACCTGCGAGCCCTATCCTCTTCGGTTGCCACAAGAATGGCAGCGAATCGGCTAAGCCTCGTAAACTCAGCAGCGTACTCATCCACTGTCCTGGAACCCTGTTGCAAGAAGTCCATGTTACAACATCCATAATTATCCATGCAACATTGTAACAAATCCAGAATTGAACAACGACTTAACCTGTTTTAGGGCCAGGAATTGCTGTTCCATCTCAACTCGAGTACTGTTGGGGAAGAATTTCTCCAAGAATCCCCGAGTAAAGGTAGCCCAAGCAATAGGCTTCACCAGGTGCTCAGACTCAGCCATCCACCAAATATGCGCTAAATCCTCCAGCTGAACGGAAACAACGTCCACTCGATCAGCCTCAGCAACACGAGCGGCGGCCAACAAACGCTCCGTCCGGATCAGCCACTGTTCAGCCTCAAGAGGCGTCTCAGTGCCGGAAAAACGATCGGGATGCAGCCTCATAAAGTCCGTAACAGTCCCTGGGCGAGGCGGAAGAATTGCCTGCACAGGCGCAACAGGAGGCGGAACCCGAGCAGCTTCAAGTGCAGCCATCACCAGATCATTGTGGTTTTGCTGCTGATTAATCAACCGCTCAAGCACAGCAGTGACAGCCTCAATCGGGTCAGCTTGAGATTCAGAGGTAGAACCTTTACGAGCCATAGTCTGCAAAAACCGAAAACAGTTAGCGTCCAGATTCTGTGTTGGTGTCATATTTCAATTTTGCATGTATGGTTAGAGATATATTGCACAGATTCCCGTTCGAGTCAAGCTTGTCTAATATATTAGGCAACTAATACATTAGCCAAACCTGAGGCTCTGATACCACGAAAAACCCTGTCACGCCCCGCTTCCCAAAAATACAGAATACGGGCACGTAACACAAGCCCAACGAATGAATATAATCATCCTTAAGCTGTTTCAGAAATCTTACAACATATCTCAGGCAGTATATCAGAGTCAACATATATCAGAGTCAAAATATCGCAGTCGGAAGCAAAGAGTGGAACCAACATGCATCACTGAGATAACTTTACCAACAGGAATTAATTGAAACCAAATATCTTGTTCTCAAATAAAAACAACAGAGTCTGGAACAAACATTCTGGGTCACATCGCCCAATACAAAATAAATAATACACGTGTCTCAAATACTGAAATAAATCAAGTCTCAGGAATACAGAATAATGTTCTAACAGAAAACAGAAATAATAATAAACAGCATCTAATACTGCGAACCACCAGAACCTTCTTGAATCTGTCCACCGTAATCTGCAATTATCGAATGCAGGAAAAAGAAAAAGAAGAAAACACAGTACCCGTCAATGGCAAGTCCGGGTCACAAATAGAATAGGATACAAGCACTTGGGAAAAACTAAACAGATCTAACTAATCATTAGAAACAGACCTAATATGGTATGGTAAACTCAACTAACATAGTATCCTAGCAGATGTCTCAGATATTAAGTGTCAAGTGTCATATAACAGAAATGTCAAGTAAACAGATATGCAGATATGTCAGGTAAATCAGATAACAGGTTTCATATAATAGGTATTCAGATTATATCAGGTAACAGGTAATCAGGTAAACAGGATCATCAGGTTATGTTAAGTCTAATCTTTTATTAACTATCTAGGTAGCACGACATGTGCCCCAAATTATATCACATGGTTGCTACATTCAATGCAGTTTCGCTTTAGATTTCATAGTGGACCATAGAGGGCAGTATACTCAGGTACAGGAAAACAGGTAACAGGTACACGATCAAAGATACGTGCATCAACAGGTAACAGGTACACTACCAACAGGTACGTGCATCAACAGGACATGAACCAAAAGGTATCATGCATCAAAATGGGAAACACGGGCCCCCTTCTGAGTACACGTTTCTGAACTATCCACTAATCGATCTTTCCCTTAATTCCCGGCTTAGTTACTTTTATTGTAGTTATTAAACAGACATGATTGTGATCTAAAGGGTGTCAAACTAACATCACATAATCAGGTTTAGGTTTAGGGCATCAGATCAGTAAGTATATATGCAAAACTTTCACAAATACAAGCAAAATGGTGTATATCTATAATCAGGTCAGCAAGACCAGTCTGTACATAAACAGTGATCCACAGATCTACAGGCATGCAAATAATGATCCGTCAATTGATCTAGAAACTAGACATCCATACGCTTCTAACGGGTATAATAAATTCACATGCTATTTCACAACATCACGACTCAAAACACAATTCAACACAGTTTGCATGTACAGTCAGAAAACAGGGGAATAACTTAAACCACATGAAAACAGCATACAAAGTCATTAATTAAATCCACGAAAATTCTGGGGTAATCCCCTATAAGTATAGTATCAAAATATAGATTTTCATATTTTTCCAGAAAGTATAAATATGTTTACAAAAATAAAGAATAGCACATCACACAGTTTTGATGGATCTGGAATTCTTTAACACCGCTGTACAAAATCATGCATATCTTGCACACAGCGCATCAAAATCCACTTCCGCCAAAACAGGGTGAAAGTATACACAATTTCCTAACTTTCATATCTCACACGAAATATTCATACAGTAATTAGAAATACGGTAAATACGGCAATCAACATACAATCACATGCAGTTTACAGCAAAAGCGATCTATAGAAAAGAATGTAAGGCATCACTCAAAACTCATCTTTAAATTACCACAAAAATCAGAGAACTACCTAACATCATATTGAAACACAGGACAAAATCTTGTGGCATGAAATTAGGTCTAACTTAGATCTTGAAAATAAATTGTCTACAAAAATTACCCCGAACTGGAACTGGAAACTACTAACATACAGTCACTAAAATGATTATAACTACTCCATACGAACTCCAAACAGGGTGAAATCAATGGGGTTGGAAAATAGATTCGATTGTCTACAAATTCCTCAGAAATAGCTATGTTGAGATTCGGACTTTAATCTAGGTAAAAACAATAATCAATCCAGTTCAATCCAAATTTCCAGATTTCTCAACCAAGTTTCAAAACATCATAACTTTCTCAAAAATCATCAAAACTTTTCCAAATTCGAAATACTGTCTACCCACTGCCTAAATGTCATATCTAAGGGTTTATAACATGTCAAAATCCAATATTTCTCATATAGGTGTTCAATCAAACATCGGGCATACAATATGTCACATACGCGATAACAATCGCGGTCGGGTGAATCCTAAGGCATAAACCTATCAAATTCATGTTCTAATTCGTCCATGGCCTGTTTTGAAACCTTAGAGACGAAATCCACCAATAAAGACGTGATCTTGGTCCGTCTCTAGTCTCAAACTATCCTATGTGTGAACTTTCTACTTGTATCAACCTAAGAAATTTAAGTACAAGTTACTTGCCTTTATGAGATGACGAACGCGACGAATCCAAGCCTTTCAAAGAGAATTCACGAGCAAGACACCTTCTAGCGCGATTTCGAGCGAAACCCACGAACAAGATGCTCCAACGATTGATTCCTTTAACACACGAACCGAAGTGGAAGATGCCCACAACTCAACGCAGCGAGGAGGGAAGATGAGGTGCTGATTTGGGATGGTTTGGTGCTCCTTGGGTGCTGGCCGAACACAAGAAGGAGAGGAAAGAGACGAGTTTTGAAGTGGTATTGTATAAAATAGTGGAGAGGGGAGATATTTGTGATCGGCTAAGGCAAGAGAGGGCAAGGGGAGGTCGGCTAGGGTTTGGAGAATGCAGGCCGGGATTGATTGGAGGAAGTGGTAGCCGGCACACAATAGGAGAGGGAAGAAATGGATTAGGGTTAGGGATTAATTAGTATTAGGGGTATATATATGGGATCAAATGCGGGTTAATGGGTAGTGGATATCAATAGGAAACAATGGGTATACAATTGGGTATTGGATATTGGGTAGATTTCAAATGGGGATACAAAACACAATGAATCCTATAGCTCCTAAAAATCTCCTTAAGGGCCAAAAATCTCAAATTGGTCAAAACTCTCCTAAAAATCCACCATGACCCTGAAATAACATCTATACATGAACGAGATCAAGAAATTGAGAAAAAGAGCTCAAAATGTCGAGAAACGGCCAAACGGCGCACAACGGCAAAAAGGAAGTCAAAACTGCCAGAAAAATATTATAGAATAAAAATAATTAAATTTATTATTCTGAAAATACAATGGAAAATAATAATTCACCAAAAATGAAAAATATCCTCAAAATACCAAAAGCGAAAAAACAGGGGTTACAGGCCTTCTGAGCCGTTGATAATGATGGAGGAAGTACCAGCTATAAGGCTAGATTTAATCCAAGATATCCATTTAGGACCAAAACCTCGATGATGGAGGATATCGAGGAGAAAGTCCCAGCTCACGTTATCGTAAGCCTTTTGAAAATCCAATTTGAGAAGGATGCCCTCAGATTTGGAATGATGGCAGAGGGAGATAACCTCCTGAGCCGATGCCACACTATCAAGGATGAAGCGATCCTTGATAAAACCGGATTGGACCGGATCGATGAGGGGCAATATAATCGCACTTAACCTAGCCGCAAGGACTTTCATGATTATTTTGAAGGTAGTGTTAATTAAGCTGATGGGCCTAAAGTCCGTGATTACGTGAGCTCCCGCCTTTTTGGGGATAAGCACGATGTGCGCGTAATTGATGCGATCAAAAGAGAAGGAACCGTTATGTAAGTCCTTAAAGATGTTGAAAAGGTCTACTTTGATCCAGTTCCAAAACTTTTGAAAGAAAAGGGCCGGAAAACCGTCCGGACCCGGCGCCGAATCGCTCTTTAGAGCGAAAACCGCGGATTTGATCTCCTCCAAGGAGAAAGGCTCCTCAAGAGAGGAAAGGTCCACCGCAGGGGGGCCGTAAAGTTGGTTCCAATCAAGGGAAATCAGACGAGATTTAGAGACACCAATGAGTTGTTTGTAGAAAGAGAGAAAAGCTCGATGAATGTTAGGTTCCGATTGAAGGTCGGCCCCTTGATCATGGATCACAGAAATATGATTGTTGCGCTGTCTGAAGGACGCAAAATTGTGAAAAAAGGCAGTGTTGCCATCACCCTCCTCAAGCCATTTAACTTTGGCTCTTTGCGCCCATTTAGCATGGGCTTGCAGGAGGATGTTGGCATATTCGCGGTTGCAATCTTGATGTTAAACACGAGTATGATCCGAAAGGGGCCCGTGTTCCTCCAAAACATCAATAGCTTCGATAAAAGAAAGAAGGAAACTTTTAAGGAAATTGGTATTGGACTGTCTTTCTCTATGCCAGATCTTGCAACCATGTTTAATGGCATGAAGCTTAAGGAGCAGAGAGGCAAGACCTGACGAACCAGAAATAGCACCAAGACATTCCTCAACCAGTGAAACAAAAAGCTGGTCTTGCAGCCACAATTTTTCAAAGCGAAATTGATGGCGATGAGGAAAGTGAAAGTTAGAGAACAGGGCGATGGGAACGTGGTCGGAGGAGGGATTGGGCAACGCCTTAGCGAAGGAGGAGTGGAACTGGGATATCCAAGTATGGGAAACGAGAAAACGGCCAAGTTTGGCCAAGGTCGGTGGAGACCGCTGGTTCGACCATGTAAAGGATCTACCGTTGATAGGAATATCAGTGAACTGCAGATTCTAATGCAATCGTTACAAGAGCAAGATTGGGAAAAGGAGACAACAGCATTCGACCTTTCAGCAGCGAATCTAGTCACATTGAAATCTCCGCAGATAAAGCAGAGACCGTTGGAGAACTGGTGTAAGGACCTAAATTCGCTCCAAAACTGAGGCCTAAGCTGAGAAGAAGCGGGGCCATAAACAGAAATGACAGTAATCACATTATTGAGAGCCTTCCAGTGAAGCTGGGCAATTAGGAAAAAGTTGACACGTTGAACCGCCAACAGGGAGAAAACTGACTCCTTGTAACCTAGCAGGATGCCACCCCTGGCACCCGAAGCGTCAAGGGAAATCTAGTTGGAAATGGCAGAGCCTTCAATAGAGCGATAAAGTCGAGGGGAGGGAAATTCGACCTTCGACTCTTGAATCGAAATGAGGTCACACTTGGAGGAAACAATCAAGTCATAGATCGCCCTCTGTTTAACGGGGCAATTGAGTCCCCGGATATTCCATGAGATACTAATCATCAGGAACTAGTTGCTCATTGACTCTTAAACGTTCATTGAGATGGATGATGTGGAGAGGCTTAGAGTCCGACGGATCGATCCTAAATCCCAGAGAGGAAGAAATTGCCAAAAGTTCATTATCAGACATAGATTCAAATTGGGAGAGATATAACGACCCTAACCGCTCAGATTGGGGAACGGAAAGGGATGATGTAGAAGGACATTTGCCCAAGGGAGAAGAGGAAAAGGATGTGGGGTGCTTGGCCCGTAAACGGGCACTGCATCTAATCAAGCGATTAGGCAGTCGCTTAGACGGAGAAGAACATGTCGGGGTCACGCCATGCTTACAATGCGGAGAAACAGGAATCACGGGGGGTGGGTAGGGCGCATCTACAAAAGTTATACCCTGGGCGCACTACAATGCGGATCCAGGAAACGTCGCGTCGGACTGATCCGATCGCAGACCTTGAAAACGATCAAAAAGATCGATCGAAAGCCAAAGAAAGGCGAAAGAGAAGGAGGACAGGGTCCGCAGGGCCTTGGCAGGCGCCTGCGGCAGAACAGAGATCAAAGGCTGCGAATCGCAAGCCGAAATAAATAGTAAACAAAAATCGACCGTAATAAATAAAGAGACACTGGAATTAGTAAACAAACTAGACAAACATACCTGTTTGGAAGCTTGCGAGCTCGCTAACTCCGCTTCATCTTCCAGTAAAAGATCATACTGGTCCACCCATCCCTGCGCTTTTGAGGGAGAAGAGAACTTAGCAGCCTTGGAGAAAGGAGAGGAGAGTGGCTTGCTAGCGGTAGGGAAATGATCAAACTTTTGAAACAACTCCCAGTCCGAAGCGAAGGAAGGATTAACCTCCCACGCAGGCCAGTCACTGGTCGAAGGAGCAGCCGGATGCACCGCCTGAGGAGTGAAGCCCTGAGATGGGGCGGGAGAAGGGATCGGAGCATTGGACGGTAGCACAATAGGAGGACGGGTGGATGCAACTCCCTTCGAGGGAGGGAGCGCCGATCGCTCCGGGTTAATCCATACCAGATTAGGCGCTTTGGATGGAGAGATTTTAGGAATATTTGGCTTGGCGAAAGGTTTGCGAGGCAGAGAAATCTCCCGCCTCAACGGCATTTTAAGAGATGCTTTACCACCCGCTGCCTCCACCTTAGCCACCGAAGACGATCCCGAGTGAAACCCAGAGGAATGATCGGGGGAAAATACTGGCATAGAGGACACCAGAGCGAGGGAAGAATCGTGGTATTGCACAGAGATAGAATAAGCTGAGATGCCGTCTTTAAGACAGAACGCCTCAATATGATCTTTGGAAGAAGGGCAACGAAACAACGCTTCGATTTGGAGACAGCCAGAGGCAAGCCTCGCACAGGTCGTTAAGCTAACGTTCTCCCCAATACACCTAGTGTAGGGCGCGATTAACCTCATCGAAGCGCAAAAGGGAGGGAGACCAACCAAGGAAACTTTGATGGGCACCGATGGCAAGGCCGGAGGGGGCGCACTAACCACAACCCATTTACGAATGGTGAGGGAGATAGAGCCTATCGTTAGCGAGGAGTTGGCGCAAAGCTCATCTAGGATTTTGGGCGAGGGGCACCTGATGATAAAATCACCATTGGAGCAAGAAAACAGCACCCAATCCCAATCTTTTATGTTGCAAGAATTACCCAAAAAGGCATTAAGAGTGTAGAAAGGGATCGACCCACCACGAAAAGAGATGGCCCCGTAAGAACTAAAAAACTGCAGTCTTTCAGTGAGTTCCGTATCAGAGAGGAACACTTGGGTGACCACAGGCTGGTTCAGCGGCGGGATAGGAGCAGAAAGAGCGGGAGGCTCCGGGAGCACAGAAGGCGTCAACTTGGATGCAGAGGGAGGAGTAGGGAGTAAGGGCGAACTTGAAACGGGCTTCTTTTTCTTTTTCTTATTCTTATCAGATGGCAGGTCCGCCAATTTGCGTTGCAGCGCCGGAAAGTCAAGCGCTGCAATGACCTGGTCGGCGATCGGAACCCCTATAGTGAGGCCCAAAAGCTTTTGAAGAACAAAGCACCGTTGGTGGGCATGGCCTTCTTTTAAACAGAAAAGGCATTTCATCTTTGAAACGCAAGAGCTCTTCAAGTGTCCAGGTTGCAAACACCGGAAGCAGGAGATGGGAGGGGGTGAAATTGAGATCGAGTAGGATGAGAAGATGAAAAGATGGAAGTGGAGAGAGGGCGGGAAGAAAGGCGGCTAGAACACTCTGGAAGAGGGTGTCTATGGGCCTTGATGGGCCCAAGCACCCTCTTACCCGAGGAAGAGCCATAAGCACTGGGCTTAGGCCCATCAGAAACATTTTTTTTCTTTTTTTTAACAACTTCGACCCACGACAATTCCATGGGTGAAGAGAAGGATCTCACAAAATGGAGAGGACAACAATGGTATACACAAAGGAAGAAGAAGCTCACAACAGACTAACCGCGAAGCCACCAAAAACACGCCGGACATAGATGTCCCGCACCGGTTGCCCTTGAAAGGAGAAGGCTACCAGAACAGAGCAACCAACAGCACCAGAGGCGAGATAAAACCATACCACCCAAAAACAAGGACGAATAAACGCAAAAGGACGGAACATAAGGAGGAAGAAAACGAGTTAAAGAAATCGTACCTGGCCACTTACCTGCTCCGGAGAGAGGGAATAACGGAAGTCACAGACCAACAACTCGGCGAAGACTAGCTCGAGCCGGGAGGAAGAAGAAGGAGGAGGCGACGCGGAAACTGAGGCACAATGGGAACGAGGGAGGCCGAAGAAAAGAGGAATGGGCCCCACCAGGGGAAGTCACCGAGAGAATAACACAGATGAGCTGAGGCGCCGCGACTCAACTGGAAAGGAACCCTTGGAGTAGATGAGGAGAAGAGGGGGCGCAAGGAAAGGAGGAGATCTGAAAAGAAAAGGAGATGGGTCTGTAGCTCTAGGAGAGAGGGAACTTTTTAATGAAGGGAGATGGGGGAGATAAGGGGAAGAAGCAGCGGATCTGGAGGAGGAAGAGAATCCAAGCTCGAGGGGAGAGGAGAAATCAAAATCGCCTTTTTTGATACCACATATATTGCCTTTTTTGATTGGTATGAAGTAATTTTAGAACAAAAGAGGGGGTATAAGAATTGAGGGCAAGGATACAAAAACTGTACAATCACTGGCGATTCAAAATTCAAAATAGGGCGATTTCAGTGCGATTCTTATTTCCAGTCTTCTCTCTCCCTCTCCCCCCTTTCTCCGGCCAGATCCGTGCCCTCCAAGCCGTCTTCCTTCTTTCTCCCTTCATTAAAGTTCGAGATCCCGTCCTAGGCTTCAAACCCATATGCTTTGTTTCCCCCCAGGCTTGGTTTTTGCCTGCTCTAGTTCCCTGGGCTACTTCTGAATTGTGCTTGAGTGTCTCCCCATCCGATTGCTGTTGCCCTCCGGCCTTTTCCCTCCATCTGTTAGTGAGCTTGGTCCACCGCTGCGACCAGATCTCCCTTTCTTGTTGTCGGCGCTCTATCGAGTTGCAGTTCGTGGCGGCGAGTGAGCTGCCTCCTTCCGGCTCATTTCCACGCGTTTCGCTTTCAAGATCCGTGCTTCTCCGGCAGCTGTCTCTCCCTCCATCGGAGTTTAGTTTCTTTCCCTCCTCCTCGCGCTCGGTGAGTTATTTTAGTCTATTTCCGGTTCTATTTTATTTTTCATTTCCTCAGGTTGCACTTCGTTTCGATCTTGCTTGAGTGCATTAGCACCCCTTTCCTGAGGTCTTGGTCCTCTGGTTTGGCGGTGTTCAGCCCTGCGTATCCCTAGAGCGAGCTGGTGCTCTGCGCAGCTCTTTCGCCCATATTTTTCCTTCTGTCGATTCTTCTTTTCATTATATCATCCCTCTTATGCATTTTTATGTTAGTTATTTCAGCATTTAGTTTCTAACTAATCTCTATGTAGCTAATTAGCTACTCTCTCTGAACTCCTATAAGTTCTGTATCACTGTGGTTGGGATCTTTCCGATCCTCTATTTCTTAATTTTCGTTTGTTCGTCTGCGTTATAGTTTTATTGTAATTTGGTGCTGGATCTATTGTGTTCCTTTAGCCTGATTTTTTCAGCATCCTAGGTAGTAACTGATCCTCTCTATATCAGTTTCCACTGCCTTTCTCTGGTCTCATACCATGGTCACTTTGTGCCCGTCCTGGGTCGAGGACGATAAAAAATTTAAGCCCGATAAGCTGGGTCGCTCTCTTTACTATCCCTTTTTTCCGTTGGACCATTCATCTTGTCGGTCCACTCCGCTCCTGGTTTGTTTCAGGTGCCTTCAGCCTGGACATTTCCAACGAGAGTGTGTCAACAAAATGAAGTGCTTCTTTTGTGACAAGCACGGGCACTCTCGCAGGCGATGTTTCGCCCTTCAAAAACTTCTGGGATTACCCAGAGGCAAACCATTACCGGCCAAACTTCTCTTATTTCTTAACTATCCTCTCTTAAAAGGCAGGTTTAATGCTTGCTTAGAGAGGAAGTTTTGTTTTGAGTCTAAAAAGATTATTTCCCCCACGGCGGATGCTTCTTATGCTGAGTCGAATTCTTTCGATGTCAACTCGGTTTGGGATGCATCTCATGGCTCTCTTCAGCTTACCAATATTTCTAGCCTGTTTAAGGATCATAAGTTTCAGTCGAAACTTGTTTCCTTCCCTAGTTTGGGCTCTTATCAGACCCGCTCCTTTTCTAAAGTTGTGGGGCCATCGCTGTTTAAGAGTCTGGATAAGGATCATGTTTTGGCTAGAATTTTTCCGGCTGATCGTCTCTCCCTCCTTATTCTTCCTCTCTTTAAGAGCATGCTTTTTACATGCCTTGCGACGAAGAGTAGTTGTGAGCCTGGTAAAGAGTTGGATGCCTCTGTTGTGGTGCCTAATCCACCTACTACCCCCACTTCCTCCTTCGTTGCTCATAATGCTCTTTTTGCGACTTGTCAGTTTCCTAAAATGGCGTCCCGGCTTATAGTTCGTTCGGGGTTCACGAAACTCGTTTCCCTTCCTCGGTCAGGCCGTTCTCAGTTTTTTGGTGCTGTGAGGCCTTCGATACATTTGTATCGGGATAAGAAACCTCTTGTATGTCCTCCCACTAGGGCTTGCCATTCTTGGATCCGTAGTTCGATTGGGCTAGTGCACCAATCGACTCGTGAAGTACCCCACTTTCTTCGTCATTCTTTTCATATTCATTTCAGACCTTTATTTTCGCCAGCTTCGTCCAGTCTCCTTTCTCCCTCTAAGTGCCTTAACGTATTCCTCCCTGCTGAGCCTATCCTTTGCAAGACCTCGCTTCCACTGGTGGAAGTCGATCCTCCCCCTACTAAGAGGAATTACAAGAAGAAACTTTATTCTAACTTGCCTACTCGCGTGAGTGCACGCTTATTAGCTAAAAAAGTATCGTCAGGGTCGGCGCTTCATCATGAGCGCATCTGAGTTTTGGCATTTCACCGTCGCCTCGGTTTTGGCTATCCGGTATTTTCATTGCAGCCTGGATGTGTCCCTGGTTTCTTGCTCGCTGGCGGTTCTTTGGGTCCTGCGTGGAGTGGCAGGACGTCTTCCGCCTCTTTGCGTCGTTCTTCTTTGGGTGTTATCGAGCGCGATGGTTTGGCTTTTGTCTCCTTCTCTATGCTTGCCTTTCAGGGCCGTGGCTCAGCCATCGGATTACGGCGTGGTGCTTCGTCCTGTGGCTCCTCGATCTGCTTTTCTGATGATGTGTCTGTTATTGTATTTCTTATTACTAGCTTTTTGTATATCTTCTTATTACTGTTTTACTTCTTGTAAAATCCTTAACTATTGTATTGTTTATTATCTGTTTTATTGATTAATATTTTTTTTGATGGCTAGAGCCTTATGGCTCTATCCGATTCATCAAAAAAGAATTGAGTAGCAATATTTTAATCAGTTCGGGCTTAAAAAATAAAATTAACTAGTGACCACTAGACTTCTAGCGCATGTTTTTAATTTTTTTTAAAATTTTTTTTTAAACACAAGTTAGACGTCGTACCCTCACGATATAGCACGAGGTCTCTTTAATTTTTAGTAGGTTTTTTTGCATAAATTTCTTAGTACAAGGGATTTTTCTTTAATTTACTCACAGGCGATAAGACAAAGCAAGCAATAAAAGATTAGGATATTTCTCTCTCAAGTCTCACCCTTTGCCTTCCTCCTCCAAAACCCACCCCACAAAACCCCAGCCACCAAAATCCCTCCCCCTTCCCCCCGCTAAAAAAATAAAAATAAAATCCCTTCTTTCTCATTCCATGGTTTCTCTCACTACCTTCCCTTCTCTCTGCCCATGCCGCCTTTCAAGAAGTAAACCCAACAAACAAATCTTCTCAAAGCCATTCATCTCCTGCTCTGTTGCCACTGGTTCCCCTTCAACTGCTTCTGGTATTATTCGCTTTCCTTTCTCAATTTGGTCTGAATTGTGATTTGGGTTGGGATTTCTGATGATAATGAGATGTAAAGTTTGGAACTTGACAGCTGTTTGTTTGGCATTTAGCTTTAAAAAATTGATTTCAAATTGGTTGATTTTTGTGTGTGTGTGTGTGTGTGTGGGTCATTTCAATTGGAAATCTAATATATTGTGATTTGTTTTGTTGGGCTATCATTTACTAGTTTATGGGCTTCTTAGCATTTTGATGATAATGCTGAATGTCAAATTTTCAATGGTATATATGTTGGAATATTTGTTAGATGGTAAAATGTTATATTTGGCATTCTTCTAGTTACCCAGGACTCTCATTGTCGTTTCGATACTGTATCTTGTCCTTCACATGTTCTTTTGTTCGGTACTGACATCGAGTTCTACTCGGATTATTGATGTTTATTACTTTCTAATGGTGAAAGTACTGGAACCTTGGTAAATTCTATGTTTTATTTATTTTGGGGTGGGTTAATTTTCAGATATAGATGCAAACTAGTATTAGGATATTATTCTTGAAACGTTTATGGATAAATTCCTCTACACTTGTACTAGGTGTTCTACTTTGTATGTTGAACCCTGCCGAACTTCTATTTTGATGCTTAGCCTACTTAACTTTATTCAGCTTGTGTCTTTAACCACCGCTGTCTATTTAACCAGTCATGTGATAACACATGCATAGTTGGAAGGTTTTTTTTCTGCTTAAAGTGCCCATAGGCTTGTTTAAGTAATGATTTGGATTTATCCTGCGCGAGGAAAAATAGTCGTCTTAGGCAATTCTTAACAACATCAGTCATTGATGAGTTGCCAACAAATGTACTGTTTAGTAGCTCGAACTCGAAGTGCCAAAATAGAAGTTGTTTAGGGTTTAAAGTTAAAAGTTTAAAAATCCAGTAGGATTTAGTGAAATTTATCCAACTTTTATTAGGATTTCCAAGGGGAAACGGTGAGTTGGGAGTCTTGGGACATACATTGGACTTCACCATTTATAGTTTCTCCTTTCTTGTTACTTTCTTGTTACTCCTTTAGTAGTTTCTAGTGAAATAGCTCTTCTTTTTGGGACAGGAGGACCACTTCCGTAAAAACTGCTTTAAATACTTTTCATGTCATATAAAGTTGCCTTAGTATTCATCATTACCACAAAACTTTGCATTGGTTTATAGCTTAGAGGTATTGACACTTCTTTGATAGGTGGCCAAGGAAGTAAGTATCCCCGTAGGAGATCAAGAAGAAGTGATGGGCCAAGCAAAAGCATGGAAGATTCCGTGCAGAGGAAATTGGAAAAGTTCTATGAAGGATCAGATGGACCACCTCTTCGTGTTCTCCCAATAGGCGGCTTGGGGGAGATTGGGATGAATTGCATGCTTGTAGGGAACTACGACCGCTATATCTTAATTGATGCAGGGATCATGTTCCCGGAGTAAGTTTCTCAAGTCTAATTGCACGCAATTAGATATACCATCATTTTTATTATATTTTCTTGATTTACTTTAAGTTCTCATTTGCTTATAGTTACCTATAACAAATACATTCTAGATTTAAGTTTACGTACTTGGAGGATTGGAGCTAGAGATCATCCTACTAAAATCATGACATTTATATTTTTCAGCACTTTATGAAAACCTTGTAACTGCCACATTAAAAAAAGAGTTCTTGAAAGATGTTCGTGCTTGGTTTGAAGAGGACTAGCCTTCTCACTATAAACTATAAAAATTTATCTAATTATTATCCTTTTTCTGTCATAATGTTAAGCAACTGATAACTCATTTCTTTCTGAAATATCCTTTTTCTTCTAAATATCATTTTTCTGTATGTAGGCTGCAGGATGCAGTAAATAATATTAAGGCACATTATTAATATGTTGCAGTTTAGGCAGTTAAAATCGGTTTTTGGAACTAATCGGTCTAGGAGCGATTAGTGATTAATCGGTTAATCGGAAAATAATTGGGGATTAAATTGGAAAAATTGTTATATATATATATATATATATATATAAAAATTAAAAAAGGATACATACTCATTACGTAGCAATCCTAAATCCTAACATAAAACTATTATGAGATTATCAAATAAGAACATATAGTTTTAGAGGAGTTGGATTATGGATGTGGGTTAGGTCGGGTTTGCTAGTCGGTTCCATTAAACAAAAATAATTAGGAAGGAGGAGCAGCGCGAGCAGCAAGAGGAGGAGGAGATGCAGCAGATGCGGGCCGAGTCATGTATGCGACGACACAGGGGGAGAGAAGAGGGGTTGGGTTTGAGTTTGCTCGAGGAAGAAGAAGAGAATCAGTTTGGGTTTGAGTTTGTGCAAGGAAGAAAAAGAGAGCGATGACATGTCGGGTTTGGGTTTGCGAGTAGACCAGAAGGAGTTTGAATTTTTAATCTGGATTTAAGTTTGGGCCGGATTGATCCCAAATAATGCAAACGAGCATGAAAATTAGAGGGGATTTAATCGGTTAATCGGCCACTTAAAATCGGCCAATTAACCACTAATCGGCTGATTATACCAAATTCAATCGCAAACTATTGAAATATTATAATTCGCTAAAAAAATAATCGCTTAGCCGCCGATTAGCGATTAATCAGGGATTTTAACTGCTTAGGTTGCAGTTCTAGTTTGCAGTAATGCCATATCTATGTTTCGTAGTCTCTCTCCACATCTTCTTCTGTTGGTCTGGTAGATGTCTTAATTATTCTGTGGCCATATCCCTTCATTCTTGTCTTTGATTAGTTATGCTCTTTTTTCGTTGTCAGTTACGATGACTTAGGAATCCAGAAAATTATACCGGACACAACATTCATCAAAAGATGTTAGTTTGCAGTAATGCCATATCTATGTTTCGTAGTCTCTCTCCACATCTTCTTCTGTTGGTCTAGTAGACATCTTAATTATTCTGTGGCCGTATCCCTTCATTGTTGTCTTTGATTAGTTATGCTCTTTTTTCTTTGTCAGTTACGATGACTTAGGAATCCAGAAAATTATACCGGACACAACATTCATCAAAAGATGGAGCCACAAAATTGAAGCAGTTGTTATAACACATGGCCATGAGGATCACATTGGTGCATTGCCTTGGGTAAAGTTTTCCTTCTACACATTCTAACTTTTCATTTTTTTTTCCCTTCATTTTGTTAGTTGATATTTGAAGTCGTCAATTTAGTTCCACCAATTTTCTTCTAACTGAAGTCTTTTATTTTTCTATTACATCTCATTAGTTAGTGATCAGAATGAAAGCTTGGCATCAAATAGTCAAATATTTGGGTTTTTTTTTGTCCTTGACATTACTTCATTTTGCTGTGGTTTATTCAAATTTAGGGAACACTATTAACTTGCAGATATATTTACAACACTTTGTTCTGTTTAGTATGCTTATGAAAACTCGCATCAGTTGAAACTTCCATTTGGTAATAAATTTTGAGAATATATATATCATCTGATCATGCCCATTTCTGGTTCTCTTTCATGGGATGTCCAGACTACAGACAGCCTTCTTTGGGACCTAGATTGCTTACAGTTTCATAGATGAGTTCTAGCCTCATCGCATTCATTCTGTATAAAAAATAATAAAAGGTAGGGAAAGAAGGGCAAGTTGTCTTGTGTGTATAGTGATGGAGGAGAGTGTAATTCTTGTTTTTACTACCGTTCTTTAATTCTCTTTTTCATATGAGGGTTTCTGGTTTAATAACATAGTTTACGTCCCTTGCAGCTGATAATAATGCTTTTGCCCAGATAATTATCCCTAAATTATGAGTATGATTAACAATGGTTTTCCTGAAATGTGCTTGCTGTGAAAGTGAGAGAGTGATCATATGTTTTGCATTTGGCCTAAGGCTTTCAGAATCTAATTATTAATTACTTCTTCCCGTCAGCAAACTTGGCAATATAATGAGATATGCAGTAGTGTTATGCATGATCAGCTGTCTCTGTGATCCTTATGGTTTCTCTTCTAAAGTTTCTTTTGACCTGCCTCTCTTTTCTTTCAGATGTGTTACTTTTTAAAAAATAATTTCTTTAATAAAGGAATTAAGAAAATGATGGAGAAATTGAAAGAGGAACAATGTACTAGTGACATGAAGAGTTGTTAGAGACGTCATTGCTCCGATGAGTTATCATCAATCATTTGACTTGTTGTCATTGCTGCTTGTAGCTATTTGCTCTTATTGGTATGCTTCTTTTACTTGGTGCTGCTTTCTCTTGTAGCTTTGGTGCTTGCTGTTGATATAGGATTTTAAGAAAGAAAGAAAAAAGTGGAGTGTTAAACTGTTTAAAGTTAATGAGTTTACAACTTACATCCCCCTAGTGAGCTTGTCAACTGTTCATTTGGAGTGTCGCTGGAAACCACAGGCAGTCTACGGAGGCTGACATACTGGGTCGGGTGTTTATCGGGTGCTGTACTCTTGGATGCATACCCAAGACTATCCAATGTTTTAAAATTTTGGAAACGCAATCAGCTATAGATATGGTTGTGGATGTTCCCGCTCTAGTATAATTCAAAAGCTTGTTTATAATTTTGCTGGTACACAAACAAGTAACTAAAATTGAATTAAATTTGACTGAAAATGTTTTAATTGTCGTCAAGACTTATAGTTTTGTGTAGAAAAATGTTCATTATTGGTAATTATTTGTTGGGTTCTTTTAGATGTTACTCCCATAAAACTTGGATTTTTTTATGTAACCCCCAACAAACATTAAACTTTTATAGAACTCCCATTAAAGCTTTAAGTTGCTCCAAAAATCCATCCAATCTGTTAACTCACAATTAAATAAAAGAATCCCATTTGGAATTTTCTCTAATGGTTAACTAGGATCTAATACAATTTGGTAATACCTAGATTACTCCTTTATTATTATCATCCACAACTAAACAATACTTTTGTATCCAAGCTTCTCTTGCCGTCTTACCCCCCTAGTTTCCAAAGTTTTAAATGTCGGATATCGGTGTCGTGTCGGACTAGGATTTTTTTTGGATATCGGGATATATATAAAGATATATCGGGTTCTTATGTAAGATAGAAGAATATATCCTAGATATGATCTACATGACATATACATGCATTGCATTCTCACATTTATCACATAAATAATACAAATAATACGAAACTAAATAACACAAATAATATGAAACTAAGTGAATTAATGAACACACATATTAATGTCGGATATACAATAAATTATATAATGTCGTTCATACATATGCATGAACTAAAATATAGTATAATGAAATTGAATATCAACCAAACAAACAAAATATATAGATTATAGAAATAGAAACTGTTATCAAGTTAGACATATCTAATTCGATACGAAAGAAAACAACGATAAGTTATAAGAATCTAAGAACAATTTTGGGTTTGATTTTATTCAAACCCGTAAAACCAAAAATATTTGACAACAGATATTAACGATATATTTTGTTGACATATCGGATCTCCTGGTATCCGATATATCGCCGATATTTTCCCCCAAAAGACAAACTAAATTTTTGAATATATCTTGTTGGTTTACTCTCTGATCCGATATATTGGCAGATATATCGGACATATCGTGGATATTTAAAACCTTGCTAGTTTCTTAAGCTAAACCCACATATAACTACCCTTCTCATTGCTACAAATGTGTTCATCCTCTGATCGTCCTTTCTTCCTCCCCTCTTTCATTCTCCTTTTCTACCCTAATCACCTCCAGCTGTTACCCTAATTTCCTCATCGTATAAAATATACTAGTAACCCTGTACATTATTGCACAAAATTTTCAATAAATGAGAAAATAGCAAAACTTGTTTTTTAAAATATCATCTATTAATATCTATTCAATATCTGCACGATTTTTAGGTTTGATTAAGGGATATGATTCCAGTTCAAAAATTTGGATGGAGAAAGAGTGAGGGGTTAGAGCATCCACAGTCGTTATTCTCATTTGCCAAAATATGGCAGCTACAGTAATAGCATATAGGGGAGTATACTGCAGTCGTCGTTTCTCAAATTTTTCTCATTTGGCAAAAGACCAAATTACCCCTGGACTTTTAAATTCGTTCAATAGAGATCGAAGGGCAATTTGGGAAAATAAAACCCAAAAAAGAAAAAAAAGAAAAAAAAAGGAAAATACCCCCGGACGGGGTATCTTCTCCCGGACGGGAGAAGACTTCCCCGTCTGGGGATTTTTTCCCCAAAAAAATATTTTTTAAAAGGTATGGACGGGGTATCATTCCCCGTCCGACCCTTTTTTAAATAAAAAAAATATTAAAATCCCTCGGACGGTATATGATTCCCCGTCTTCTATATTTGAGAATTCTTACTTTCGTTTCTCAAATTTGAGAAACAGATTTGAGACGAATGAGAAAAATGGCATATATAGCAAACGAGTGCAGCGCACCGTTTGCTATAATATGGGAAAATGGGAGAAATAGAAAACGACTGTGGATGCTCTTACCTCCTACATTTACTCTCATCTTTATTTTTTTTTTAAATGAAGAAAAATCCTTGGCCTAAAAGTAGTCTTAGCATAATATATTGTATAGATACTCAAAAGTTGTCCCTCTCGTAGCATGCTCATCCAACAAACCCTAATTACGTCACACCCTAAATCCCCTCACCTCCAACACCTCCTTCTCCCTTACCAAACTACCCCAATGAACCCATCCCCAATTCCTTTCCCTTGTTGATCGGATCCAATCTGCCCTCAGTCTTGGTCCGTCGAACGACTCAAACCCGATTATAATCTTATCTAAGTAGGAGTATGAAGATGCATAAATTAGATGTAGAATGTAATTAGGTGCTAGGAAATGTATAATGCTACTGCATGAAAACTTAATTTGAGAGTACCATGGAGATTTCAGTCTACAGTTTCCAAAGAATATCTTGTTATGTTGTAATTTAGATTTTTTCCCAATCTGGATGTTGCTTCTCTCATGAGGGTTGTTTTTATATTTAAAATCTAATCATTGTTATCATCAAATTGCTAACTTTCAGGGATTCTTTGATTATGTTTTTACTAAAAGATTATTGGCCTAGTACACTTGATTGTTACTTTGAAGTTGGTCAGTCTCTTATTGCTGTTCCATGTCACAGGTTATTCCAGCTCTGGATTCCCATACTCCAATATTTGCTTCATCCTTCACAATGGAGGTATGTTTGATAACACAAAAAGAATCTTATGTTTTATATTATGTTCTAGAATAAGGAGGCAAGCAACACGAAACAGTGTTCAATACTATTGCGAAAAGAGTTGTAGGCTAAAAAGTTGTCTGAAGAGGAAGTACTTTGCGTTAATATTTTTGAAGAGTACGAAAATAATCATTCAAAAGCTAGATCACGTCGAGAGGTGTAATTAGGGGTGGGAACGGGTAGGATTCGGGTCGGATCCTACGAGATCACTTGTAGATCCACTAAGATATGTAGGATCCATTTGCTGATCCAAACCACTAAGAATTGAAGGATCGACTTGGGGATCCAAGCCCACCAAAATTTCAAATTTGGATTCAGGTTTTGGGTTATCCAATTTTAGTATATATTTCATAATAATAGTACATCCTGATGGAAAAAACATTGCAATTTGTACAAAACTAATTAATATAAAGTTGCTTATTGAATATTTATAATAATCAAATAAAAACATAAATAAGAATTTCCTAAGCTCAATGTTTCACTTTTTCAATAAAAGGAAATGAGAATTTATCGCTGTGCACATCAAATGTTTGCATTGCTTAATTAATAGACTCCAAATCTTAGGTTTGGAGACAGATAAAATAGAATAATGAACCATGTAGTCTATATGCATTTAGGAATATATAATTAATTAACATATACAAAAAAAATATATAGTCTTCGGTTGCGCACGCCTTGTGTGTGAACTTGTTGCGAACGGCTCCGCGAGCCGTTCGATCGCGCGATCAAGATCAGACAATGGATGTTAAAAGTTGTGGTTATTCATGGGTGTTTTGGTAATTTCAACCGCTCCCCCCACTCATTCCTCTCTTTCATTCCGTTCTCATTCCTCTCTTATTTCCCAAATTTGATCGATCGAAACCCTAGTTCGACCTTAATCTCACCACCGCCGCAAGTGCTACCTTCTCTCTATCTCGAAATTGTAGACCCCGACGCACCTCTCCATCGCGAAACCCCCAAATCCTTCTCACCCCAGCTCCCCCGATGTAGATTCCACCTCAATGTCATCGTCGACGCCCCTTTCCGTCTCAAAACCCGCAAATCCTTCTCACCTTAGCCCCCTACCCCCTCGTCAGCTCCATCCTCCTACACTTGTCCTACACCTCCACCTAGGGCTGTAAATCGGACCGGACGGGACCAGACAGTCATATGTTCAAGCTCAGACCGAAATTTTACTCGGACGGGCTTATGTTCGACTCGGTCCAGATCGGACAAAAGTTTTATACTCCGGACTCGGTTCGGTAAAGCATCGGACCACAATAATACTCGGACGGACTTATGTCCGGTTCTAGCTCGGTGAAACATCGAGCCTAATAATTTGTTCAAGTTTGGTTCGTACGGACAACAAACCATTTCTTGAGCCGGACTCGAACGGACAACGGACCGTCCTGTTCATTTTACACCCCTACCTCCACCGACCCTAATATCTCGATTGACATTGCATACCGAACTTGGGCTCGGGATTCTAGGGTTAGGTTTAGCGCTGAATTTGAGGCTCTTCGAGATGGAGATTTAGTGCTGCAAAATGGGAGGAATGAGAAAATAGCCATCTCTCAGTATCAAAAGATCAAAAAAACCCATGTTTAACCCTAATATAACCACCGTTCAATCTTGGACTCGCATCTCATGCGCAAAAATTGCGTGCGCAACCGAAGAGGCCCACATATATATATATATATATATATAGAGAGAGAGAGAGAGAGAGAGAGAGAGAGAGTAATGATCTAATAAGTGACACATTGAATAAATGAAAATAAGTGGATGTTGTTTCACTCATCTCCACTTCTCAAATGCATGATCCGCACCCTTTAAAGTGAACTACATGCCTTAAAACATTAGAGGATAAAATATCATGAAGTTTGAATATGTTTTTGTTCATGCATGAACGAGTTTCATTTGTTCAATTACTAAAAAACCGTTCAATTTGCAAGCATTTGTTGCATGAACAAATAATATTCAAACTTCGTGATATTTTATCCTTCAATGTTTTATGATATCTTCATCATTTTGAACGGTGTGGATCGTGAATTTGAGAAGTGGTTGTGGGTGAAACAAGGTTCACTTATTTTCACTTATTAAATGTGTCACTTCCTAGATCACTGCTCTCTCTATTGCATTATGGGTTATAAGTCCATAATGATACCTAAAGTTTATGCTAATTCCAAAATAACACCCGCAATTTTTATATTTCCAAAATAACACCCAAAATGACTAAATATATGCCAAAGTAATATCTGACGTTAGTTTCCGTTAAGTTGTTCACAACAGGGAGGTAAAATAAACAAAATGCCCCTGCCTATTTAGTTCTTCCCATTAGGCAGCTGAGATTAAATCCTTCAAAATCATACAATAGACACACATTGAGGAAATCCTTCGACCCTCCAATTTCGTCTTCTTCTTCTTCTTTTCTTCATCAACCTCATTTTCATCACTCTACCACCTCCAAATCCGACCCAAAGTAGCCGCCTTCTTCCTCTCTCAACTCCGAAGCTCCATTTCTCCCAACCCTCAACCCTCAATGCTAAGTCTTTCAATTTACTTCTCATTTACATTCATTAAATCCACTTTAATGGTTCTACATATAATTCCCAATCGATAATACAATTTATTATAATGGTTTTTTAATGCTGTAATATGTTGAGAACTCCTCATACTCAATCCATTTTTGTAGAATTTCTAGTACCAATCTTAACCCACCAAGCTTTTTTCTGGGTTTTGTCTAATTGATAGGAGTGTCATGAAGAGAATTTGGTTTTCGCGGCTGTGAATGTGTTTGCATTTGCGGGGATGGTGGAGATGGTGGTCGGTGGTGAAGGAGATGATGGTTGATGGAGAGTCGAAGTTTGGTATGGTTTGGAGGTGATGGTGATGGATTTGGGGAATGGTGGAGATGGTGGTTGGTGGTGGAGATGAAGTCAGAAATTATGTAGGAGATGACGATAATTTCGTAAATTCACATGTTTCTTAAATGAGTTTTGTTAAAGTAGTCTTAGTATTAGTCCCAATTTAGATTGCTCTTTGTACTCTCCTATATATCGGAGGCCATGTATTCAGTTATGAGCATCCCAATAAAGTATTCTTTTCAGTCTCTATACTTTAACATGGTATCAGAGCTGGAAAAAAATACACAAAAAATTCCCACAAAGAATTAGGGTGTCTTTTTTCAGTCTTTAAAAAAATGTGTTGTCTTTTCTTCTTCCTCTCTTCTTCTTGGGAGAAACCTTAGATTCAAAACCCTAACCCTAATTCTCTACCTCCCGCCGCCCTCCACTCTAGCCGTCACCGCCGCTCTTGACTTCACCCCCACTACCCCCACTCCAGCCGCCTCCTCTCCTGACACCCGCAACCCTACTCTTCCCTCTCCTCTGCGATCCTGAAGACCTCCTGATGCCTCCCTCTGATTCGTTGCCTCCTTCCGACGCCGACCCCCTCCTCTGCTCTGTTCCCGACCATCATCCACCTCCAATAAACCCTAAATACCAACTCAACACCTTACTCCTCTTCTGTACCCGCATCCGCACCCACACCCGATACCCGAATCCTCTTCCGAACCCACCCCTGCACAAGAAACCCGAACCTTCTTCCAGACCTACACCTGTCTTTCTTCCTGTTAAAAAAAAAAACTAGAAAAAAAACTTCAATGCCTCGTGATGCGCGATGTTCTGTAATACGTGCCAATTTTTATGCCCTTTTCATTAATCCTCCTCACCTATTCTCTCCAGATTTAATCTAGATCTGCTCCTATGACGACCTCCGATAATTCAACGTTGACTTCTCCGACGCAGACTTCCTCTCCTCAACTAGGCAGTTAAAATCGGTTTTTGGAACTAATCGGTCTAGGAGTGATTAATGATTAATCGGTTAATCGAAAAATAATCGGGGATTAAATCGAAAAAATCATTATATATATATATATATATGTTAGATATTATAGTCCCACATTGGGTATTGAGCCAATTTTGTATTTGGTTCACTCCTATATATATGAGATATTGTACTCAGTTACTTCTCAATTCAATATTCAATATCGTTTTCATCTCTCTGATTTGTCTTAACATGGTATCAGAGCCAAGTTATTCAATTTTTTCGTTCCTTCCAAAACCCTAGAATTCCAAAAAAAAAAATCCTCATCTTCGACCTCCCGTCAAACCCAAGAAGAAGAAGAAGATTCCGGCGATCCCGTCAAAACCGAAACTAGCAACTACTGTCCTCATCGTCAAATCCCGAAGATCTCGAAGATTCCGGCGACCCAACTCCGTCGATCTTCAAACCTTAGACGCCTTCTCCTCCTCATCGCCATCGACCTCCTCGAAACCCAACTCCGAAGATCCCTAACTCTACAACCAATCGCCATCAACCTTAATCTTCGGCACCTGGAACCCATCGACCCAACCTTCAACGTCAACCTACCTCATCTTCGACCCGAACCTACCCCATCGCTGCCCATAGCCGCTCCCCCCCGGTCCCCGTTGTCTTCTCCTCGCCGAAACGAAACCTAATCCCGACCTACTCCCAACCCCGACAATCTCAAACCCCACATACCCCGTCCTCCTCGGCCTCTCCAATCTCCACCTCCCGCAGCCCCCCAATCTTTGAAAACCCTAATTTCTTTTTCTTTTCCTTCTAATACCCATAACCCGAAACCCATTTCTTTACACCCTCATACTTCTCTTATTTACCAGACCCGTATACCCACCTCCCCTTAAATCCCCTTCATTCTTCTAACCCGCAACCCACCTGAAACCCGTTTTCAGTTTTTCAAAAAAAAAATCAAAAAAAATTACAGGTACTACTACTACTACTTGATGGAATCTCAGTCTCTTTCACATATTTCTGCCTCCACCGACTTTTCCATTGCAACCGCCTCTCGTTCCTCCAGATTCAAACAGCAGTGCCACCTTCAGTCTGCCTCCGGCCTCCTACCTTTTCCCAACACCATTCCTTACCCTATCCCACCTCTACTTCCGCCATCGGTAGCACCGCACTGCTCCCTACCCCGATCCAGACACCAACAGCATCTCCTTCCACATTGTGCTTTCAGTCACAGCAGTACTAGTCTTATTTTTCCTCGCAGTGCTCTTTCCCTCACATTCTCGGCCATGCCCGTCACTCCAGCCTTGCCGTCTCCTGCTAATTGGGCTAATATTCAGCAACGCCTCACTCAGTTAGAACTATAGCTCATGGGTCAGTCTATCAATATTGGCTCCTCTGCTCTTGCATTTTCTGCCACTCCCGATATGAATTCGTTATGGATTTTAGATTCTGGTGCATCACATCATCTCATTAGTAATCAGACACTGTTCACCACCTGCACTGCACTTTTCTTTCAGTTTCCATCTCTACACAGCTGATGGGTCACCACTTTTCGTTACACACTCAGGGGCAATTAGCTCTCCCACTCTCACATTACCATATATTTTTTATGCTCTTCATTTATCCATAAACCTTATTTCTATTAGTGCATTGTGCGACAGTGGTCTTGTCGTTACTTTTGACTCTTACGGTTGTTCTATTACTGATTCATGCACTGGTGAGGAGTATGGACGTGCTAGTCATCAGGGTTGTCTATATCATCTAGATTTTTTTCGTGCACCTCACTCCTAGTTTTGCTGGTATTGTTTCCTCTGATGCTGATCTGTGGCACAGACGTTTAGGTCATACTCTAGACTTTAGCCCGTAGTGGTGCCCTTGGTTCCCTTACTTTTAAACATTTATCTGATTGTCAGGGTTGTCCTTTAGCCAAACATATTACACTCCCCTTTAGTCACAAAAGCACTTCTCAAACCACTCATCCTTTTCAACTTGTTCATTCCGACATATGGGGACCTCTCCCGTTCCGTCGTGGAAAGGCTATCTCTATTATGTTGCCTTCATCGATGACTTCACTAGACATACATGAGTTTTTCTTATGCATCAGCGATTTGAGATACCTGATATTTACCGATTCTTTACGACTATGATTCTCACTCAGTTCGGTGTGCGCATTAAGAATTTCCGATCAGACGGTGCTCGTGAGTACACTTCCACCACTATGAGATCGATCCTTCAGTCTCACGGCACCCTTTTTCAGCAATCATGCTCTGGCACTCATGAGCAGAATGGGGTAGCTGAACGCAAGCATCGTCACATCCTTGAGACGGCTCGCGCTCTTTTACTCTCCTCTTCTGCTCGTTCTTTCTGGGCTGAAGCTGTTATAACCTCTGTTAGTCTCATTAACATTACTCCCTCATCTGCTCTAGCTGGTATGACGCCTTATGAGGCTCTTTATTACTCACCTCCCGACTATAGTATGCTCCGTACCTTTGGATGCACTTGTTACGTTCTTCACCCTCATACTGAGTGCACGAAGCTCTCCGCTCGTGCTGCTAAGTGCGTTCACCTAGGTCTCAGTCCCGAACATAAAGGTTATCGTTGTTTTGATCCATCGGCAGGTCGTGTCCGCATTTCTCGACATGTATCCTTTGTGGAAGACTCCTCTTACTACCTCACTTCCCCCGAGGATGCTAGATTTCTCGATTTCTCAGTTGTTGCGAACTCCCCGACTTCATCTTCCCACATATCTTTTGATCCCAACCCTATGGCTCTATTACATCTTTTGCAGTCCTTATACCTTTTGTTCCTCCTACTGAAACACCACCTGCATCCCCACAGTTGCCAGTACCCACCCCACCCACTTCCCTACCGATACATGCACCCACCACACCGTCCTCATCCCCACACCCTGTCAGTCCACCACCGCTTCGTCAGTCTCCACGTTCCACTTCTGGTATTCCTCCCGCACGTTATACACCTGATGTCACTGGTTCTTCTGACCAGTTTGGTTTTGTCACCCTAGTTTCCTAATCATCACAGTTTTATGTATATCTCACTGTTATACACTCTACACGTGAGCCCAGAATCTATAAGGACGCAATTCAATATACCGAGTGAAGGACGCAATTCAATATACCGAGTGGAGGAAAGCTATTACAGAGGAATTCAGTACATTTGATCAGACTGGCACTTGGGATGTCGTTCTCTGCCAAATGGCATTCAGCCTATTAATTGCAAGTGGATCTTCAAGGTCAAATATCAACCTGACGGATCTATTGAGCAGCACAAGGCTCGTCTAGTAGCCCGAGGATTTACTCAGGAGCATGACATTGATTATAATGAGACATTTGCTCCTGTTGCACAGAATACTACTGTTCGCTCTCTTCTTGCTGTTGTAGTCATCCGTCAGTGGCCGTTATACCAGATGGATGTGAAGAATGCTTTTCTTCATGGTACCTTATCTGAGGTTGTTTATATGGATCCTTCTCCTGGCCTCTCTACTCGTCATGTTTGCCGGCTGCGTCGGGCTATATATGGTTTGAAGCAGGCCCTTCGAGCCTGGTTTGAGTGTTTGAAGCAGGTCCCTTGAGCCTGGTTTGAGTGTTTTCGCCTTGTCATCATCAAGGCTGGTTTTAGTTAGAGTTCTCAGGACCATTCTATGCTTATGCAGTCATCACTGCAGGGGAGGGTACTTCTACTACTTTATATTGATGATATGATCATTACTGGGGATGACTCTGCAGGCATTACATCCATCCAAAAATACCTTCACCAACAATTTTATATGAAAGATCTTGGCAAACTACGTTATTTTCTAGGTCTAGAGATTGCTCATGGATCTTGGGGGATACTCATATCTCAACAGAAATACACATCAGATATTATCTCCGCTACATGCCTTTCAGACAGTCGATCAGCCGATACACCCTTAAAGCTGCATGTGAAGCTTCGTCCCACTGATGCTGAGCTCCTTCCTGATCCCACTAGATACAGACAGATTGTTGGACAGCTTGTCTACTTATGCATGACCAGACCCGATATTGCTCACGTAGTCAATGTTGTTAGTAAGTTTGTTTCCGCTCCTACATCAGTTCACTACGGTGCTCTTCTTCGGATTCTCAGATATCTTCGGGGCACTATTATTCACTCATTATTCATGCCTGCTACATCCAAACTAGAGCTGAGTGCATATTCAGATTCAGATTGGGCATGTGATCCTACTACTAGACAGTCTACCACCGGTTTCTGTCTATTTCTTGGTGATTCGTTGATCTCATGGCGAAGTAAAAAACAGGCAGTTGTTGCATGTTCTTCAACCGAAGCTGAGTACAGAGCAATGACAGCTACTACTAGAGAGAATGTTCATGTTCGTTTTATTAGATGAGTGTCATTCTTTCAAGACCTACTCCTCTTCATTGTGATAACCGGAGTGCACTACACATTGCAAGCAACCCGGTCTTTCATGAGCGAACGAAGCATATAGAGATTGATTGTCATTATGTTCGTGAGCGCTTTGAAGCAGAGACTATTTCTCTTCATTCTATTACTTCATCACAGCAGACGGTTGACTTCTTCACCAAATCTCATACTGTTCAGAGATTTTGATATTTAGTAGGCAAACTCACACTGTTTGACCCACCATGAGTTTGAGAGAGGGTGTTAGATATTATAGTCCCACATTGGGTATTGGGCTAATTTGTATTTGGTTCACTCTATATATAAGAGATATTGTACTCGGTTACTTCTCAATTCAATATTCAGTGTTGTTTCCATTTTTTTGATTTGTCTTAATAATATATATTAAAAAAGATATATCCTCATTATGTAGCAATACTAAATTCTAATATAAAACTATTATGAAATTATCAAATAGGAAAATATAGTTATAGAGAAAAAGAAGAGAGTACTTGGTTTGAGCTGAGTTTAGATTCTGGATGTGGGTCAGGTCGGATTTGCTGGTTGGTTCCATCAAATAAAAACAATCGGGTAGGAGGAGCAGCGCAAGCAACAAGAGGAGGAGGTGCAGCAGATGCGGGCCTGGTCAAGTATGCGACGGCGCAGAGGGATCGACGACGGGTTAGATTTGGGTTTGCTCGAGGAAAAGAAGAGAACCAGTTTGGGTTTGGGTTTGAAGAGAATCAGTTAGGGTTTGGGCGCGAGATGTATCATCACTTTACTGACTTAGCTTCTTTGCCTACAGATCCCACGTTCAAAGTATGGGTTCACGATGATAACATAATTATCAATATGATGACTAATTGTATGGATCAGGATAACTACGCCTCCATCACTTTCCTCGACACAGCTAAAGCGATCTGGAATACTCTTCATAACATGTACTCTTCTAATAACATGCAGTGTCTGTATGATATCGTTCGTGATGTCATAGAGATCAAGCAAGGTGACGACATACAGGCATATCTATCCCGCTTCAATCAGTTCTTAGAATGTTGGGATGTCGTCCCAATGACACACCTATGGATCTCAATATTAAGTTGTCCTCCGATGATAATGCATTGTTCACTGATCCAGGACGATATTGCAGGTTGGTTGGCAAACTCATATATCTCTCAGTGACTGTTAGATATTGTCTCTGCAGTTAGTCAAGTTAGCCAGTTTATGCATGCACCAATCATCACTCATTGGGAAACAGTGGTTCACATCCTTTGCTACCTTAAGAAAGTGCTAGGGCAAGAGCTTTTCTTCCGGCCTGGTGATTCTCTTTTTTTTACGATGATATTCTGATGCTACTGGGCATGATCAGTTGATGATAGGCGCTCAACTAGTAGAAATTTTATATTCTTTGGAGGAAATTTTGTATCTTGAAAAAGTAAGAAACAACTTGTGGTGGCCAAATCAAGCGCAGTGTCTGAATACCGAGCCATTTGACATTTGTTTTATGATGTTTTATGGCTCAAATCTCTTCCTCGAGACTTGGCAATCCCAGTTTTATCCCCAGTTCCTCTCTACTGTGATATGTAAGTTGCTATGCATATTTCTGAAAATCCGGTGTTTCATGAATGCACAAAATATATCGAAGTTGACTGTCACTTCGTTCGAGATAAGTGGGAGAAGAAGGTTATTTCATTTTTATATGTCTCATCCAGAGAACAACTTGCTGATATCCTAACTAAAACTCTACCTCCTAAGTTTTTTCAAACATTCTTGAGCAAGCTTCGACAATACCTACGCACCAGTTTGAGGGAAAGTGTTAAAGTACTCTTAGTATTAGTCCAACATCTAAATAAATTTAGATTGCTCTTTGTACTCCTATATATAGGAGGCCATGTATTCAGTTATGAGTATCCCAATAAAGTATTTTTTTGTCTCTATACTCTCACAGGTTTAAACCCATTAAGAGGTATATTCTGTGAATATTCACCGGGTGTTATTATGGGAAATATATAGTCACTTTGGGTGTTATTTTGGAAATATGGAAACTTCGGGTGTTATTTTGGAATTAGCATAAACTTTGGGTATCATTATGAACTTAATCCTATATATATATAGCATCGGGTTATTGGGGGTTTGGCCCTGGAAGATCCATATGTGGATCCAATACGATCAATTTTAGGATCCATACCCTACCGATTAAGCGAACAGATCCATTTTGATCCATACTCTAAAATTAGGGCAATTGGATAAAATTAGAGTATTGAATTGTGTTTGACCAAAGAGTTTCCCCTTATCCCATTACACCTAGGGGTGGCAATTTTATTCAATAACCCAAATCGCCCGATCAAAATCTGGTAAGGGGAAACTCTTTGGTCCTAACACAATTCAATTTTTTCTTCTCAAAACATGTGTTTTGAACCTGAAAACAATTTCAAGATGTTATTCTGGTCTCTCGAAAGGAAGCAAAATCTTATTAGTTCTCAGAACCTGTGGTTTCCCTTGTAGATGTTGTTTATGTTGTGTGTCTTGGGGTTGGGGTGGGGGGAGGGAGGGATGTGGGGCTGAAGTCTCCTTATAGCCATAGTTGATTATTAATAGGGTAATTTCTTTTGTTTTTGTGGCAGCTTATTAAAAAGCGGTTGAAGGAGTTTGGAATTTTTGCTACATCCAGGTTTAAGTCATTTAAGTGTAGAAAGAAGTTCTCAGCTGGACCATTTGAAGTAGAGCCCATTCGTGTTACTCATTCAATTCCTGATTGTTGTGGATTGGTTCTGCGATGTAGTGATGGGACAGTTTTCCATACAGGTGACTGGAAGGTAAGCCGTACAGTCACTCTCAGTCTTGCCTGGTTGCTATGATCCTCCCAACTATTTTTGATGAATAATGTCTTTTGTAGATTGATGAATCACCATTGGATGGGAAAGTTTTTGATCGTGAAGCTTTAGAGGCGTTGTCAAAAGAAGGGGTGACCTTAGTAAGTTTTCTTATTGATTAAATCACTCCTTTCCCCGTCTTCTCATGCTAACTTACTACTGAAGACAGAAATTTGACTGCTTTGTTTTCATCCTTTGCAGATGATGAGTGACTCTACCAACGTGCTGTCTCCTGGAAGAACTATCAGCGAGTCCATTGTAAAAGATTCACTAATGCGGCATATTTCTGCTGCAACAGGAAGAGTTATTACCACACAGTTCGCTTCCAATATACATCGGTTAGGCAGTGTCAAAGCAGCTGCAGATTTAACTGGTCGCAAACTAGTAAGATTTCTTTTTAATGTTTTTGTATCTTAAATCTTAAAAAAGTTAATGTAGCAATGGTAGTTATATTGATTTAGAGTAATGAAAACAGGTATTTGTTGGCATGTCACTGAGAACTTATCTAGATGCTGCTTTCAAGGATGGAAAAGCACCAATAGATCCTTCCACACTGGTATGAAATATGGTTATAGCCCGAAACTCTTGCTTTCTATAATAATTTTATGCACCACAAGATGTTTAGGAGAAAAATGTGGAGATGTGGACAATGCTTGAATGAATATCATGATTTCAGTCGAAAGTCTCTTGTTGTATGCATGATTTAGTCTTGCAGTTCCTGCTATTGTGGATTATATTCATATTCCCTTTGTCAATATTTAAAAATAGGCTGACTTCCAAAACAATTTTTTTTTTGGAAGACTAGAGTTATTAACCTGCCCTTACTATTATAACCACATTTGGTTGTCATGTTGACATTTAGCTTGAAGCCTAGAAATATATGACAATTATTAATATATCTACTAAATCAAGTTTCTAATTTATTCCTTTTTAAACCCCCAAACATTAACTAATACTAAGGTTTTGCATGCTTTCAAGATGATTTCTTTTATTTAGTAAGGTTAATGGCTCTTCTTTATACAAATACAACTGGTATCATACAAATACAACTGCTATGATGGCATGATCTTGTGTTCATGTGGATCCCCCGTGCATTTGAGCTAGTTATGCTTATGCTAAAGTTGCATAGTACTGCATAGTCACATATGGTGAGATCTAAAATCATAAATGTATTTCACTATTCTCCAATGCTTCATCAAACCAGATGAACAGTATTATCCTTATAAATTCAGTCAAAGAAGAGAACTATTATTCGGTTACATTCTTAATTTTTTAATATTATACTTGTTAATCCTGTATTTATTAGAGGATGGAAAGATAGGCATGCAAGGTGTCGCTCTTTATTTTCTAACTGGAAACTAGAGAAGCGTTAAAGATAAACAACTAAGTTATACACTGGGTAAAACAAGTTTAGTCCTCTTCAATTTGGAAAGAACAGATACGGGCACCAACCCTTATTAATAATGTTATGTAATTACAACTGATTAACTAACCTAATTATTTATTTATTAAATTTCCAGATAAACTTCATCTGAACTGAACAAAATTTCACCTCAGCTATAAACTAATTTGATCAAACTTCATACTCAACTAATCATGTCTCAAATAAAATCCTGACCTGACTCTGTGATATGTTCTTCTATGACTTACTGCTTTAATGGGCTAATGATATGTTCTTCTATGACCCCTTCAAAATTATTAATTATGTAAGTGATGCTAGAAAAGGGGATGCAAGTCTTTGAGTGCTCTGCATTGTTTCTCCCTTCATTAGATGTTGAATAACTTGTTGACTTGCCTAGTAAAATATACTCAATCTTTACATTTTATAAGTTTATTATATTGTATGTATGTACACTAACGCTTAGTATTGGGATTTGTGAAGGTGAAAGTGGAAGATATTGATGCTTATGCCCCAAAAGATTTGTTGATTGTTACCACTGGTTCTCAAGTAAGATAATTTGTGATGACACAAGAAAAAAAAATGCAAATCAACTATATTGTCTGTAAGGTTCATATGGAAAAGTAGTTATTTATTGATTGTGTTAAATATTTCTGTCAGGCAGAACCACGAGCTGCTTTAAATCTTGCCTCATTTGGTAGCAGTCACTCTCTCAAACTGAACAAGGAGGATGTTATTTTATATTCGGCTAAGGTAATATTGAATCTTTACCGTGCAGTTTTTTTCTGCATAACATAATTTTGATGTTTCTGGAGAAAGAAAATTAAACTTAGGAGAAACATGCAACGTAAATAATCAACAAGCTAAACTGTAACAGTATATTGACCTACCATAAAATATTGGATTCATTTACCTCTTCAAACTCTTCAACCCCCCCCACCCCCCCAACCACCACTCACCCACACCCACACACAAGATGGAAAAAAGAAGATGAAGAGAACACACACACCCACCGCCCAAAACAAGGAAAAAAAGAAGATGACGAGAACACACTCACCAAAAGAAAAAAAGAAGATGAAGAGAAAACTCTCTCTCTCTCTCTCTCTCGGGCTTACAGCTTTGAGGTTGATTGTCGTAGTAACAATCTTATTTAGCATTTTTTCAATGTTTAATTTTGAACTTTAGGTGATTCCTGGAAATGAGACTCGTGTAATGAAGATGCTAAACCGTATATCTGATATTGGGCCGACTATTGTGATGGGTAGAAATGAGGGGCTCCATACTTCAGGGCATGGATACCGTGGAGAATTGGTGAGTTTATTATAAATAATTGGGTGTAATCTCCTTCTCTTGTTTTTATTGTGTTAAACTGTTATATATGAAGGATTACACGATACACATTTAAATGTTATCGTTGACTTCTCTCATATGTCTTATCTTCGTAAAATAAATTCTTGGTAATGCAGGAGGAAGTTCTCAAGATTGTGAAACCACAGCATTTTCTTCCCATTCATGGAGAGCTTTTGTTCCTTAAAGAGCATGAATTACTTGGAAAATCAACTGGCATCCGACACACTACCGTAAGTTTGATTCTGCTAGTTCATCAGGACTTCTGCAAGTTCTATTTGATAGCACCACATTATTCTTCAGTGAAGTTTTCAAGGGTTTACAATTTATGCTATTCATTAGCAGACTACAAATGACTATTACATTATATAAGAAGTCCACATATATAACTAAAGTGATATCTATATCTTCTAACAATTATCCATGCTGATGGAAAAAATACCATGGTGCATATCTGTTAGCTTTGGAGATTAAATGCATGATGAGCATGTTAGTAACCAAGAGTTTGTTTTTTGAATCAGAAAAGACCATTTACCTAGTCGACTGTTCAAATTATGCATGTTCTTGCAATAGACTGATTGAGTGAGGTTTATAAACTAGACTGGGCGATGATTCAAGTCATTTGCCAAAGATCTTCTGGAAATTGGTATTTTTGTTGACCGGACAACCATTACTACATGTGATTTCCAGTGCCACCTAAACCATCAATAAGATGTGTTCATTTTGTAGTGCTTTCCATCCGTTGACCAGTGATGAAAGATCAACTTGTCCTTATTAGTAGAGCTGAACCTTTTAAATTAATGATATCGTTCTAGGTAAATGAGCTTCCACATTCATATTGACTTGAATTAGAGTTTACTCGGTAAATGAGCTTCCACATTCATATTGACTTGAAGTAAAGTTTACAAGATATTGACCATTATAACATTATGAGTATTAACCTTTTTAATTAAATATGTGCTTGATGTTTGGTATTTCTGCTTCAGTTGTTTTAACCTTCAGATTTGATGGTATGTGCCTATAGTGCTTGAGGAACTGTTGAGCGTCTCTATTTTGATGGATCAATGTAGCACTTTCATGTGTTTCCCAAAAAAAAGAATGTAGCATTTGCATGCATATTTATAAATCTTTGGTGTAACTTAAACATCACTAAATTTAGAATGTGGTGCCGTCATTAAAACCGTGATCATGAATTTTTTGGGATCAACATAGTGTTCCGATCATAGCCAAACTTGCTATTTACAGAATGAAATTATATATCTGCTGAATTGATAATTTGATGTAAAGGCAGTTGAATACTGGTGGTTGGCTTAGATTTTATCTCTAAGTTTCAATTAATTATATTTGAAATAGAATGTTTCCATACAGAACTGTAGGTCTTACCCATGTACTTAGTTTAACACCTATTCATCTAAATCTTAAATGACTGGTTTTGCAAAGGTATTGGTGAAATAGGGTTTTAAAGAATATACACATGCATGTCCTTAGTACATCACACTCCCGAGTTGTTTGTTGTTAGCCACCTTTGGAGCTTGTGATCTCTATCCCATTGATTAATCTTGAAATAGGCCGAACCTTAAACCCAATTTATCACAGGTGATCAAAAATGGAGAGATGCTTGGCGTTTCCCATCTCAGAAACAGAAGAGTTTTGTCCAACGGTTTTTCTCCATTAGGAAGGGAGGAATTGCAGGTTAGTGATCCTTCAGTGACTTGTTTGATTAGCACTTAGCTTTATTGTTTGTGTGGCAAGAATCAGATAAATACATATCAATCCATGCCAGTTGATGTACAATGATGGCGATAAAGCATTTGGTACATCCACGGAGCTCTGCATTGATGAGAGGCAAAGGATTGCATCTGATGGTATCATAGTTGTCTGGTAAGGTTTCATCTTGAGTGTACTTCAATACTGACTTCTGAAGTTGTATGCTTTATGATAAATCAAATATTATATGGTATAAACATATAACTGTTGAAGTACTTTTGGTTGCATAAACTCAAATGCAGAATGTACAGTTCAAGTCGGATTATTTCTTTCCGTGTGGAAATCCAATTCCCCCTCTACCTTGAAAATATGTTTAGACATGATTGCTCACCTGATTTTGACTTTTCGTTTGTGAACACTCGAGGAACCTCTAACTAACCTATTCTGTCTAAAATCTTTAATTACAAAGTAGTAATAAACTTGCTGAAAACAGTGTTTCAGTTCTAATAAAAGAAGTCCCCTTTATGCTGGGATATTATCTGCCAAAATAATATAATTTTTTAGGGATATATTGAATTAGTATCTGGGTATCTCTTACGTCGAGTATCCTAATTAAAGAGTGGTTTCTACATGTTCTAAATTTATATTTGCTTTCTTTAGTATGGAAATCTTGCGACCAGAGAGTATAAATGGATCTTCACAAGCATCCTTAAAAGGAAAAATTAGAATTACCACACGTTGTCTATGGCTTGACAAAGGAAAGCTACTAGATGCGCTCTACAAAGCTGCACATGCTGCTCTCTCAAGCTGTCCAGTAAATTGTCCACTGGCTCACATGGAAAGGATTGTATCTGAAGTGCTGAGGAAGATTGTGAGGAGGTACAGCAGTAAAAGGCCTGAAGTCATTGCAGTTGCTGTGGAGAATACCGTTGGAGTTCTCACTGAAGACTTCAAGACAAGATTATCTGGAAAATCTCATGGTGGGTTTGGACTGTCTTCATTAAACCAACCATCTGATAATCGTCTTAAAAAAGGCTCGACCTGGAAACTTGATCCAGCTGAAGAAGCCACTGATGCTACCAACACTATGGGGACCCAAATAGAAGAGGCTAAAGGTACACAATTTTTTTTTTTATATTGTTAACATGATTTTTAGTAATATAACCAGTAAGTTAAGTTACAAGTTGGGTGCTACTGGTAAGGTGATCATGTGTATACTGAATTTTTTTTAACCACATTGCTAAGCATGTTCTATAAGATATAATACAGATAGGTGATGGATAAGTTCAGCCTTTTAGGAGGCTTCCAAGTTTCAAGTTTCTGTCTACCCATGTTTTTCGATACTCCATTTTTATGCACTTTGGATGCTTAGAAACCTTAATCTTTATTGCATTGTAGGATTTGACATAACTGTAACTAAGCACTCTTTAAGTCTTATCATTTTTTCATGAATGAGGTATATACTCTATTGATCAAAATGATCAGAAGTATAATTCTCTTGTGTATAAGAATTGTTATCTAGCAGTTCCGACTATGAAACTGTTGCAGTACACAAAAAGCTCCAAAGCTGTGGTGAGTGTTGAGGGATCTCCCTTTTTTTATTCTAGCCACCCACCGCACTCACAGGCTGATTAGGCATCTTTTGTGGGTCAAAACGTAGGTGTGCGCAGCGGGCTTGGTGGGAATTGAAAATCTCTGAAAACATGACATGTAGGAGGAAATCTTGATTAATTGCTTTAATTAATTAGAGATTGTAGGTCTTTCTTTATATAGTATTGCACAGGTGTGTTAGTTTAGGCAAATGCTGGATTTCTAAGTAATTATGTTTGTCCTCTATGAATGTAGGCGAAAGTTCTGAAGATGAGCAAGTTCTTCCAATGGAAGATGTAACTGCAAGCCTAGAGGAATTATCTTCAAGTTTATCTACAAGTTCAGAAAAAATCGAAGAAGCATTTGAATGGCCATCAACAGTCAAGCTGTCAGAGTCTCATAATATCTCCATTACAGTGGATAATCTTGACACAAGTAAAAAGGAAAAAGTGTCGAGTGGGGAGCTCAGCAAGTCATCAGAACACAAAGAAGTGGGACTTAAGAACACAAAACGAAACAAATGGAAGCCTGAAGAGATCAAGAGATTAATTAAAAAACGTGCTGAACTGGACGATAAATTTCAGGCTGTTAAGGGGCGTATGATTCTCTGGGAAGAGGTATCTTCATACTTATTGGATCATGGAATCGATCGGTCTGCGGCACAGTGTAAATCTCTTTGGGCTTCTCTTGTTCAGAAGTATGAGGTAATCTCTTTAATGCATATACATTCTTGAGCGTTCCGTCTTTTGTATTTTCGTAGTTAGTTTGTACGTTTTAATTTCACAAGTTAGTTACTAACAACTATCAGAAGGATTTGATGGTACTCATTAGTCACTGCATCCAATATTAAACAATTTTAATTTTTAGCGGTTAACATTAAGGGAATGAGATCATGATTAACATTTATGGAATATTTCATTGCTTAAATTTAGAGGCAGAAGAACCTTTGGTATGCTTTATGGAAAGTGAACTCTTGATCCTTTATTGGTTTTACTGACTTATTTTTGTTATCCGGGATTCTTCCAGCCTAACTGGAATTTTGAGATTGATTAATCTGGTGATTGTACCGTCAAAGATTATATTGTGTTTTGATTTAAATACATGACCATTCCTTGCTTTAATGACAACAACAATAATGCTTCATCCCATAATATTTGGGTCTGCTGCATTTCTATTAAAGCTCATCTGCTTTATCAACTTATTTGAGGAAGGAAATAATGCTTATAATAAATAAATAATATGTTTAGACCCCAAAGACAATAATAATTTTGGAGCTTTGATTTCCAAGATGGCTACGGGAGTCCTTTCTCCATTCAGCAGTCTCATCTTTTCCATGTCCCATCCGATACAATCCTATTACTCGTCGTATTGGTGCCGTGGTTAGTCTGTGTTTCACTTGCCCAACCTCATTTCATATCCTTTTGGAGCTACTTCTGGAATATTAGAGATCCGATCACTTAAAAATCTCAAATTATAACATTATATTGGATTTCTATTGAAAAGACAATAAATTGTTAATCTGCTTAGTATTTCTATGACCTAGTCGTGTCATCACTCCCAACCCCAAAAGGCACCTAAAGAAGAGGAAAAAGTAAGCTATGCTGGTTATTCTGCAAATATTTTGTCGGGATTTTTAGTTATTAGTCCATTTTGAAACATGTATTTTCAAATTAGTCCAGATTTTCATATTATGTGCCATTAGGTCTCTTAATTGTTCCTCATCAAACTAAATAGGTCCCGTAATGGTGATTTTCGTCAACTAAGTATAACAAAAGATGATCCTATACTCATATTGTGTTGGTGGGATTAGGGTAGTAAAGTTTTCGGGGTATTTTATGGAAGGAAAAACAACGGAATTGGTAGAATTTTTTTTTTTTTTTTAGAGAGATCCATTTATAGAGGGAGTGTTAGTCTAAACTAGCTGTTGGGGATGAGACTTGGGGATGAGACTGAGACGGGAGGATTAAAATGAGGTATTACGCAAATCACAAAAAATATTTGTTAAAGTATGATGGTGATTTGAGGAGAAATTCATGATTAATCTATTGCAATGACTAATTTCATCCTAATAGCAAATAACGTACAAATAGGGACTAATTTGGAAATACATGTTTCAAAAGAGACTAATATCTAAAAAACCACCTATTTTGTTTTGACCTCCACCTAACGTGTAAGCTTGTAGCTATTTGCATGAGAATTTGTCCATTTTACTTTGATATCTGATGAATATATGCAATCTAAATACTATTTTCTTGGTTTCTGATTTTAACAGGAGTGCATGACTAATGAGAAAAGTAAAAGGAGTTGGCCTTACTTCGGTGCAGTTGATAAGATTATTTCTATTCGTGAAGCAACATAAAGTACCATGGAGAGATTCTATCTGCGACCTCACTCCAAATTTTCGCATGGCCAACGAGCATGCCTACTAGCGGACTAGATGTATAACTTGTATTCTGGGCCGTAGTTAGCTGCTGAGAACTTCGAGCCAGATGTTCAAACAGCAGTAGATAACTTCAGATGTGGAATCAGAATTCATGCATGTTCAAGGGCAAACTTCAAACAGGCCCTTGTCAACGTAAAGTTCGGGAAGGCATTTATTCGAATAGAAGAATATGAAGAAACCAGTATCTTTGGGCCATGTTGTTAATGTTAGCTATTATGAGGAATAAGAGAAAGAAAAATTAGGGTTAATATTTTTGTTGTTTGAGATATTATACCTAGATATTTATTTTAGAATTCCTAGACTACTACCTCTAACCAGTATTTACAGGATAAATACTTGGATTTGGGTACTTGGCTTTAAGCCCATTCAATCTTGATCCAATATTCATACAATTGGTGCATGTAACAAATGTGTTACCCATATAATATTATTATAGATAATATTATACAAATGTGTTACCCAACATATTAAGAATATGATTAACAATAAAACATACTTCCAATTATACAAAGTCAAACTAACAATCAATAACGTAGAATTTAATATTTCATTAAGTATTTGATTGGAATTTTTATCAATACAGTTTGACTACAATAAACAGAGTGCACTAATTTTAGAGATTAAACTAAGTGCAAAATTCTAATTTTTTTTAAAACATATTTACCGTCTCTATCAAAGATATATCCTTCAGATTTTAAATTCTTTAAATTAAAAAGTAATTTGACAAAACCTGCAATAATCATCTATATAGTTATTAAATGCTTCTGACCAACTATAGTCTTATTTAGTTAAAAAGTTATTGAGATCACAAATATTAGAAGAGAAATCTTTGGTTGCACACTACTTTGGTGAGCACTCCGTGAACAGTCACGAAATAGAGTACCTATAACAAATCCGAACTGCTCATATTGTTCTATATACCCTTAGATAGCCTAACAATAAAAATTCAAGTAATTTGAAGTTCATTTGCCCATGATTTACATCATCACAAAATTGTATGGCTGAAAATTCTAACAACATGATGGATGGGCAAATGAACTTCAAATTACTTGATTTTTTATTGTTAGGCTATCTAAGGTATATAGAACAATATGAGCGGTTCGGATTTGTCATATGTGCCCTATTTCGTGAGTGTTCACGGAGTGCTCACCAAAAGTAGTGTGCAACCGAAGGGGACTCATATTAGAATGTATTAACTCAAGAAATTGTGTACTCCTATAGACCAAGCTGAAAGGTTTTCTAATAATGATAGTCTGAGCACAAACTTCAACTTTGCCATATTTTAAGAAAGTGTCATTTAGCAGAATTATGAGTTTTAATAAGAGCAATCAATTTAATATGTAGTTTACATGTCTTAGCATATTATTCTACCACAACAAATAATAAAACACATTTCACAAAATAGTGTGTTCTCTTATAGTCTGCTTCTATGGTTTGAACAATGTCCAAGTGCTCAAACGTCATTGAGCGTAGGGTTCCATTCCTTTATTTGTTGTTCATTATTTTCGAAACGTTAAACGAGATAATGATTAACATGTTGTATTCAACTTTACACACAATACAATAAACGAAAAGGAACAGAGCATAACTTTTTGGAAGACACATCAACCATTACGGGATGCTTTCACCTAAGTTATACACAAGCGTCATACAACCTATACATCAACCTTTATTAAGATTTAATCATAAGAGAAGCATATATACGATCTCACACAAATTGCAAAAGAATGGTTATCCAATATACTTTATACACACAGTATGATAAGACATACTTAAGTAACATAATCATGTTAGTTAACAAAGCGAGATCCAAAACTTCCAATTATGTGATCAATCCCACAAAGCATTACAGTTCATTAAATCTAAGTTGGGACATGCCAAACAATCACACGAGGAATGCTATTAGGTATTAAAGTAGATCATACCAACACTTCATGTTAGAAGTGTTTTCCAAATTCAATTGTAACCCCCGTTCCCGATTGTACTAGTTTTCATTTCTCTTTTCTTCGTATTCTTGTATTCTAATTTTCTTATAAATATTTTCTTTAAATTATGTTATATACATCTCATATTTGATCGATCCCAATCCCATATATAAATTCTTCTATTCTCTTGAACCCAAAATCTCATTTTATTCTACAATCTTATTCTTCTTTTCTCCTGATTTTATATTTTGACACAATCCTATTCTATTTCTTTTCTTTGGACTAATTGTCAACTTTCAAAGCCCGGTCCAAACTCAAACACAAATCATATTCCACCCCACAATATTTCTCTTGATTATCTATTGTTTTGTCAAAGCCAAATTTTAATCCATACTTTTGTTATTATTAATTGATCTCTTTTTGTAAAGCCCAACCTAAAACAAAACAATCTAGAGTACATTCTATTAGTACTACAACTAGCTTCATTTATCCAAGTCCGTAGCTAAAGCCGATCCATCCTACAATTTATTTAGTCATTTATTTTTTGTAAGCCCACTCTATTTTTATTATAATTTTTTCTTTATCCAAGCCCAATCCCAAGTCTAATTCTAACCCAAACACAAAATTTCCCAACTGCTTAACTCCACTACCCCGTATTAAATATCCACTAAATCCTAACAATTCCGCAACCCCACAAACCCATGATCTGATCTCTAACTAATTCTCCACTAATTACTTCATAACAAATCTCCATAATTAACCCTTAATCCCTAATTAATCTACCCTAGACCCTCTTTAATCTAATCTACAGCCACCTAATCCCCTAATCTCTTTTCTTCTTCCTTGCCTCTGCTACCAAAACACATCCCCCTTGTCGCTTGACCCTGCACCCGAAACCCCAGCCGCTACCCCTCGACGCACCGCTATTTCTGTCCACCACCGCACCCTGCCTCCATCGACAGCCACCGCAGCAACCAAAGCCAACTGCCTCGCTGTCCCTGCATCACGCGCAACACCTCGATGCCAACCTCTTCACCACCAACGTCCCCTCACCATCGTTGCCCCACCACCTTCGCAACACTCTGCTACCTTCCCTTATCGCCATTGCCACCCCTCCACTGTTGCCTTCATCCATCGCAGTCGCCGTCGTTGCCTGTCGAGCCACCCTCGACGTACCCCCTGAGCCTCTTCGCAATCGCCATCGCCATCATCATCCCCGACTTCTCCTCCCCCTCGCTGTGTGCCACCCGCCACTGCAGTTACCATCGACAGCCCCCGACCGCTGCTCTCCTCGCAGCTGCTCCCATCGCCATCTCCACCCGCTGTGCTCGTCGCCGCACACCTCCCCCGACGTTGCCTTGCTGCGCCCCTGTGCACCGCCTCCTCCCTACCACCGCAGCGACCTGCACCCCTCTCCGTCGTCACCGCAACCAGTCGGCTCCCTCATCCCCACATCGACGCACCACCACCTCGCCGCTGCAACCCCGCCATTGCTGCCTCCATCTCCTTCACCCCGTCAGCCTTGCCACCCCCTGCACTCCTCCATATCCCGATCAACTACCGCCCTTCCCCCCTTCATCGCAGCAAACCTCGAAGCCCTGCCTTGCTGTCCCGAGCATGCCGAGTCGCTGCCTAGTTGCTGCGGTTGTTGTACTTGCTGCGGTTGTTGTACTTGCTGTGCTTGCATGTGTCGCCGCTGTCTCTTGCAGTGTGTGGCTGCTTCCTTTCTTAGTGTTGCTGCCATCTCTTGTTTTTGATTGTCGTTGTCTCTTGTTGTTGTGCCATCGTTAGTGATGGCATTCGGGTCGAATGGTCCGGGCCTGGGCCGGACCCGTCCGGGTTGGATGTTGAATTGGGCGGGTTCGGGCCGGGTTGGTGGCTTAACCGGGCCAGGCCAGGCCGGATCGAAAAGTAAAAATGGCGACCCGCCCAACCCGTGAACCCTTTCGGGTCCAACCCGGGTCGGGTCGGGTCGCGGGTTGGCCCTAGGTTTTTTTTTAAAAACTTAAAATAATAATAATAATAATAATAATAATAATAATAATAATAATAATAATAACATTAAAAATCGTAATAATAATAATAAGATTGAAAGAGTGAAATTGCCCAAAAATATTGAAATATTATTCATATGATTTTAAGTTATACAAGTTTCACAATTTCTAATGAAATAAAGAATTCAATTCACAAATTTGTTTTATACACTAACATATTTCTTATATACAATTTTAATTTACTTCAATTTTTCTAATTTGAAATAACAAGCACAGATATAATACAATTTTTTTTTATCTATTTACAATTGTCTTCAAGTTGATGGCCTTCAATTTGTTGTTGGTCTTGAATTCTTCATTTTGGTTGCTATTGTTGTTGTTGTTATTGTTCTTCCGGCGAGTTGCTCCCACTTGTGGACGTAGATAATGCTTTTTCTTGTATCCTATCTTTAGCCTTCAGCCAGTCTTCTGTGCAAACGAGCATCTCTAACGTGTCGGGCTTCAAGCGATTCTTGTAACCAGTTAGAACCCTGCCACTTGAAGAAAATGCACTTTCAAAAGCAACTGTAGAGACATGAGGAGTTAGTAAATCTTTAGCCATATATGACAGAATACTATAAGTGTGTTTCATGGTCTTTCCACCATTGTAAAATATCTAGTAGAGAAGAAGAAGACTCAGAATCTTATTGGTTATACCAATTTAATTCATTTGGTTGATTAGTCCTAGGTTTTTTGGATTGAATTTGTGCAAGTAAATTAAATGTTCTATCATCAAATTTACTCTTAACCTTACCTTTGGAACTACCAGAAGAAGAACTAACTACAGAAGTTGTACTACTAGAAGCAAAAGATCGATCATAATAATCATACAAGTTATTTAATGTAGATTCAAATTTAACTAAAAAAGAAGCGCAATCAATTACTATTTCTATTTCTTCATTTTCCCCAAGTAATGAAAAAAAACATTTCAATCAAACTCTTCGTACCTTCTAATTTGATACGAGGATCCATAACGGTAGCAATACAAATCAACATAGGAGGAGGATAAAAATACTTCAATTTTTTTTTGTATGCAAGTTTTACAATATCACCAACAAAAGTATCATTTAACATTTCGTTAAATGTTTGTATCATACTAACTATTAAAATAAAAATGCTACTAGAAGTAGATTCATATGTTTTGAAAAATTTTAAAGTTGCGGTTTTAAAAGGTTCTCAAAATTTCAACTAAGATTCGGCATAAAACCAATCGGTGGGAGTCATTTCAAAATTCGACATATTTTTTTGCGATACAAAAATTATTTACAACTGCTTTATAGTTGGTAACAACATGTAGTAAATCAAAAGTAGAGTTCCATCAGTGTTTAACATAATTTGGAAATCTTGTAAAGGTACATTTGAAATCCTACACCGATTTTTCCATTCTTGAAATACGCTGGGACTTAATGCAATGAAATGTACACAATTTCTAATTTTAAGTATATATGGATCTGCTATTTTTAATGCATCTTGAACACATAAATTTAAAATATGACATGTAGCATCTAATATGAAAAATATTGTCAGATGAAGGGTTTAATGCGGATTTTAAAGTAGTAATTGCTGCATTGTTGTTAGATGCATTATCAAAACTAATACACATAATTTTATCACGAATATGAAAAACATCACAAATTTCTAAAATACGGTTTGCTATTTCAGCGCCACTATGGGGATACGGCAACGTGGCAAGTGATATGATTCTTTTTTGAAGAATCCAACCATTGTCGATCCAATGACAGGTTATTCCCATCGTTGGAATATTGTTGACACCCGTCCAACAATCCGAAGTTAAACTAACTCTACAAGTTAAACTCCATAAAATTACAATCAAAGCATCATTCATTTCATTGTACACTTTAAAATAATCCAATTTGCAAGTATTTCTCGGGATTCTTCTCAAATGAGGGTTTAAGGCCATTTGATTAAAATTTTCCAAGTTCCTACTCTCGGGATAGGAAAATGGTAGCTCTTCCTTTATTACTAATCGGGCCATTTCCCGACGAACAAGATCAGGATCATAAGGGTGGCTATCAACTAGACCGGTTCTAGGATTGATTTTTTGTTGGCCGGGTACGTCAACAAGAAGGTCTTTAAGGTTATTTTGGATATGTCTACTAATTGTACCGGTGCCATCACCCCTCTTGAATTTGTATGCCATAGAACATATTTTACAAACTTTCAAACCTATACCCGGAGTTTCTTCGTCCGGAATATAATCGTAAAACTTATGCCAATCACTACTTTTCCCTCGACTTTTCCTACCACTACGGGGTTGTGTTGTTTCGGTTGGTTGTTGTTGTTGTTCTTCTTCTTCTAATTGTATGTCTCCAACAACCTCATCGTGTGTACTCCATTGTTGGGTAGGAGGATCATGGTACTCTTCGGTGGGCTCACTAATTGGGACAATTGGTGGCCTACGGGAAGTGCCAGTGGAATCTTGCCCACTTTGGCTACGACCGCTACCGCGTGATCTAGACCTAATATAGTAATGTATGTAAAAAAAAACTACACAAAGTAGGAGCGATGAGTTATAAAAAAAATCTAGAAAACAAGAGGGTTGAGATAGAGAAGATCAAAAAACCAACAAACAGTTAAGATACGAAAAATTATAACTACAACAAAAATAAAATAAGCAGAAGAGAGATATGAAATTTTGAAACCGTTCACCGTGGATACGCGTATATAAAAAAATCCGTAAAAATAAGAATAGAAGTAGAAGTAGAATTCCTCAAATCCGGAATTGAAGAGTTGGGGAGAGCTTGTAGGAGAGTTGAAGACTTGATCACTTGGAGTTGAAGAGTTGAAGACGTTGTTAAATTTTGATTTCGATACGATCGGAATTTGATCGTGTATATGCCTTGAACACTTGTTTGTTCAATACTTCAATTGTTCACAAATTGCTTAGAAATGAGTAATAATAGTAGAAAGAGTAAGAGAGTAAGGTGTGATTTTTTTGATGGGGTTTTGGGGGGGGGGGGTATTTATAGGCTAAAAAAAAAACCAAAAAAAAAAAAAAACAGCAAAACGGCTCTAAGAGCCGTTGTTGCTCTCTGGTGAACAGTGCCCAACGGCACGCTGACCCGCGGGTCAACGGTCGGCCCGTGGCGGGTCGAACATTTGACCCGTTCGGGTCAAACGGTTCGCAACCCGTGGGTCGACCCGCGGGTGGCGGGCGGGTTGGGGTGATTTTAATGGGTTCACGGGCCGGGTTCGACGAGTTCGATTCGGTATTTTGGCGACCCGGGTTGACCCGTTACTGTTCATGGGTTTGACCCGAACCCGAACCCGAACCGTCGTTTTGCGGGCCGGGTTATACGGGCGAGTCGGCGGTTGACCCGACCCACTTGCCATCCCAAGCCATCGTCGCTTGTGCTCTTGTCCCACGTGCAAACGTCTTCATAAGGAAAGTATTTTGTACATTTTTATTGTTCCGTACAAGCATTTTATTTGTCCATCCACAATTAGTATTCATATTTGATTATCGCATTTTGAAAACCGTTACCGTCCATAGTCATGAGAAATGTTCGTTATAAGTTTCAATTGGTTAAACCATCGTATTTGAAATCCCTACCATGTGTAAGTCAATCGTTATATATTGAATCGAATCAATTCACTTGCCTCTATGATTCAATGTCCATCCAAAGATCGTAAATATCAATTTATATGTTTCTATCCTGCTGTTTGCGCTAACTTGAAGGGAGATTTTGACCTAGTTACACTTTAATTAGAACTTTATAAATGAGAGTTATGGCCCCCAGAATCTAGTTTTGGGAACTTCTGAAGGATCTGAAATCCGATATGTAGAGTTCAAGATATACTGCTTTTAATACCCGATATGTTTTTAATTCCAGATTACTATTTTGAAGTATATCTTCCCGATTATCTAAATAAAACATCATGTTGGCAATAGAATAAAGTCATGAAATTTACCAGGCTGTTACTAGATATGATTAGGAGTCATTTATAATTTTTATAAGATTTTTAAATGATTTTACAAACGAGTTATATATATAAGAAGTTGACCCCGACTTGCTTCCTGAACAGTAGACCGGAAATGACTATTAGACCTAGTTGCTGTTTAAATAATTTATCGTGTGAATATGCGTCGAAACCGGCAGGGAGTCTAGTTTCTATAATTCCTTACGGAACTGATTTCTCTTTTCTGTAGCAACGAAAAAGTGAAATTTTGTACAACAACATATTGCTGTTTAGAACTTGCATATAAACTTGTCATTTTATATATTTAACGAATTGAACTATGTATATTTCATGTATAGCATAACCCTTGATACATCCTTGATCCTGTTCTGATACCGTTCTCATTGATCGTAGTGATTGCATATCCAAGTTACCGATCAGAAAGGCAATGATGCAATTTGGGTTGTAGTCGATCGACTAACCAAGTCCGCTCACTTTTTGGCGATGAAACTCACTGCTTCGATGGACAAGTTAGCTGAGTTGTATGTTGGCGAGATCGTCCGGCTTCATGGTGTTCCGTCAACTATTGTGTCTGATCGAGATGCGTGGTTTACTTCGCATTTCTGGAGGAGTCTTCAGACAGCTTTGGGTACCAAGACAGATTTCAGCACTGCTTTTCATCCGCTAACCGATGGGCCGACCGAGAGAGTCAACCGTATTCTTGAGGATATGCTTCGGTGTTGTATACTAGACTTTGGAGGCAGTTGGGAAAGGCATTTACCTTTGGTAGAGTTTGCCTACAACAACAGTTTTCAGACTAGCATTGGGATGGCGCCGTACGAAGCTCTGTATGGCAGGAAGTGCAGGACACCTGTTTGTTGGTTTGAAGTTGGGGAGCGTCAGTTGTTTGGTCCTGAGCTTGTGCAGCAAACTTCTGAGAAGATTGATCTGATCAGGAAAAGGTTGGTAGAAGCTCAGAGCAGGCAGAAAAGCTATGCAGACAACCGGAGAAGGGACCTTGAGTTTGAGGTTGGTGACTTCGTCGTTCTGAAAGTATCACCTAGTAAAGGTGTGGTTCGATTTGGCAAAGGCGGGAAGTTAGCCCCGAGGTTTATAGGCCCGTACAAGATATTGAAAAGGATCGGAAAGACTGCTTACCGGCTTAAATTGCCGGAAGAGTTATCTCAGGTGCACAATGTCTTTCATGTGTCTATGCTGAGAAGGTATATTCCAGATCCGAGTCATCATTTGCCTGAAGTGCCGGAAGGTTTGCAGTTGGACCTGAATTACATCGAGTCTCCCGTCGAGATTGTTGATCGTCGAGAGAAAGTCTTGAGGAATAAGACGATACCGATGGTCAAGGTAGTCTGGAGAAACCATTTGGTTGAAGAGGCTACTTGGGAGTCTGAGGAGAGGATGTTGAAGGACTATCCTGAGCTTTTTGCTTGATTTGTATCTTTGTATTCTTTTTGTGCTTGTTATTAGTGTTTGTGTTTTCTCGCTCTTGACTGTAGTTCCGGGGACGGAACTATTCTAAGGAGGGAGTGTTGTAATGCCCCGATTTTTCATTTAATGAAAAATTATTTATTTTTGCACGTAGTGTGCACGTGCAATATTTTGGTAAATATTTTCATCATGATGAGTATAGATTTTTAAATATGTGCTTGTAATTATTTTTATAAAGCCTTCTTTTAATTAGACAAAAAGCATTTTTCTTAAAGCCCAAAATTTAATTCATTTATTTTATTTTAAAATTATTATTTTGGCCCATAAACTAAAGCTCATGAGTTAATTTATTTTTAAATACAACTTGTCATGTAGGATACAATTTAAAGATTATTTTTTTAATGTACAAATTTTTGGAGGCAAATGCTTGCACGTGCATTGCACGTACACGTGCAATGTGGCCGGTTGGAGCTTTTGGAGAGAAAGGGAAATTTTTGAGTGGGATCATGGTGGAGATGGTTACTCATCATGGGTAGTTAGTGTAACTCCTCCTTAAATCTAAGCCATTTGTTCCTAACTCCTACTTCAATCTTAGCCATCCATTTCCCTAGATTTTTAGTATAAATACCCCCCCCCCCTTTGGCTAGTATTCTTGTGCTAAATTTTTTCTCCAATCTATAGTTCAATTACATTATCTAGTAGTTAGTAAGTGAGTAAAAGATTGAGTTGTGTGTGGGAGTTGTGCTTGCAACAAGAAGAGGAGGCCGGCATCAAGGAGGGAGTGCTCGGGTTGGCTTGTGGAGTGCTCGGAATTTTGCTAGTGTGCACGCATCTAAGAGGAGGAGCATTTCGTTGCAAGGACATTCGTCTAGGAGGTTGCTAGTTGTATTTTCTCTCCATTTAAGGTGGGTAAATTTTTTATATTTCTAATTAGGAATGCATGCTAGATTGAATTGAATGAATGAAGCATGAAAAATATTAATAAGAGTACGCATTTAATTGAAAAAAATGACCTATGGATTGATTGAAATGTGGATGTGAAATAGTATGTGGTTCCATTAGTAAAGGCTAAATTGTGAGTGAATTAATTATGGCCATGGATTATTGAAGATAGTTCCATTTCTACATCACAAATTATATACAAACAAGTTAGTAGATTAACAATGCTACTTTGTGTGTTTAAATGAATCTTTGTGATTCATTGAAATGAATAAATTAAAATATTTATTTTTATGTTTGGTAAAAGATTAAAAATAGAGAATTAATGTGAAGTTGCTAATAAAGGGATTCGTGGTGTTAATTGTTAAGAAATGTCGAAAAGAAGAAATGTGGTAGTTATAATGTAGAATCCGAATTAATTGTATGAAAAATATGTTTTAATTGTTACAAAAAATTATTTTGTTCATACTGGTATGTAAATTATGTGAGGAAGAATCAATCTGGAATTGTACAGTAATTTTTATAAAAGCAAAATGAAATGAGGACTAGTTGAACATCGAAACGTTTTAATAACAGAGAGAACTGGTTTAAATGAACTTAGAGTTGTACCATTGACAACCCGAGCGCATAGCTCAAGTGGTTGGGACGGCTTTAATCACTACAGTGGTCTGAGATCGCTAGTTCGAATCCCTGTGGAACCATACTTTTACTTCTTTTTGAAAATAATATAAAACAGCGGCCGAGAGCATTTAATGCTCTCAGCACCTTTCTATACCGCTGGCGCAAGTGGCCTAGTGGCCTGTGCCTTCGGCTGTGTTCCCTGTGGTTCTGGGTTCGAATCTTGGTTTCGGCAGTTTGGAAAAAATATTTTTTTTGAATGTTTTGGTGATCAAAAAATTATGAAAAAAATATGATTATTCCTCTAAAAATATATGGGACTTATGAAAAATAATTTGGGAATTATTTACATAGAATAAAATAAGATTTGAGAAAAAAAATGTATAATTTAGACTTATGGTTATATACTTGTATGGTATAAAAGTTGCACTTTGTAGAAAGGCTTGAAATAACATATTAGAAAAGAAATGGAATAAAAATAGAAATTATATGTAGTGATGCATTGTGAATTATTCTCATTTGAGAATAATGTGAAATTTATGATATGTGAATATTCATTTAGTGATGTGATTTCAATGTGAAATTGATATTTGATGAAGTATAAAATTCCATGTGTGATTATGGACTATTGAACGATTTAGAAATCATGATTGGAAAAGAGAAACATTTTTGAGTATGATAACTCGACATGTGAACTTATGAGTTGGAAATGCTCAATTTTGGAAATTTGAATTGAAATTGAAACAAAAGAGTAGCTAAGTCTCCCCCGACATTTGGAAAGAAATGAAATTTGAAACGAGAGACCAAGGTTGGTCATGTTTGAATGAATGAATAAGTCCGGTTTAGTGGAGAGGCTAACTCTAGAACTTTGATTTTTGTTTATGACTCTAATAAAAACTAAGGATTAGTACATAGTGGAGATGTGATGAAAGTAGGAGAAAAACATGAGTTGAGGGCCATCGGATTGGCGGCGTGAGAGTATTTCACAGGCTGTCTTCACGATGCGTCGTGACATGACGTGGATACTGCTCCAGAGTACCGTCCCGGTGGTGATGCTTGTGGGATGTTTGGTGACTGCAAGAGGATCGTGTGCCATGAAGGAGGCTGAATTGGCACAGGCTGTCTTCACGATGCGTCGTGACATGATGTGGGATTCCCCTCCAGGTTTTCTGTACACGTGCTTGTACTCATAAATCATCTAAGATACTTACTGTAGTTACAGTAGTAGTATTAAGTCATGGCGAGGGATTGAACCCTACAAAGATGAAGAACGATTAAGGGCTTGCCCTCGGACCTATGTAGTATGGGATGCATAGAATCCGAACAAGTGCGCATTAGTGTCATGTAACATAAATAACTGCATTAAGAACTAAGTACACAATCACAACACGACATCAATAGGGTAGTCCCTTTAGTTTGATATGTGACAAGTCTGTGTTTGCTAAATATGGAAAATAAGTTATACTATTTCTGGCATAGAGAGGATGGCCGTGTATAATGTTCGTCGGTTGAATAAACTGACGTACCCACAGTCTTATATACAGGTAAGTGGCATGATAAAGATTAAAGAGGAACAGATGCTTAAAGATTATTCAATGTTGTTGTACATTCATTTAAATGTTGTAATTTTACTTCTGCTGTGCAGTGTAAATTGTAATGAATTTATGTAAATTCTGATGTAAAGTGAAAAGTTCAAATTTCCTTGTAAAATTGTACTAAATGAAGTGGAAAGATCCTGTAGAACTCTCGAATTTAGTTGTATTTGCGATTCGGGGCGTTACATTATATGTTTGCTGACCAAGTTACCGACCAAGTTTATCGATCAAGTTACCGACCAAGTTTACCAACCAAGTTTACCGATCAAGTTTTATAGTCATGAGAAGACCCGAGTGCATGATCTATAGAATTCACTACAATAGTCTAAACGTAAACTTAATTGTATGCACCCGAACTTGCAGTTTGGGACGGAGAATTGCGTGCATTAGATATGACTAATAAAAGATAGATAGACTTAAGATTAACACTAAGCACATACACATTCATATTTACAAGTTATATGATTCTGTTTACAAGTTTCATGATTTCCATTATATATTACATGTTCCAGTTTACCAGTTATATGATTCCTACTTATAAGTCAAGTTCACATGACCCTCCTTATATGTTGAGTGTTATATGACTGGGCATGTCTACATGATTCCTTGTTTCCTGTTTATCCTTGTTCTCATTTTCTTTTTGCTTGTACTACTTGCGGCCCGTAGCTTGCTCTAACGAGAACCATTTATCTTTCTTTTGAGTAAGTGTTATACAGGTACAACGATGAGATACTGAAGGAACCTGGCGAACTGTTTGCTGCATTGTGCATTCTTGGCCTTTTTGTAAGTTTTTGTATCTCAGATATTGGGTATTGCATTATATTCTTGTTCATGTGATTATTATTGTATTGTTGAGCTCATTGGTATTGTACAGCTTATGGATAATATGAGTTGGTATATTTATATAATTTGCTAGGTCTCAGTTACGTGTCTGTGTTCCCGTATAATGGGAAGCGAGGCATGACATCAATGGAGAAGCCTACGATGTGCAGACTTATTTAACCTTGAGGTAGACTTCCAAGTTGAGAGGAATCCATAATCCCCAACATATGCAATTTGTAAGTAATTTTAAAATTCCTAAATCATCAAAATTGTCAAAGGTTAATCAATTAAACAAATTATTGACACTATTAAATTCTAACAATAATTTAATTGGAGATTCATATTTATAGTATAAAAAATATAATCTAACTTGTCAAAATAAGTATTTGAACCTTAGCACACCGCCATAACAATTATTCAAACTTTTAACTAATTAAGCAATGGTTAATAAAATTATGAACTTTGACACTTAGCAACATATCAAAAGGATAATGCAAAATATAAACTTAAAATTAAATGTTTTGAACTTTTAGCACATAGCAACAAATTTAACATATAATAAAATTCAAAATAAGAGTATCAAGTAGACTTATCTTTTTAGTAGTCTACAACCAATTAAATCAATTATTATACCAATTGTTCATAAATATTTGAACTTTAGCACACAACAAGTTAATCAAATTCATAAACAAACAGTAGTTAACAAAGATTTGAACAATAGCACTTAGCAATAAGAATTTTAACAAATAATTAAATTATATGTACGTTGGTGAAAAATTTTATCTTAATTTTGGATTCAAAAGACTTGGTCAAAGGAGGGGGTTGACCACACTTTTCAAGTAAAAAACATGATAAAAAACATATGGGATCCGGTCCAAATATATTTATGAATTTGGTCCAAATTGGTGTGGATCAAGTCCAACCAGATTTGGATCCAGTCCAATCATGTGGATCTGGTCTAGCTTGGATCTGGTTCGATTGCTTCTGGGTCAAGTTCATTCCAGTAACCCAACACCAAAACAAAGCATAAGTAGGTCAAGTTTGGATCTGGAGTTTGCAGTTTGGGTTACACAAACAAAACCAAAGCACAAAAGATGGAGATGTGTCAGGATCATCGTCTAGTTTATGAGCTCATAGCTGATTTGGAGATGAAGCAGTGTGAAGAATTGACTAGTTGCTATTGAAGAATAAGCCAGCTGCAGTTGCTACAGTAAATGTATCAGCAAGCTACAGTAAATGTATCAGCAATTGTATCAGAATGGCTGAGAATGTATCAGCTGATTGTGTTTGCTATTTTGTTTCTGTTTTACGTGCTTAGTGCACCTTTTTTGTAATAGAAAATGGGAGGGAGAGTTGGGATTTGGGTAAAAATATCTCAATCCATCTCTAACGGCCTATATAAGGTCTGTAATTGTCCATTTGGAAATATGAATAAAGATTTCTAGTTCCTTCCTCAGATCTACTTTTCTCTTCTCATCTTCTCCATCTTCTTCCTCTTCCTCCATAGTTCTTCTCCAATCTGTAACAATGGCAAGGTCAAGGAGTCATCGGAATTCGATTCCTGACAATCTGGTATCAGAGCCAGCACATCTTGATGAAGAAATACGAGATGAGGGGAGCGCGTTGTGGGAGGGAGTGATCGCCGACATGAGAAGCCAAATGGTGGAGGGCCAAATACAGACCAACTACCTCACTGAAAGGATCGAAGCTGTTGCTGCCAGTGTTGGTGATAGATTTTCGACGATTGAGACTAGGTTGGAGACGATGATGTCAATGATGCAACAGACTCAATCTAGGCCTCAGAATCCACCACCTGCCAATCCACCTCTACTTCCAAATCCACCTATACTTTCTAATCCACCGCAACCATGCCAGAGAGAGGTAACTGTATCCAACTCCAATTTCATTCCATCTTCAACTAATAGCAAGGGAGGATCTGTGTTTAGAGCTCCGTTTAAGATTGAATTTCCGATCTTCCACGAAGGGGATCCTACGGAGTGGATCTGTGGAATTGAACAGTTCTTGGACTTTTATGAGGTCCCTGAGAATCAGAGGTTGAAGTATGCTATGCTTAACCTCAGAGGAAGAGCGGCGCAGTGGTTCCGACGACACTTGAAGTCCAGGATTCATGAAATAACATGGCCGATGTTCCTGGAGGAGCTGATAACAAGGTTTGGGCCAACTGAGTTCCAAGATTTTGAAGGAATTTTATCTAAACTCCAACAGAAAGGAGATCTTGAGATTTATGTACAGGAATTTGATAGGATCTCCAACTTTGTAGAGGGATGGTTGGAATCACATTATCTGAGTACATTCATAAGTGGATTGAGAGACGAAATCCGATGGGATGTGAAATCGAAGCGTCCAAGGAGTGTTAATGAAGCTATTGGACTGGCTAGAGGCTATGAGGAGAAATTACTATGCTTGAGGAAAAACTTTAGAACTCCCTTCCCTGTTAGAAGTGCTGCACTACCTCCAAAACCACCACCACAAACCAGCAACTACTCCTACCCTCAACTAGGGTCGAATACTTCACCTCTCCATCAGAACACTACTAATTCACACCAATCCCCCACTCCTTCTGCTTCCAATTTTGTGCCTAAGAGGTTGAGTATCCAAGAAATGCGAGATCGAAGAGCTAGGGGCCTATGTTTCAATTGTGAAGAGAAGTATACACAGGGACACATATGTAAAACACAGAAATTTTATTTCATAGAGGGACTAGAAGAAGAAGATGGTGTTGATGCAGTTGTTGAGGGTGTTGTAGAGGAAGGCAGCTACACTCCAGTTGAGCAGTCCTTTCTCCCAAACACCATGCACCCTGAAATCTCTTTTCATGCTTTAGTGGGGAACCAAGCTTATCCACAGACGATGCGAGTCAAGGGAAGAATAGGTGGAAGCGAAGTAAACATTCTTATCGACTCTGGCTCCACACACAATTATCTTGATCCTTTAACAGCTCTAAGAGCAAATTTGTCCATAATGCAAGAACCAAGGTATAAGGTTACTGTCGCCAATGGACAGAGTATGTTTAGTGAAGGGAAAGTACAATGTGTTAACTTCATGGTGCAAGGGGTGGAACTACAAGCGGAATTGTTACTCCTGTCCCTAGGTCCAGCGCAGATGGTGTTAGGTGCGCATTGGTTGAGGTCCCTTGGTCCAGTAACAATGGATTTTTCGAAGATGACAATGGAATTTGTTGTAGCGGGAAGTCGAAGAACTTTGCAAGGGCTCCTTGGTTCGCAGTTGCAATTGGTTAATGCTCAGGAAATTATGAAGATGAACCAGCACATTTGTCAAGCATTTATGATACAAGTTCAAGAGGTTGTGGAAGAAGGAAATCATGAATTGTTTCAAGTCCAGACTGAGTCTGAGGATCTGCAGCGCATTCTGCACAGTTTCCCTGAAGTGTTTGCCGAACATCTCACACTCCCACCACCCAGAACCATCGACCACAAAATTCCTATTGTTGCTGGAGTTAAACTAGTATGCCTGAGACCATACCGACATCCCCACTACCACAAAGGAGAGATTGAGAAGCAAGTAGAAGAAATGCTCACATCGGGGTTTATCAGACCAAGCCAAAGTCCATATGCTTCTCCAGTTATTTTGGTCAAGAAATCAGATGGAAGCTAGAGGTTGTGTGTCGATTATAGAGCCCTCAACCAGCAAACTATCAAAGCTAAGTTTCCAATTCCCCTCATAGATGACCTTTTAGATGAGTTAAATGGGTCGACTTTCTTCTCCAAGATCGATTTGAAGTCGGTATATCATCAGATAAGAGTAAGTGCTTGTGATATTCCCAAAATAGCTTTCCGCACACATCACGACCATTTTGAATTTGTAGTTATGCCCTTTGGCCTCACTAATGCCCCCGCAACCTTCCATTGTCTCATGAATGATATATTCAAAGAACATCTACGCAAATTTGTACTAGTGTTCTTCGATGACATACTAGTTTACAGCCCTTGTTGGGAGAGCCATCTTCAGCATGTTTCAACAACTCATGCTATTCTTAGTAAGCACCAACTAGTAGCCAAAGCAAGTAAATGCACATTTGGGAAAACAGAAGTGGGCTTTCTTGGGCACATCATCAGCAAAGAGGGAATTTCAGTTGATCAAGCTAAGATTAAGGCAGTAATGGAATGGCCAGAACCAAGAACAATAAAAGAACTTCGAGGATTCCTGGGGATAACGGGGTATTATCGAAGGTTTGTGAAGAATTATGGGGGAATTGCAGCACCACTAACTCAGCTCCTTAAGAAGAACTCTTTCAAATGGAGTGACACTGCTTCAAAGTCGTTTCAAGAGCTCAAGAGTGCGATGACAACCACTCCTGTTTTGAGATCCCCTAATTTCACAAAACCCTTTGTTATTGAAACCGATGCCTCGTAAAATGGAATTGGTGCGGTATTGATGCAAGAATTCCAACCCATTGCTTTTATGAGTAAGGGTCTGAAGGGGAGGTTATTGGTGCTATCTACATATGAGAAGGAGGTGTTCGCCATTTTACAAGCAGTGAAACTGTGGAGGCAATATCTGCTAGGGGGTACATTCGTGATACGAACAGATCAAAAGAGTATTAAGTACATCTTAGATCAAAGAATTAATACGGAGATGCAAGAGAAATGGTTGTGGAAGCTATTGGGCTATACATTCACAGTTGAATACAAGAATGGAATTGAAAATACAGCAGCTGATGGGTTATCGAGGAGAAAGGGGGGAAGTGAAACTTGCTGCGAAGTTACTTTCGTGGTACCAGAATGGTTAAAAGGGGTCAAAAAGATGGTTGTAGAAGATCCCTACTTTAAAGACCTTCAAGAGAAGCTTCAAGCTAAACCCGATCTCCAGGAATCTTTCAAAGTGATGGGAGGGGTTTGGTACTATAAGGGTAAGCTGTTGATTAGTCCGCAATCAGAAGTGAGGCATTTGATCTTCTTCGATATGCATACTTCAAGCGCAGGAGGTCACTCTGGTTTTGTCAAAACTTTGCAACGCATCAAAAGGGATTTCAAATGGGAAGGAATGAGCAAAGAAATCAAATTGTGGGTAAGAGATTGCTTGGTTTGTCAGAAAAGCAAAAATGAGACACTCCATCCTGCCGGTTTGTTAAGCCCATTACCAATTCCTGATCGTGTATGGGAAGATATATCGATGGATTTTATTGAAGGCCTTCCGAAGAGCAATGGTAAGAGTGTGATTATGGTGGTAGTTGATCGACTCACTAAATACTCTCATTTTATAGGAGTATCTCATCCTTATACTGCCCATTCGATAGCTCAAACTTTCATTGATAACATCTATAAGCTTCATGGTATGCCAAGGAGTATCTTGAGTGATAGGGATCCAGTCTTCATCAGCCGTTTCTGGAGAGAGTTTTTTAAGCTGCAAAATTGCAAACTAAACCATACAACAGCCTATCATCCCCAAGGAGATGGCCAAACGGAGGTAGTAAACAAGGCTTTGGAATTGTACCTGCGTTGCTTTTGTGGTCAGAAGCCTAATGATTGGGTGAGATGGTTGGCGTGGGCGGAGTTTTGGTTCAATACAAATTGGCACACTACCATTGGGGTCACTCCCTTCGAAGGTGTCTATGGAAGATTACCACCATCCCTAACTCAATATGTGAGGGGAACGGCTGATATGCCAGCAGTAGAGGAAGAATTCCTTTCAAGGGATGCTATACTGAAGTTGTTGAAGGACAATATGGCTCAAGCCCAACAGCGTATGAAGTTCTATGCTGATAAGAAACGCACTGAGAGGGATTTCAATGTTGGAGATTTAGTTCTCCTCAAGATTCGGCCGTATAAGCAGCATTCAGTTAGAAACCATACTCCCCAGAAACTTTCGTCAAAGTTCTTTGGCCCTTATAGGGTGCTTGAGAAGATTGGGTCTGTTGCATACCGCTTACAATTGCCAGAGGGGGCTGTAATTCATCCCATCTTTCACATCTCCAAGCTTAAAAAATGCCACGGCAATCACTTACCCAATGTTTCCTCAGACATACCTTCATGGTGGGTGGAAGAAGACTGTTCGGAGGAACCAGAAGCCATACTGGACAGGAGAGTGTATAAGAAAAATAATCAGATGGGTATTGATTTGTTAATCAAGTGGAAGAATTCGGGAGTAGAGGAGGCTTCGTGGGTGGATATTGACACATTCAGAAGGAAATTTCCCGACTTCGAACTTGGGGCAAGTTCGTTCTTGAGCGGGGAGGAGTTGTCAGGATCATCGTCCAGTTTATGAGCTCATAGCTGATTTGGAGATGAAGCAGTGTGAAGAATTGACTAGTTGCTATTGAAGAATAAGCCAGCTGCAGTTGCTACAGTAAATGTATCAGCAAGCTACAGTAAATGTATCAGCAATTGTATCAGAATGGCTGAAAATGTATCAGCTGATTGTGTTTGCTATTTTGTTTCTGTTTTACGTGCTTAGTGCACCTTTTTTGTAATAGAAAATGGGCAGGAGAGTTGGGATTTGGGTAAAAATATCTCAATCCATCTCTAACGGCCTATATAAGGTCTGTAATTGTCTATTTGGAAATATGAATAAAGATTTCTAGTTCCTTCCTCAGATCTACTTTTCTCTTCTCATCTTCTCCATCTTCTTCCTCTTCCTCCATAGTTCTTCTCCAATCTGTAACAATGGCAAGGTCAAGGAGTCATCGGAATCCGATTCCTGACAAGATGTGGGAGTGACGTCGACGTGGATCGCAATCGTAGGTGGTTGCGGCAACTGCGATGGAGGAAGACTGCAACGGCAGGCGGTGGTGGTGTCCAACAATGCCCGTCGGCGACACTAACGACGGCGAGGATCTAGACGAACAACGATCCAAACCATGACGAACTCTCTTCTTAATCTCACTATATGAATTATAGACTAATATTTCAAGATTGTAACACAGAAGAATTATTATTAATATCCTTACTGCTTGAGATATTATACATAGGTATTTAAACTGGAATTCATAGACTACTATCTCTAACTACTATATATAGGATAAATAATGCAGTTTGGGTATTGGGCTCTAGGCCTACTCAACATTGATTCAATATCCATACAAGTAGTATGTGTAATACATGTGTTACTCATACAATATTATTATAAATAATATTATGAGCATTGCTCCATTGCAAACCACTGAAGTTGTTGTTGGGGAACAACGACTTCAAGCTTAATATAACCTAAGCCGTTGTTTCCACTTCAGTGATTTACATACTTGTTTGCATATATATATATGAAATGTGAAATATTTATGAAGCATACCAAGGAAGCTTCATGTATGCATGTATGCTTATTAAGGAAGTTTCCTACTAAGGAATTCACATTTATGAAGCATACCAAGGAAGCTTCATGTATGTATGTATTTTAGTATCCTAAGCCTTTCTCCCCATATATAAGGAGAAGCCATGGTTGGTGTTAAGGCATAAGTTTTCTAGCTAGTAAGAAAAGGAAGAGTGTATGTGTGCTACTACTGCCTTCTAATAAATAAAATATTTTCTTTTATGTTCCATCTCCACTTGTGAATTTCTGCATCCTCTTGCATTCGCTATCAAACGGGTATCAGAGCTTGGCAGATAATTCAGAGTTTTTCTCTTTCTATTAGGTGTATACTTTAAACTACTCTTTGTGTAGTTTAGGTTAGGATGAAGGAGTAATCTTCTTCATGTTGGTTAAGTAGCTATGAAAATAAACACTTGTTCTTAGGTTTATTTAATTTGGCCATGTAGTAAAACATTTTATCTTTAGGCTGTATGAGCAAAAGCCATGTCTTAGGTACATGTTCTTCAGCTTTAATTATTTTTGTGAGTTGTGCTCTTCATCTCTAAAGCATTCATATAGGCTTGTGGTGCTAGTTGCCCATAGGGATTGCTTATGTGTTGCTTATTATCCGTTGGAGCTTAGCTCGATGCTGAACCCCGCTATAAATCCATGCTGTGGGAGTATGATGCTAGAGGTGTTAGAAATATTCAAAGAACAAAAGGAGTTAAAGAAATTTTTAAAATACCTATTACAATAAGAGCACGGCCATATCCGAAATCTCTTAATGATTACTACAACAAGTGCTTTATTAAATAAGAAATCTTTTGAAGACAGTTTATTATAGCTTAGCTAAACCAACATGAATTTTTCAAATATCATGGACGACTTCTTATTCTACCCTGTTGTAAAACCAACCATATTATATGGAACAAAAAAAATAAAAAAAGAAGAAGATGATCAACCATCTACTACAATCCTTTTTAGCAAGAAACTAAAAATTAATCTTCAAAACAAAATAGAACGTGAACCATTTCTTTCCAATAAAAGTGGATTTGATTTTTCAGAATTAGACCTAGAGTTAACAAATATTTCCAGAGGCTCTACTGAGCATAAAACCTCCAACTCTACTAAGCAAAACGTTCTTAGCTCTATTGAGCAAAAATCTTCAAAGTCTACTGACTCAAGAAACTCGATCGAGCAAAAAGACTCCATCTGCATTGAGCAAAATAACTTTAAAGGCTCCACCGAGAAAGAAAATATTAAGTTAACAAACACAAAAATTGATGTTGAATTAATTAACTCAAAAGTTGACAATGGGACAACCCACTCTCATATTAATAAAGAGTTAGCAAATTCAATGGTCTTCAAACAATGCTCTGAAAAAGAACCTCTAAACATCAATGTAGTTAATCTTAGCCGAAAGGCTGAGTTACAAATCTATATTCCTATTACACTTAGTTTTCCTGAATACAAGGAAATCACAATATATACATTAACTGATACTGGTGAGTAAATCAGTATAATACACTCATGTTTTATACCAAAACAATATAGATCAGAATTAACCCATAAAGCCTTTATAGGAAGCTTTAATGGTTCTAATTCTGTGGTTACTCATAATATAAAAAAACCTCCAAATATTCTTAGAAGACTCACAAGGAATTAAACACAATTGCAAGGATATGACCTTTGCTTTGCTTAATGACGTTGCTGAAGATTGCATTATTGGCATGGATAATTTAAGCAAACTTTTGCCACTTCAAATTGAGAAACATTTTTTCTAACTAAACAATATCCATATCTCTTGAGTACCTTTTACAATTACTGCTGATAACTTTTTTGACCTAAATGCAGTACAGCGAGGAGAAATTGAAAATCCCTCAGTGGAAAAAAATATTTGGCAACAACCAAATACAAAAAAGCATTATACTTATATTCTCAAAACCATTGACACCACAGAACAAATTATACATAATATATTAGAGCCATTATATAGCAATGATCCTCTAAAACTTTTTGAAAAATCTCCACGATTTTGCTAACTCGAACTACTATCTGAATATACAAAAAAGAATATTGGAACTCCAAGTATAATGGTAAATAATGAGGATAAATTGGAGTTTGCTGAACAAATAAAAGAATTATTATATCTAAAACTTATTAGATCCAGTTACAGCAACCATAGTTCTCCTGCCTTCTTAGTGAGGAATCATGCAGAGAAAAAAAGAGAAAAAGCAAGAATGGTAGTTAACTATCGAAAAATTAATGATGCTTGCAAATTTGATGGGTATTACATCCCAACTGCTGAACAATTATTAAACTTAGTTCAAGGTTCCAAAATATATTCTAAGTTTGATGCTAAATCAGGATTTTGGCAAATCAAATTAAAAGATGATCTATCCAGAAGCCTTACAGCTTTTAGTAGTCCTCAGGGACATTTTGAATGGATGGTAATGCCTTTTGGACTAAAAAATGCACCACAAATTTTTCAGAAATAGATGGATAGTATGTTTGGCCATTTACCATTTGTAAGTGTTTATATTGACGATATACTTGTTTTCTCTTATTGTCTAGATGAACATAAAGATAATCTACTACAAGTTGCAAAAATATTGTTAGAATATGGAGTTATTTTAAGCACAAGAAAGATTGAATTATTCATGGAAGAAATTAACTTTCTTGGAAAAAGGATACTAAAAGGAAAAATTGAGCTACACGCTCATATTCATGAAAAGATTAAGCTTTTTCCTGAGGAAATTGGTACACTAAAACAATTACAGGCTTTCCTAGGAATTCTTAACTACGGAAGAAAATTCATTCCTAGACTTTCTGATAAAATTAAACATTTACAGCAAAAGCTCCAAACAATACAAAAACAATACAAAGAAAGCTTAATAAAAGAAGGAAAAAATCCCGAAATTCCACGAAGATGGAACACTGATAAGGTAAAAATATCTCTTTCTGAAACAGAAAAAGAAGAGATAAAGAAGATTAAAAATATCATCTCAGAAAAAAATACTATACTATCCAAAAGAAAATGATAAACTTATATTACAAACAAACGCTTCAGATACTCATTGGGCGGGTATTCTTTTCGCACAAATAGCAAAAGACATTATGAGAGCCTATACATCAAGAACCTTTTCCACAATTGAGAAAAAGTATTCTACTTTTGACAAAGAGTTACTTTCCATAAAATTCTCGGTTAAATCTTTAAAGGTGTATTTACTTAAAAGAAAATTCCTTATAGAGTCTGATAATATTGCAGTGGTACAATTTATAAAGAAAAAATCTGTATATAATCTTGAAGAAAATTTGAGACGTGTTAGATTAGCAGTATATCTTGAAATTTAGATATTGAACATATTCATGGTCATACTAATATTACTGCTGACTTTTGAACCAGGTATTATGGAGAAGAAAAAAGATAAAAGACCTATGGAATCTGAAGTAATCAAAAAAATCAAGGAGCTTGAAGAAGTTCTTGGTATGAAAACAGGAGAATGAACTACTATCCCAAACAATAAAAAAGTAGCTACTGCTACAACATCCACTAAGACTATTGTATCAAAAAATACAGAAACCACTGTTCCACAAACAAAACATGTCCTTTTAATGCCTCCCACTCAAACAGCATGGAAGCATAGCTCTATCAATCCTATCCTAAAGAAGGATTGGTATAATGAAGAATTAAAAGATCGGAATCCAGATATTTACAATTATATTTACAATCCAGATATTTACAATCCAGATGTTTGGAGGGCATTACACCCAAGTGATAAAACAGGAGCATACCACTTATCACAAATAGAAAAAATAATCCTTTAGCTAAAGAAAAAACCACAAGAACAGAGCGAAGGATTTGAAAACGCAAAACACATTGCTAGTAATATGATCAAATTCTGCAATACTCCCACCTCATCTTCTTTAAATAGAAAGAAAGATAATATGATCAGAGGAAACACACCTGTTGACAAACAACTACAAGCTATAATGTCTCAAATAGACATTTGTGATCTTGTAAACATCAGAAATAAGGAATTTACAGAGTTTGCAAAACTCTTTAAGTTCAAAGATGAGAAATTAGAAAGAATAGAAGGAGACCTTCATCTCCTTGAATGTTTAGATTTATATCAAATAGGTGTATTCCTTACAGAAAAGTTCATTGAACTTCTCCATAAGACAGGAGAAAATAATTTAGAAGATCTACTAAAAAATTTCGATTAGCTGGTCAAAAATAAATATAACAGATTTAGAATTTTGGCTTGGTTCGAGCAAATACCACAATTCGAAAGAGCAATTCAAGCTGGGATCGTTATTGAATTCTACATCAACCCCTCCAGACCAGAAGAATTTTCCAGAACTATTCTCAAAATATATGCAAAAGTTGTCTTATCAGAGAAAAATAAGTTTCACACAATGTAATACCCTAAACTTTCATTTTAATAAAAATATTGTTTTTCACGTGTTGTGCACGCGCAAATTTCACGTGTAAATTATTTATTTATTTTATATATAAGATTTCTTTTTTGGTATGAACAATTATTTTCCTTTATTTTTCTAAAAATCTATTTCTAAAGACTAAAACACTATTTTATTTGTTGAGCCCACTTTGATAAATTATTAATTTATTGTCTTGGCCCACAAGCCTAAGCCCACAAATTTAATAAATCAATTAAATGGTCACACTTGTCATGTAGAGACAAATGGTGAACATTTTGATTAATTAAAATTGTACAAACTTCTAAATAGGGGTACTAGGTGGCACATGCAATGCACGTAGTGTGCAATGCACACTCTTTGGGGCCGGATATGGGCAAGGAGAAGATGGGGAGTGTGGGTGTGTGTACATGGCTGGATACTTTGTGTATGGGAGGTTGCTACAACTTCCTCTCCTATCCTAGCCATTCATTCTATAACCATCCAACAAATCCTAGCCCTCCAATCTATTCTAAAATTGGTATAAATACCCCCCTTCATACTTGTATTCTACACTAAAGCAAATGTTGAAAGAAGAGAACATTATATAGGAGTTATATATTAGTGTGAGTGAGTGTATGTGTGTACCCCCATTGGAGGCCAGCCATCATATCACTTGGAGCTATCGGTTTTGGCAAGGGAGTAAGGGAAGGAGTTCGTTGCACTGCGATCTAGGAGGAGGAGGCACTCACTCGCATTCTAGGAGGCTCTAGGAGATTTCTTATTGGTTTTCTTCAAAATGTGGGTGTTTCTCATGACCTCTAGAGTAGAAATCATGCTAGGAAATGACATTGAATTGTTATTAGAAGCTACTAGTTGAAATGAAATGCATGATTGTCTAATTAGAAAAGAATTGATAAATTAGCGAATGTGTGTTGTTTGATTACTAGATTTATTAACTATGAGTAAAAGTGTATGTTCTCATTGTTATAAACATTAGAATGCATGCTAATTATGTTTAAATTGCAATTATGTGAAATTCGCTAGTAAGAAGTTAGAACCATGTTTATTGATTAAAAATGCTAGAGTAGAATAGTGTGTTAAAGTTGAATTGATTGAAATGTTTGTTAATAGATGTAATGAAATTCCCCATTGCTGTGTATACCATGTGGAAATTAGAATAGAATGAAAAAGAATGTCCTTTTGCATACGCATCGTGTGTAGATTAATTAATAAAATAGAAGTTTACTCACTTATAAAGTTGACTTTGTGCTCTAAAAATATCATAGTTGTCAAAACATCATAGTAGTGAATTATGTGTGAGAAACCATCTTTATTTAAGAATAAGTATGTATTAGTTCTCAATGTCGAAATTATGGACATAGAATATAAAGTAGGACCCAAATACATTTTTATAAAGCAAATAATCATTATGAAATACGGGTTTACTGAAATTTTAAGTAGGTTGTAATCTGGAAAGTTATGTTTCAAAAAGAGAAGAAAAAGAACTAAAAACATTTTTTTTGAGAAATTGAAAACCAATAGCACAGTCGACCGACTATTGAAACAGTCGACTGCCCTCTTCATTTTTATTTTCGAGTTTAAAAATCATCGCAGAACAGTCGACTGGCCATATGTGACAGTCGACTTCTCTGATTATTTATTTTCAAGCTTTAGAACCTCGCAGAACAGTCGACTGACCATAGTTAACAGTCGACTGCCTCGAAGTTTCAAGTAAATCTGTATTTTTTTGTGAGATAATTTCTATGACCTATGTCCTAGTATAAATGAGAATTTGGGACTGTTTTTACAAAGAGGAACTTATTTTAATTATTAACTTTCTTTTTATAAAGGAAATCGAATGGATTATTTAAGAAGTTTAAAATTGAGATTTTGGTAATGAGAAATTTGAAAGGTGTGAATTGTGAAACCAATTGAAAATGTGAACTGTGGAATTGGTATGGATTAAAATAGAATTATGTGGGCTTATAAACTAGCGAATGTGACATGTTGCATTTTTATTATTGTGCATGATATTTTACTTGAGAAATTGAAATTAGTTGACATGATGAGTTATGAAGAGTATCATGAATGTGAATACATGAATACTATGCCATTGAAATATGAATTGTGATTAATCATGAAAAGATCTTATGAGTATGACATTGTAATTATGAGTTGAAATTGAGAATTAGGGTATAGCCAAGCCTTATACCGGCAAAGAAGGAATTGTGAAATGATATTTTGAAATGAAAAGACCAAGGTTGGGTCATGTGAATTAAATGAATAAGACCGGTATAGTGGAAGTGCTACATTCTAAGAGATTGATTTTATTCATGATTCAATTAAATTAAGTATTAGATATATAGTGAAGATGTGATGAAAGTAAGAGAAAAATATTGAGTATGAGGGCTATTGGATTGGCGGCGTGAGAGTATTCACAGGATGTCCCATGATGAGTCATGATAGGGCATGGATACTGCTACAGAGTACCGTCTCGGTGGCGACGCTCGTGGGGTGTTTGACGACTGCGGGTGGTGTCATGTTTATGGTAGGAGCTGAATTACCACAGGATGCCTGCATGATGAGTCATGTGTCAGTGCGTTGGGATTCCCTCCAGGGTGCCTAGACATGAGTTCGTAGGTCAGAAAACATCTAGGATACTTACCGTAGTTACAGTAGTAGATTAAGTCATGGCGAGGGATTGAACCCTACAAGATGAAGAACGGTTAAGGGCTTACCCTCGGACTTATGTAGTATGGGCTGCATAGACTCTGAATAAGTGCACATTAGTGTCATATAATATAAATAACTGCATTAAGGACTAAGTACACATTCACAACACGACTTCAATAGGATAGTCCCTTTAGCTTTGTTTGTGACAAGTTTGTATTTGTTAAGAAATGAGAATCGTTATACTGTTTCCGGCATAGAGAGGATGGCTGTGTATAATATTTTGTCAGTTGAATGAACTGATGCGCCCACAGTTTTATATGCAGGGCAAAGATGCTTGACACAGTTGAAGTATTCATGCTGCTTAAGATTGATTTCAATGTTGTTCATGTAATTTATTGTAATATTGCTTCCGCTGTGATAATGTACAAGTGTAATGTAACTCTGATGAAAGAAAAGTTTTTATTTCATTGTAAAATTGTACGAAAGAAGTGTAAAGATCCCGTGGAACTCGAATTCAGTTGTATTTTGGAATTCGGGGTGTTACACACAATCTACAAGTTTCAAATATGGAAAATTTGGGAAGAAAGCAATATATTTGCCAGTTTAAGTCCATCTAATTTTGCTAACTAGACATAGTACAAGCCGAGCCAACACTCCAGATAGAAAAGGGAAATAATAAAACATTTGAATTTGAAAAAATCAAGTATGAAGCTACAGAAGAATTTTTTCTTAAGTTATGGGAAAAATATACTTTCTGCAAAAATATACAGGTTAAAGATAATATCATCCTTATCGATTAGACAGGTGAAGAAAGTCTCAAAGAAGAAAAGAACAATTTTTTCTAGGACTGAAGGAATCCTGGAAACTAGGACCCATTAGGACAGATGTCATGTATTCTTTCTACGATGAAAAAGGTCTACAGGAAGATTTAGAAATGATTTCCCCAGCTCATACAGTCAACATCGACTTCATGCAAGAAGGACCCAGCGCTATCTAGAAGCATGGTGGGCCAATCCAACAAAGGAAGGACAGACAGAAGCGTAGTGATGTGAAATGTGAAATATTTATAAAGCTTACCAAGGAAGCTTTATGTATGCATGTATGCTTACTAAGCAAGTTTCCTACAAAAGAAACTTCATGTATGTATGTATTTTAGTATCCGAAGCCTTTCTCCCCCTATATAAGGAGAAGCCATGGTTGGTGTTAAGGCATAAGTGTTCTAGCAAGTAAGAAAAGAAAGAGCATGTGTGCTACTACTACTTTCCAATAAATAAAATCTTTCCTTTTATATGCCATCTCTACTTCTTGTGAATTTCTGCATCCTCTTGCATCCGCTACAAACATATATCTCAGTTGCAAACGGGTCTGTTTGCACAGACCTGTTGCGAACTGAGCGCTGAGCCGTTGGATTGTTTCGATCGTGATCCAATAGCTTAGATCTCTCCGGCCCATAACACCCTCTTTCACTTAACATTTGGAGGGGTAAAATATGTATTTTACCCCCCAAATAACTCTTCGACTTAGCGTGCCGCTTACACTCTCGCTCGTCGCTGATGACTTGTATTTTTTGGCCAAATTTGAACCTAGGAGGTAGAAAAAAATTCATATTCGAACCTTGGCCGTTGTTCCTGTCACACCCCGCTTCCTAAAATACAGAATACAAGTACGTAATGTAGGTCCAGCAAATTATATAAACACCATCCATAAGTTATACCAGACTAACTCAACAATATGAAAGAACAATCACAACCACGCAAGAAGATATAATCACATAAACAAAGATCAACTTCAATAATAAATGAAATAATCCAAATAATAATATCCAACATCTGGGATAAAAAAAATAATTCCGGGTCATAAAGCCCCAAAACAAAGTATAATATCAAGACATGTTCAACAAAATAAGTCTAGCAATAAATTAATTCAAGCAATCTAATCTTGAACTCCATCTTCTAGAATCGTTGCTCACCAATTCCTTCTGATATTGTTCCTCCAGTACCTGTAAATTCTTGATCTAAAAAAAAAGAAAATAACGTCCTTAGAGCAAGTCATGGATAGCAAGTAGAGAAAAACAGAGAATAATGAGAACATGATATATCAAAAGAAAAGGGACGGGATCAAAGCCAAATAGCAAAGTCAAGGAACGACAATAATGTCAAGGGTCTATGTTTAATCATGCATTTACTTCATAGTTTCAATTCAAGTTCAATATTGGTGACAGTATACGAGATCAAGTATGAAATGTCAAATGTAGGTTATTAATTATTTTATTAATCCTATCTAGTGCATGTACTACTACGTCCCATTCCACAGGTTCGGGACAAGCACACAGTGTACCCTTTAGACTGATGGTGAGTTCACGATTTGTGTACTCGGCCCAGTAATCAGTGTTTAATGTTCAATGACAGTAATTATCAAGCAGTATTTTATGGCCATCAATCAGTACAAGTCAAGTAGTAGGGCCCGGCCAGTACAATTTCTGATTGTTCACTACCAAGTCATCCCATAATACCCGGACTTGTTATCATTTTATTTCATCCTATGTGAGCATGCAAGAAGGAGTAAATGTTTTATTATGATAGGTGTGACTAATTCTACTCGTTATAGGCAAATCAAGAAGCAAACATATTAAATTAACACAAATCACACAATCTCGACAACATGACATTGCTATACAGAAACACAGATTACCGCTACTACAGAAAAGCAAATATGGATCCGTAAGAAGTTCTAGAAACTAGACTCTCTGCCGGTTCCAGCAAATATATATACGACATATAAAAGTTACAAAACTAGGGTGAAAATCCTATTCTTTTTAGATTTTATGTTCAGGCAGCAAGTTGTAAATTGTGTTCACTTATATGTTTTAGGTCAGAAAACTCATCAATTAAATCTACCAAAATTCACGGTGATTCCTACACATGTCTAGTTTCAGCCATATTAATTTCATATTTTTATTTTACTGTTATCATGTTCAATTAAATTACGAAACAAAAAGATATGCATGAATTTGTGAATCTGGAAATTCAGACACAGTTGTACTAAAATACTGATATCTAACAGATTATAACTCGAAATTTAGATCCGTTAAAAGTTCTGGAAAATAGATTCATGGGGCTATAATTCATGTTCAGAAAGTTATTTCAAATTACAACAGCAATATGGTCGAAAATCTGATACAAAAAGGAACAAACAGCAGTCTAGAAAATAGTTTGATGTGAATAGGCAACAACTTAATCATAAAACCATATAGTTCATGCTAATTAATAATCAAAGTGTACTAGATGTTTAACATGCATAATTCTAGTTTTAAGATGCAATTTCACAGACATGGTAATCAATTCATTAAATCAAATTCAATCTAATGTATGCATTTTATCAAACAAGTCTATTACATGGATCAAGTTATTTTTCATGTAATTGTGCATATGCAAGATTCAAGAAGGACTAGGTTTTAGATCAAAGATGTAGGCACGATGTTAATAATATATCGGGTTAGCTCGTGTAAACCCTATATAAACTTAATGGAATTTCAAATAGCAGTATGATAAAAGATTTGGATCTACTTGCAGAGATCAAAGAAATCTTGAACAAAACAAATAACTAGTTCAAGAAGAGACTTGACTTTTATATAAGAGATTCGAATATTAAGAATAACGGGATGAGAATCCCGGGCAAAGAATCCACGAACACGAAAACACGCAAGCACGTGCGAGCTACGTGTAAATGCCCACACAGCAAAACAGCAAACACAGCAAAATCAGCACCCAAACAGCAAACACCGAACATGAGATCAGGATCTCTCCTTCACAAAACACCAAACACTGGTATCCCAACTCCTACCTCCGAAAGCCAAATAGCGGAGAGAGGGAGGTTGCAGTGGGGGATCAGTGGCGGCTGTGCACGGTGACTGGCGACACCCACGGCAAGGGTAGCTGATGGCAGGGAGGTGACTGGCAGTGGCACTGCGGTCGAGGAGTGATGCAGCGATAGGGCCTGGCATGCTCCATTTCTCAACGAAATAGAGGAAGAGATGGCGAGGGGCTCGGGGCTCAAGACGACGACAAGGGGGTGAGGGGCCTTTGGTGGTTGCGGGGAGGATCACGGTGGTGACGAGGTGGTCGGTTGACGATGAGTAGATGGGTTCAGGGAAGTGGGGTTCGGTTGGTAATAGGTTGGGACGAAGGTGAGGGGGAATGACGAAGTTGAGGATAGGGGTGATGATGGGGTGACGATGGCGAAGGGCTAGGGTGATCGGGATCGAAGAGGTGGTGGTAATGGTCGAGGTGGTGGTCGGAGGACGGGAAATGAGAACGGGAGCTTGGGCAGTTTGTGTTGAACGAAAACAGAGAGATGGGGAAGAGAGAGCGGTGGTAGGGGAGAGAGAGAGAGGGATTAATTAATTAGGGTATTTATAGGGGATTAAGAAGTTGGGGTTTTGGGTTGCGGGTTAATGGGTTTAGGGTACAGGTTTAGGCTCCAAAAAGAGAAAAACACATAGAAATCAATGTGATGAACATCTAGCGGAAAATTCAAACTCAAAACACGAAGAGCAAAATTTGCAATGAGACAAGAATAGCAAAATTCAAGTCAAAAGAGTACGAAATGATCAAAAGAAAATAAATGAGCCCAAGAAAAGCAAATATTTACAAAAAAAAAACTTCAGATACAATATTCAAATAAAGAAAATAAAAAATACAATAAATCTAAAATAGAAAAATAGGGGTTACAGTTCCAAACAACAGCCAACGACTTAGGTTGTACAAGTGTTTTAAAACACTTGTACAAATCTCCCTCTCCTTCTACGTTCTCTCTCTCACATTCAGTACTCTCTACCCCCCTTCTCTCTCTTTATCTGTCGGGAACCCTAGCTCCTCCTTTTCAGTTGATTCTTTCACTCACTCTTTCCATCTTCTCACACGCTTGCCCTCTTCCCTTGAAGATCCCGAATCCAAAAAATCCTAACCCTAACAAAATCTCTGATGAGATCGGATGGCCGAGATTCAATTGATCACCAATCTTCTTCTTCTCTCTCCTTTGCTCGACTGGCAGCGACGAATGTGGGCGGCGCTGCGGCGGCGAGATGGCAGCGACGTTGGGGGTGACTGACAGCGGCGCTGCAGTCGAGGAGCGATGCAGCGATGGGTGGTGGTTGGGCTCTCTGTTCTTAGGAGAAAACAGAGGAGCGAATGGCGTTGGCAATGGCGGGAGATTCTGGCTTGGACGACGATGACGATGACGAGGGATGATGAGGTAGGGTATGACGATGAGGACGGGGCACCACGATGGGGTAGTGGGTTCGGCAAGGAGAGCGATGGGTTCGAAGATGAGATGACGAAGACGATGGGTTAGCGATGAGGGGATGCGGTGATGAAGAAAAGGGTGAGGGGTAATGTGATGAGGCAGTGACGGAGCTGAGGTCGAAGGCTAGGGACGAAGCACAGGGACGAAGTTGGAATCTGAAGGTGGGAGATGAACAATAAGAAAAAAGGGAGTTGGCGGCTAATAGGGTTTCAACAGTGAATAGGTTTAAGGTTAATTAAGGTTAGGAGTTAAATAAGTTTATATAGTATAGGGTTTCGGGTTGTGGGTTATTGGTTAACAGGTTTGAGTAGGTTCCAAAAGGAGATTGAGTCAAAATTCACTATAATTAGGAAAAATGAATTAGATGAGATGAAACAGTCAAATCCCCATGAAAAAACAACAAATTAGAGCGGATAGGAAAGATGCAATTGAAATAAATATTGGCACAAAATTGAGTCGAAACAAAATAGATGACTTTTATTAGAATTGGAACAAAAATACAGATTCTCAAATTGATAAATAGAGTACAAGAATGAAATACAGCAGAAAATACGAATACAGGGAACATGGGGTTACAAAAACCCTAATCTCCACAAAAATACCCAAACCCTACCCCCCTCCTTCGCCAATAGCAGTGCAAGCACCTCATCTATATCCTTTCCGAATACCCACATTGTGAACGGTATTAACTCTTTTCTAATTTAGTAGATCTATCTATGTTAATTGATTAAATTTTTGATTAAATCTTTGAGTCCACAATTTTTATATTATGTGTAGTTAATTGTAGGTTAGTTTCACGATGTGTATTGTATGCAGTTCTTATTGTAGATATAGATGTAGTATTAGTTGTTGTTGTTGTTCGTTATTAGTAATAGCGCACAAATGAGATCCAAAAAATCTACAATTTTGCTAGTACGTCGGACTCACCACACACAAGCCAACGCAACTTGTAGAAGTGTGTTTGGATTCACGGTTTGTCATATACGGCCGTGTAACGCTTTCGACATTTTTTCATGAGTGAAAGCGATACATTGCCGTATACTACAAACCGTGAGTAAAAACTAATTTTTACAAGTTGTGTTGGCTCGTGCGTGATGCATCCGACCTACTCGTAAAGTTTCGGAATTTTTCAATCTCGTTTGTGCAGTTTTCTACCGTTAATCAAACAACAATAACAATTATACTTTTATATTTTCCGAGTGACTTTTCACTAAGAAACTGCACAAACGACATCCAAACAATACGAAATTTTGCGAGTAGGTCAGGGTCACCAAACACAAGCCAACGCAACTTGTAGAAGTGAGTTTCGGTTTGCAATATACGGCAGTGTATCGCTTTATTTGCTTCTAATTTGAAATGAAGCGATACATTGCCGTATCTTGCAAACCGTGAGTCCAAACTCGCTTCTACAAGTTACGTTGGCTAGTGCATGGCGAGTCTGACCTACTCGCCAAGTTTTGCAATTTTTCGATCTCGTTTGTGTGGTTTAATCACATATATCAATCAACAACAATAAATATACTTTAATTGGTTTTTAAGTGACTTTTCACTAGGAAACCGCACAAATGACTCCAAAAAATATGAAATTTTGCAAGCAGGCTGGGGTAACTAAACACAAGTCAACGCAACTAGTAGAAGCGAGTTTCAACTCATGGTTTGCAATATACATCCATGTATCGCTTTCACTCATAGAAAATATAAATAAAGCGATAGATTGCCCTATCTTATAAACCGTGAGTCGAAACTCGGTGCTGCAAGTTGCGTTGACATCTGTTTGGTAATTCCAAACTACTCACAAGCATAATTTGTGGATGTTGTTTGTGCAGTTTTCCCACGTATTTTGTTTCGTATATATGTATATACATGTATGAGTAGTGTACTGACCAATTGTTATATTTTTTTTAACACAAATGGTTAGAACGAGGGGAACCAGAAGCTGTCCTGGTAGTGGTAGGGGGCTAACCTACCATAGAAGTAAGTTCATTATTATTTTTCATTATGGATTTTGGATACAAAATATTTTCTGTACAATAATAAAATTTGCTGCTACTTCGGTGTAGGTTGGTGCATCGTCTTCGGGTGAAGATCGCGGTCCAGGATTTTTTCATAAAGAAATACTCACTTTACAAGACCTGCCACAGATCCGAGGAAGTGTGGCGAGGGACAACGTGGAATTGTAACTTCTGTACGCACGAGACTTTAACGATGCACCCTGCGTACCCGTGAGTACCTTGTCGAAGCCGGTATTTACGGAGTTGGTTTGATGGGTAAGGTAAAACTAGACCGAGCACTTCTTCCAGCCCTTGTTGAGCGATGGAGGCCAGAGACACAGTTTTCATCTACCGGTGGGGGAGACGATGGTGACATTGCAAGATATCCCAATGATTTCTGGTCTTCCAATTGATGGAATGGCCGTAACGGGTAATATGCATTTTGATAAAATACAGTTGTGTAATGAGCTCCTCGGTACAGGGTTTGATGATGATGAAGATGATGATATTAAAATTTTTGTCGGAAAATCAATCCGACTGTCAAGTTTGAAGGAAAATTTTGATGAGAAATTGACCGATGCCTCGAGCAACTACGACGTGGAGTGCTATAGTAGGGCATACGTTTTAACCATTCTTGGAGGTGTTCTCGTACCTTACTCCTCCGGAGATACCGTCCCGCTTTTGTATCTACAATTGCTCGCCGGCCTAAGCTTAGCCGGCAGGTATAGTTAGGGAAGTTGCACATTAGCCACTCTGTACAGGACATTGTGTGTAGTTGCTTTCGATGGGGTTGAGATGACAGGGCCGATGGTCTTACTTCAGATTTGGGTATGGAAACGTATACACGTGGGTCGTCCCCGTATTATGAGACCCACAGAGGGTTGGGAGGCCCCTTCACCCTTCGTTGAGATGCGACCACCGTTAGGTGTGTATTGGGCCGGTAGACGAAGCTACAAAGACAACCCTAAAGGAGTTCTAACATACTACATAGACGAGCTCGGCCAACTACGAGATGAATTGGTAATTTGGGAGCCGTATACCCCCAAACGCATGGAAAGACTACTACCAGTGTGTACGGCTAGTTCACAGCTGTGGTTGACGCTGGCAGCACTTATCAACTTTGATATAGTGGTGCATCATTGGCTGGATAGAGTCCTCCAATTTGGTATGGAGCAGGATGTTCCTATTCGTCGCCATTACAACACTGAGTTACACGCCATGAGAGGTACAAGGCGTATGCCAAATCATGACTGGGTCGGATTTCCGTCATGGTTATGTAGGAATTTGGAATGAGCGAAGGTTTGAAATGGTGTTTGATGATGTGAAGCCGTACGATGGCACTTCAATTATAACGTACATGGCTTGGTACCAGGGAATAACACATTTGTACATATCTCCGAAGACGAAAGTACCAGTTGGCATTCAAGTACAAATTCCGGAGAGAAAGAGAGAGAACAACCACCGGTGTATTCTACGTCACAACCAATGTACCAACCGAATGCATCTTCATATCGGTTGTTGGTAAGTGAAAAATGTTTGGAAATTTGTTTTCTTAATTCATATTAATTGTTTTTAATTTGAGGATTTCATCATGGAATAATAATTACCATTTTTTGAACTTAATTGTAGATCGAGAATACATGGGATATGGCAAAGGAATGTGCACAGGTTCTTAAGGGAAATGCCAACTCGAACATGAAAGCTTTTTCTTGGAAGATTCTTACTTCGTGTTGGGGATCGCTAGAAGAGGTAGGAGATGGCGAACGATTGGATTGTTATTTAAATGTTAACATACTTTCACAGCATTGTAAGAGCATGATTAATAGGCCATCTCACCCGAGGCAACAATGGCCTGAAATACATCCACCACAAGAAGAAGAGAAACAAGAAGAGGACAAAGAAGAAGATCAAGAAGTGCGAGAAGCAGATACCGGCCCCTCACAAGTAACCCAAGTTGGGCATACTCGGCGACTGTTAGGGTTATATACTGAAAGCATCACTTTTGTATTAACTTTATTTCCTTATTTTTTGAATGAGAATCATATGGGCATATGTTTGCATATTGTGCAAGTATCTGATATTCTATAAGGTTGATAATATGGTGTGAGGTGACACACAAAAGATCATATTATCAGTTCCCTATGGAATATATAAATGGTTCACAACCTAGACGGACTTGGACAATCCATTGGAAAGGTTGTAGTGTAATCTGGTATCAGTCTATCTTGACTATAGGTTTACACTAGTACACTTTGTGTGTATTGAACAGGACCACTTGAGGTTGTTCTCTTTGTACTGACTACAAAAGAGAACAAACACATCTGTTATTATGGATGCTTATGCTCTTAATCCAGATATAATAACAGACATGTATATGCAGTGTGCATTACTTTGACTCATAAAAGAGTGAGATTCATTATGGATCAACAACCTCTATGAATTGGGTAATAGCATTGTATGTATGATGGGCTATTTGATTGTAAAAGGAATCCATGTGCCGATACGTCGGGTTGATGATGTCCCCTTAAGGAGCTCATAAGGATTGTCATGTAAACCCTGCAGGTGGATTACATCCGACATGACAAATAAAGTTGAGTGGTACTACTTAAGGATAAAAGATGTCGATTAATATAGTTTTTGGTAACTTAATTTGATCGACGGACATTCGATATCTTAACATGGGAAGCTGAACGAGCATATAATAAAAGGAGCCCATAAATATAATTTGGGATTAGGAAGGTAATGCAACAATAACTCTTTAGTGGACCGAGCTATTGTTAATGGGCCTGGGTTGTGTGTTCGGGCTGAACACGGGATACCCAGATTCGTTAGGAGACCTAACCCTAATTTCTCCTCATGGTCCCTGCCGTAGTCTTATATATATATCCTCTATTCTCTGGCCGTCAAATAATTATCAGTGATAAGAAGTTTTCTCTAAATTCGTGATTCACATAAGGAGAGAAAGAGAGGTCAGTCAAAGATAAGAAAGGTTGGGAGACCGTCGCCCACACGACGTCCAACCCGAGGAAGGAATACGTGCAGAAGATCTTGGGGTCGCTGACGGCTCGAGGTTGCTAGAAACTATCGTCTTCTTCTCATCGCAGGTATAATTCGTGAACCCTAGATTCCGCTATAAAGGGTTAGATCACGTATTAAATCTGTTAAAATTTTATGATCGATACGCACACCAATCCGTGGTCCTGGGAATCATCGCAGTTCCATCAGCGAAAACCTACCCGGAAGAGGAGAGCGCCACAGCACTACACACCAGGGTAGATTGAGTTTAATTTGATTAGTGTTGGTCGTGGAACTTGGTATTAATGTATAAAATGAAAATGTTAATGGTTTTTATGTTAGTGAAGTTAACTATTTGTTTTTCTTATTGATGTGATATGTGCTACAAATTGGTGTCAGTGAAGCAAGGTTACTTGTGTGGATATTGTTGCATGTATGTGTATGCAAGTGTACCAACTTATGCTGATGCTGATTCTTTTTGGTTTTTTTTTTCATTAACCTTGGCCGTTGTTGGAGACAACAGCCTAGGTTGTTATGTTTTTTGAGAGTTTCTGTGGACTTGCTCTCTGACTTGAGAGGAGCTTGACATGTATTTTTCTAACAAAAAAACAATAACCAACAACGGCCTAGGTTGTTATGATTTTTTTGTGTTTTTTTGGACTTGCTCTCTGACTTGAGAGGAGATTCACTTATTTAAAAAAAAATAAAAATCAATAACGGCCTAAGTTGATATGAATATTTTGGTTTTGTGCAGAGTTGCTCTCTGACTTGAGAGAAGGTTAGCTTGTTTTTTTATATAAAAAATTCAATAAATTAGGCTGTTGTTTCCGAAACAACGGCCTAAGTTATTCACTTGTTTTTATCAAATTTTTTTTTAATAAATTAGTCCGTTGTTTCCAACAACGGCCTAAGTTGTTATGAGTTTTTTGGTTTTGTGTGAACTTGCTCTCTGACTTGAGAGGAGATTCACTTGTTCTTTTAAAAAAACCAATCAACAACGGCCTAAGTTGTTATGAATTTTTTGGTTTTGTGTGGACTTGCTCTCTGACTTGAGAGGAGATTCACTTGTTTTTTTTCCAAAAAAATTTCAATAACTTAAGCCGTTGTTTTCAACAACGGCCTAAGAAGTGTATTTTTCTTTAAATTTTTTAAGCTTCGGCCGTTCACACGAATTTCAGTTAATTTTACCCAAAATTTTTTTCCCAACATGTATATTCGTTTTTATGTAGTAAAGTCTGGTGGTAAAGTCAACCATGTTTTAGGGAATTTATTTAAAATTGTAAATCTTGTGTAGGGGTGGCAACGGGCCGGGTTAGGGCCGGACTTATATAAGCCCGAGCCCGAGCCCGAAATTAGTTTGTAGGGTCCGAACCCGGCCCGATTATGTATCGGGCTCCAAAATGCAAGCCCAAGCCCGGGCCCGAATAAACAAAAAAACCCGAGCCCGGCCCGATTTCTTTAAAAAAAACAATTACATGGATTTATTTTTATAGAAAGTAATACAATAGATATAAATATGAAGCTCATCAAAATAATCATTCATAAAAAATATTTACAAGCCTAAAAAAACAATACAAGGAGATCATAAAAGTTTAAGTACACAGTTCTACAATCTTATTTAGTTCTTTCCTGCTAACCAAAGATAAAAAAAGTTCTGAATTTTATTTAAAAAATTATTATTTGAATCTGTTGCCCTCAATCTTGAGAAGCAGTTATTTCCCTGTCGACCATCTCCTTATATATGGTCTAGTTTTTGGTTCCATGTTATTATTGTTAAAATTTAAATTCATGACATTCACATTTTCTTTGCTGTTAAATTATTATTTATTTTAAAAGTGTCTACTTTAATTCTATGATGCATGTACATTTGTCTTTACCACGTATAATGTTGCATAGAGATTTCATAGTTATACATTTCCTATAGCTGAACTCATTTCTTGGTCCAAGATGCGGATTCTTTTCCTCCTATCAACTTTCTTAGACTGCATGTTTTAACATGCAGACCATCTAAAGTACAAGGAGAACTAGAGAAACTACTGCACATATTTTTCTATAAATGAGTAGACCATTATTGTGTATCCAAGTGGATCCATTGTTATATGTGTTCTGAACTGAGATCTGGACATACAAAGACAAGACACAACATATACTATGGTCCAGGTATATTTAATTGCAATGCCCTTGGTGAAAGCAAGGGGAAATGAAACAGACTAAATAGTAAATGCATGTAATATGCCGACTAATTAGGAAGATTTTGGAAGCTTGTGAAAATTGAATTTCAGGGAAGTAATCAACGCAAATATTAAGGGGCTTACTATGCAGCATGCACATGGCTCGTACCACTAGAAACTCATTCAATGCACCAACTCTTGGACCACCCACATGCAATGAATTGCATTAAAAACTCATTTCTGATGCCTAGGTTCCTTGAATTATGTGCTTGAATATCACCTGGCTCATATACTAACGATAAATCCGGGTCGGGTTTGGATCGGACCTATACAAGCCCGAACCGGGCCCGAAAATTAATTCGGGCTCAATTGTTGAGCCCGGGTCCGAAAATTTTCAACAAATTTAGGCCCGTATTCTACTAAAATCGGGTCGGACCTAATCGGGCTCGGGTCGGGTTCGGGTCAATTGCCAGCCTTAATCTTGTGGCATCTTTGACGTATTGGATGAACCCATCTATTGGCATCATATGTAACATAAGGAACAATTTGATTTATTTTTCAATATGTTGTATTCTATTCATGTGATCCTTATTCTATGACCAACCATTAATGTTCCCTACTGAAACAATCGATTTGAACAAGTTCCAATGTATTATCTAATAGATATAATCATTTGTACAGACATTAACCCTAACCTAACCCTACTATAACCCTCCTTAACTTAGGCCGTTGTTTTCAACAACGGCCTATGTTTTGTGCGTGTGTGTGTGTGTTTTTTTTTCTCCTTTTTTGGACAAAAAAAGGATTTTTTTTACAATTTTTTTATTTTTTGGGGGATTGGCATGTGTAAGATGTTCTAAAATTGTTGAAAAATATAAATAGTAGATTTTTTTTGGAAGATTCAAAATACCACTAACCTGACCCTAACCCTACCCTAACCCTCGTTAAAACTAACCTTACCCTAACCCTAACCCTACCCAAGCCCCTGGTTGGAGGGTTATGGGTTAGGGGAGGGTTGGGGGAGGGGGGTATGGTTAGGGGTTAGGGTAAGGTTATGCATTAGGTTAAGGTTCAGATTAGCTGAACATGGATGAACTCTCTCATTTTTACAATGTCACCAAATTTATTTGTTCCAAAATAGATTAAGTTTATGTGTATTTTAGAAGTACCGAAAAATAATTCACATTACAAATGAATAAAATTCTCCAAAAGAAACTATAAACTAGGGGGAAAAAATAGAGAATATTTTTGTTTTTGACAAAAAAATTGTTTAAGTTATTTTCTATAAAATATTTAAGCATTTAACCTTGACGATTATATATTGTTCATTTTGGTTGCTAAAAAAGGAAATTAATAAAATATAGAGACGATATACAAGAATATGAATGTCTTTGGTATAAAGTTCAAGAACCTCTTTTCGTACAGATAGAATAAAAGTTGTAAAAACCCAAAAAACGTCATATAAACTTAGGCCGAACAATGACCTAGGTTGTCATGAATTTTTTGGATTTTTGTTGGCTTGCTCTCTGACTTGAGACCATATTCACAATTTTTTTTACAAAAAGTTCATAAACATAGGCCGTTGTTTCCAACAGCGGCCTAAGTTTGTTATGATTTTTTTGGATTTTTGTTGGCTTGCTCTCTGACTTAAAAGCATATTCACATGTATATTTTTACAAAAAAATCCATAAACTTAGGCCGTTGTTTCCAACAACGACCTAGGTTGTTATGATTTTTTTTTTTTTTGTTTGTGTTGGCTTGCTTTCTGACTTGAGAGCATATTCACATGTATTTTTTTCAAAAAATTTATAAACTTAGGCCGTTGTTTCGTTGTTTCCAACAACGGCATTGGTTGTTATGAATTTTTTGGGTTTTCGTTGGTTTGCTCTCTAACTTGAGAGCATATTCATAGGTTTTTTTTTCAAAAAATCCATAAACTTAGGCTGTTGTTTTCAACAACGACCTAGGTTGTTATGAATTTTTTGGTTTGTGTTGGCTTGCTCTTGGACTTGAGAGCATATTCACATGTATTTTTTTTTCAAAAATTCATAAACATAATTCGTTGTTTCCAACAACGGCATTTATTGTTATGAATTTTTTGGGTTTTTGTTGGCTTGCTCTCTGACTTGAGAGCATATTCACATGTATTTTTTTACAAAAAATTCATAAACTTAGGCCGTTGTTTCCAACAACGGCCTAGGTTGTTATGAAAGTATTTTGGATTCTGTGGAATTACTCCGACTTGCCCTCAAATTTGTCATAAAATCATTTTTGCTTGAAGCCGTTGTTTACAACAACGGCCTAGGTTTATTAAAATTGTTGTATATTAATTTTTTTATAAACAAAACTGATACAACAACAATCTGTGTCCAACTGCTACTCTAATATAAAATAGTACTCAATTTTATTCAACATTCACAATACTCATACTCTTCCGACAAGAACATATTAAGTCTCATCAATCAACACCCAATACGAAAAACATAATAAATATCAACTTAAACATTATCAACAAACACACTACATCCACACATCCGTCAACATTCGTGCTCGAGTACATATATTATCATCAAACAAGTGGAAACAACCGACACACAAAAGTTTAACAAAGTACATATAAATATATACACCATTGTAATTAAGATATGCTGCAACAAGAGACACTTGAGCTTCATGCCATAAATACCTGCAACATTAATTAATATTCAAACAAAAAAGGATATTAGTATTGGTAGTCTATAACATCCAAATACTACCCCATTAAAATTTACCTCACAACAGTTCATCAAAATTATCGTCGGAACTCTCTTCATCGGTTGGAACAACTTCTTCTTGATGGGTTGTCCTAAAATAAATGTCACGCCCCGCTTCCCAAAAATACAGAATACAAGTACGTGACATTGACCCAGCGAATGACTTACGTCATCCAAAGCTGTTATTGTTCAACTCAATATTAAAACAAGATAAATACAACCACGCATGCATAAAAGAACAATCACATGAATAACAATACTTGGAATAAAACATGAAATAACTAAATACGATAATTCAATGTCTGGAAACAAAATAACCATCTCTGGGTCAAAAGCCCATAATACAATGTTAATAAAACTCAATACAAGAAGTCCAATAAAGTAACTATCAATCTAGAAAGTAATAAATCCTCAGAAAGTCTGTTCTCCAAGTCCTGCAAGTAACTCTCCTTGATCACCTGTGAATACCTCATCTAAAAAGAGGAGAAAAATTGTCCTTAGAGTAAGTCATGGACAACAAGTACAAAAAGCAATGAACAATGAAAATACGGTATAACAATGAATTCAATAAAACAATTGGAATCAATAACAATGGACGATAGCAATAATCAATATCAATGGTGATCGATGCAATGGGTATAACTATAAACGATATTTCAATACTCGATATCAGTACTCAATGGTATGTCAATATCACTAACAATGTTCGATATTAATAGCAATGACGATGTTCCATATGCAGTGTCATTATTGTATTAATTCTTAAGTCTATTAGTTTTTAGCCTAACTAATGCACGTACTACTGCGTCCCATACCACAGGTTTGATGCATACAATCAATGTCGTTTAGACCTAAGTGGTGTACTCTATAGATCATGTACTCAACAACGATAATAAACATTCATTAATCATGATTAATGCACAATACGATAATTCAGCAACGATACGATACACGATAGATTGGGTTACCGCCGTAAGCCATAATCAATCGATAAAACACTAGCCGATAACACTACTTTGGGAAACACGGGCCCCTCCTCAGAGTACAGTCTCTACATTGTCCACTACTTAAATCACCCTTAAACCTGAGCTGGTTAAACATTTTATCGATGCAATCTATACATTATGCAATGTAGATAAATTCGATAATGATGGTATCAATAGAAGTAACAATAGGACGATCAATTAGAATGATGACAATTGTATATTAGGATCATGCAATGCAATTTGTACACTTCAATCCATTCAATATAACGAAATATATACAATTATATTAAGAAAATATGAAAACACAATTCTGGACAGCAATAGGTTACTGTACCAAAATCAAGTTTTCTGCTGCTACAGAAATCCAAAATTGGATCCATCAGAAGTTCTATAAACTATACTTCCCAACGATTCCAACACATATTTAAAATATGAAATATGATAACAATAGATAGGTTAATTACGTCGTTCTTTACAGATTGCACGTTCTGACAGAAAATCAAGATCAAGTTGTTATAGTTGTAAAATCGGTAAAAATCCAATTTTAAATTCATCAAAAATATTTGTCAAACCCCTAATCATGTTGACTAACAATCTGGAAATTATTAGGGCTATATTCTAACATTAACTTAGGTTTTTTAATAACTTAATGATGTTGAATTTGCAAGTGTACAAAATCGCACAAGTAATATAGATAGGTGAATAGAGTGTCGAACCCACAGGGACTAGATATTTTACTGAGTACCGATATCGCTAGATGAATCACTATTTGGAAGATCGAATTTAATTAAGGATAAAATAACTAAATTACTCTAATCTAATTAAATCTAACTAAATTGGTGAAGAGGGAGAGGGCTGTGAAACTTTGAAGCTCTTGTACTTTGTTTATTGTTAAAAATAGTTCTAGGGCTCTTGGTTCACCTCGTTTATCACACACACAAATTTTATTCCTTACAAATAAAAATATTATCTTTCCCAAATTGTCGACCAAAATCCTAAAGATATTAACCACTCTATCAACGTAGTCTAAAAATTATTCTCAATTAATCATTCGTCTATCCACCAAATTATTAATTGGGAAATTGGATTTCTTAACGGTCACGTCCTCCAATATACGGTCCTAATTTTTATTAATCACAAATTACCTGTTCGGTCTCTTCATGATTTGAAAAATCATACAAATGTCTATCCACCATGTTGTACGCATAAATAATAAAAATTAAAACACAATCAGGAAAGATAGAGTAATAATAAGAAATTAAAATTTGTGTTCTACAAAACTTGGCTACACCTTAGCCTCTAGAACAATAAATTCAGTTCATAGTTGTTTGGGATTGCATCAAAAATATAGAGAAGAAAAGATAAAGGAATACAAAATTTAAGTCAAACCACTTTTCTGTCTCAAAAGTCGGAGCCAAAATATTGCTGTCACGCGCCGTCAATCAACGTATCAGTCTGTCACACTGCCGTTGTCGGGCCGCGTGTCCCAAAACCAGAGCCGTCTGCGTCGCTGTCTCGTCGGGTGCTGAGCCGCACGCTGTCTTCGTTCAGGAACTCTCACTTCCTGTCGTGCGTGGACCCGCCGAGTCAGAGAAGCAGCGTTCTGCTGTCGTCGTCACGTCAAGAAGAAGCCACGTCAGCACAACAGCAGGAGGTGCTGTCTCGTTTGCTTCGTCCAACACGCAAGAAAGGAGAAGAAGAAGTCCAATCAGCACCGGTTTTAGAAGCTTTTGCTTTTTTTTTCGTCCTGTAGTGCAATAAATGAGTTCCTTGTGTTTGGTTCGGTCAGATCAAAGAAGAAGCAAACACCACAGTGCTTCTTCTCTCTCTCCTTCTTACTTTATCTCTGTTATATTTGTATGTCCGTGTAATGTTTCGGCCGTCACCTCTTCACTTCACATCTCTCTTTTGCCTGATATTTATAGAGAACGAGAAGGAGTTAGGGTTTGCACTTTTTGCAGATTAGTCCTCCCACTTTCTTTATTTCATTCCTTTTATAACCCAGAATTTTATTTACTTCCTCTTTCTTTCTTTTCTTCTTTTTCTGCCAACCACGTGCTTCTGCATACACAAAATAATACCTGAAATTAGGATTTTTAAATAAAATAAATTTAATTAGTTTAAAATTAATTAAACTAACTATAAATCATATTAGCGTATAAAAATCCTTTTAAAATTTATTTATCACAATTTTAACTCAACAAAATAATAAAAAATGATAAATCAATTATTTTACTTTGTTTGTTGATTTTTTTTCACCAATTCTTTACTTTTTGCCTCAAAAATATTATTTCTTCAAAAATTATTAATTAAATGAAATCTTATAGAAATAAGGTGAATTATAGACAATAGCAGCGAAAACAAGCCATTTTAATAGGTAAATGAGTACAAATATTTATATATAAATCCGACACATCAAATACCCCCAAACTTAAGATTTTGCTTGTCCTCGAGCAAAAAGTAGAATCATAAACAAGGGAATAATAATAGTAGGCTCAACCCATCACACCAAGAAATCTTATCATGCATGCATCAAAATTACAATTAAAAATATAAACAATTGCAAATAAAGTAAAACTAAGCATACCCACTTTCTCTAGTGCAATTATTTATTCATAATTCCCAAAAAAAAAATCGCATTTGTCATGCAATTAATGTAATTATAGTATGCAACAACTCAATCTGTGATTATCCCTTCTCTCTACTACAAACCGAGTAGCAAACTAGAGGTTTTTTTTTTTTTTTTTTTTTTTTTTTTTTTTTTTTTTTTTTTTTTTTCATCTTTAAGTTGTCACTTGCCTTTTTACGCGAATGCAAATCATTTGTGATGAATTCACCCGGTTACTCAACAAGTCACAAACTTAAAGTGCTTTGCATACTCATATTTCAAGTTGCCGTTTTACGTAAAAGTAAACATTTGTGATGAATACCCCTAGTTACTAAGCAACTCAAAACATTGGAGTAGATTGACTTTATTCTAAATTTTTTTTTTTTTTTTTCATTATTACTCTATTTACTTAAACTCTGTTTAGGACTAGATCAAAGGGGATAATCACGAGAAAAAGCATCACATTTGTCTTTTATGTATAATAGCATGACCCACACAATTTTGTAAGGAATTTTGAAACTCAATAATCCTAAAGTAAATAAGTATGCTTAATATTGCTTTATAAAAAAAAATTGTTTATACAAAAAAATTGTTTCAATGCTCATCACAATAAAAAAACTCAAAATGTGTAATGGTGAGCCTAATTGAAATCATTTTTAAAATTTTGTTTTTCTTTTCAAAAATAAAAATAAATAAAAACAAATTTGTAAACCTTCCCCCCAAACTTAAATTTCACATTGTCCTCAATGGGAAAGAAAAAGAAAAACAAAAAGAATGCAAAAAGTTTAGAATATCTCCCCTGATTCGTCTTTAAATTTCTGCACGCGCAGCCTTCAGTATTTTGGCGATATCTGGAGCTGTAGATGTCGAAATGGGCTGATTTTTTTTTTGCTGGAAAGATAAGACAATTGTCTACAACTCCTCTTTGAATCAGTTTTCCAGATTCTGACTCTATGCTGCTCGAAAACAGCCATCAATGCAGGTGTTCAAAACAGCTCCGCCCGGCGACTTTCAAAATTTGTGCAATCCTACAAGATAAAATCAAAAATCAAAATAAAATAAACTAAAAGATAAATCAAAACTAAATGCAATAAAATAAAACATGGGTTGCCTCCCAAGAAGCGCTAAGTTTTAAGTCTTCAGCCAGACATGGGGGTGATATGGTTAAGTAACGCCAAGATCCAACAACATTAGCACATCTTTTCTAATTTTTCTCTTCAGATGTGGATCAGGTTCAAGTTCCAATTTGAGGCATTTTCTTATAGATGATGAAGTCTTTGATTCCCCCACCTCTTTGAATTTATGCTGAAAAAATGAATAAATAGAAGGTTCAGCATCCAAGTACATAACATGTTCAAAAATATTTTCTTTTTCCGGTTCAAAATTTGTTGAATTTGTTGGACATACTTCAATTGGTGATTTTTCAAATTTTGCCTTATGTTTCTCGCCCAAAATTAAATGAGTTTCACTTACTTGAATAGATGACTGTTCTTCAGGAGAAAAATTTGTGGAATTAAAAACATTAAAAGTTACTTGCTCATGCTGAATTTGTTCCTCCACAATTTGTTCTATCTCACTTTGCTTTTCAACCACATCATGTTCTTCATTTTCTTCTTGTGGTTCCTCAATTGTCCTCCCGCTTCCTAGTGTTATTGTTTTGACATCTTCCTTGGGGTTGACAACTGTGTTGCTTGGTAATGATCCTGCAGTTTTTTCATTAAGAATATTTGAAATTTGACTAATTTGTACCTCAAGATTTTGGATGGAAGCTGAAGTTGAATTTGCAACATTTTGAATTGCCAAATCTGTCTTTTGCATGTAGTGCTCAAACATATCTTCAAGCGTCGGCTTCTTTTCTTGCTGTGAAAAATGTTGAGGTTGTATAACTGCTCCTTGATTGTTGTCCCATGGATAATTTGGGGTGTTTCTCCATCCTTGATTGTATGTGTTTGCATAATGATTGTGTTGCATTTGAAAGTTTGACACAAAATTTTCATTTACGGCATTTGATGGAGCAAAAGGGTTCCCCACTTGACAATCCGAACTTGCATGATTTCCTGCACAAAGATCACAAATCATATTAGATTGAAAAACATTAAAATTTATATTTTCTACTTTTTTATATAAAATATCATTTTTTGCATTTAAAGTAGAAAAAGGATCAAGTTCAAAAACTCCAGCCACTTTTCTTGGCATCGTTCTCTCTGAAGACCACTGGTAATGATTTGATGTCATCTCCTCTAAAAGATCATAGGCTGCTTGGTAAGTTTTGCTCATCAGTGCACCACCAGCTGCTGCGTCAACCATAGATCTATGTGTAACTCCCAAACCATTATAGAATGTTTGCATTTGCATCCATTTTGGTAGTTCATGATTAGGACACTTTCTCAATAACTCTTTAAACCTTTCCCATGCATCATACAAAGACTCAGTCTCAAATTGAATAAATGTGACAATATCATTCCTTAGCCTTGCGGTCTTTGCTGGTGGAAAATACTTGGCTAGAAATTTTTGTGCAAGTCCCTCCCAAGTAGTAATACTACCTGGCGGTAGATAACGTAGCCAAGTCTTTGCCTTATCCTGTAATGAAAAAGGAAAGAGTGTTAATCTAATTGCATCATTTGATACTTTGTTGTGTTTGAAAGTGTCACAAATTTCTAGAAAATCTGCAATGTGAGCGTAAGGATCCTCGTGTGGTAGTCCCCAAAATTGAACAGTCTGTTGAATCAATAGAATCATCTCCGGTTCAATCTCAAAATCGTCAGCTTCAATAACCGGTTTCTTTATGCTTGACTCATAAATTGAGGGCATAGCATAGTCTCTCAAAGGCCTGTTCTCATCGTTCGCCATGACAATGTACGTGTATGTCCTGCAATATAAGTATCGAAAAAGAAAGAAAAAAAAATAGAAAAACTAAAAAAAACTAAAATAAGAAAAATAAAAAAAAGTTAAAGTTAGTCAAAAGAAAATAAAGATGTAAAATGATAATAAAATAAAAATAATTACAAAAAATCCAAATTAGCAATAATCTAGCAATTTTCAATATCAATAAAAGAATAACTAGTCCCCGGCAACGGCGCCAAAAACTTGATGTTGAATTTGCAAGTGTACAAAATCGCACAAGTAATATAGATAGGTGAATAGAGTGTCGAACCCACAGGGACTAGATATTTTACTGAGTACCGATATCGCTAGATGAATCACTATTTGGAAGATCGAATTTAATTAAGGATAAAATAACTAAATTACTCTAATCTAATTAAATCTAACTAAATTGGTGAAGAGGGAGAGGGCTGTGAAACTTTGAAGCTCTTGTACTTTGTTTATTGTTAAAAATAGTTCTAGGGCTCTTGGTTCACCTCGTTTATCACACACACAAATTTTATTCCTTACAAATAAAAATATTATCTTTCCCAAATTGTCGACCAAAATCCTAAAGATATTAACCACTCTATCAACGTAGTCTAAAAATTATTCTCAATTAATCATTCGTCTATCCACCAAATTATTAATTGGGAAATTGGATTTCTTAACGGTCACGTCCTCCAATATACGGTCCTAATTTTTATTAATCACAAATTACCTGTTCGGTCTCTTCATGATTTGAAAAATCATACAAATGTCTATCCACCATGTTGTACGCATAAATAATAAAAATTAAAACACAATCAGGAAAGATAGAGTAATAATAAGAAATTAAAATTTGTGTTCTACAAAACTTGGCTACACCTTAGCCTCTAGAACAATAAATTCAGTTCATAGTTGTTTGGGATTGCATCAAAAATATAGAGAAGAAAAGATAAAGGAATACAAAATTTAAGTCAAACCACTTTTCTGTCTCAAAAGTCGGAGCCAAAATATTGCTGTCACGCGCCGTCAATCAACGTATCAGTCTGTCACACTGCCGTTGTCGGGCCGCGTGTCCCAAAACCAGAGCCGTCTGCGTCGCTGTCTCGTCGGGTGCTGAGCCGCACGCTGTCTTCGTTCAGGAACTCTCACTTCCTGTCGTGCGTGGACCCGCCGAGTCAGAGAAGCAGCGTTCTGCTGTCGTCGTCACGTCAAGAAGAAGCCACGTCAGCACAACAGCAGGAGGTGCTGTCTCGTTTGCTTCGTCCAACACGCAAGAAAGGAGAAGAAGAAGTCCAATCAGCACCGGTTTTAGAAGCTTTTGCTTTTTTTTTCGTCCTGTAGTGCAATAAATGAGTTCCTTGTGTTTGGTTCGGTCAGATCAAAGAAGAAGCAAACACCACAGTGCTTCTTCTCTCTCTCCTTCTTACTTTATCTCTGTTATATTTGTATGTCCGTGTAATGTTTCGGCCGTCACCTCTTCACTTCACATCTCTCTTTTGCCTGATATTTATAGAGAACGAGAAGGAGTTAGGGTTTGCACTTTTTGCAGATTAGTCCTCCCACTTTCTTTATTTCATTCCTTTTATAACCCAGAATTTTATTTACTTCCTCTTTCTTTCTTTTCTTCTTTTTCTGCCAACCACGTGCTTCTGCATACACAAAATAATACCTGAAATTAGGATTTTTAAATAAAATAAATTTAATTAGTTTAAAATTAATTAAACTAACTATAAATCATATTAGCGTATAAAAATCCTTTTAAAATTTATTTATCACAATTTTAACTCAACAAAATAATAAAAAATGATAAATCAATTATTTTACTTTGTTTGTTGATTTTTTTTCACCAATTCTTTACTTTTTGCCTCAAAAATATTATTTCTTCAAAAATTATTAATTAAATGAAATCTTATAGAAATAAGGTGAATTATAGACAATAGCAGCGAAAACAAGCCATTTTAATAGGTAAATGAGTACAAATATTTATATATAAATCCGACACATCACTTAAACATTAAGAGATACATGAATCAGGAATTTGGAAGTAAAAAGGTAGCAGTAGTAAAAACACCATAACTCTTGCAATAAAACTCAGAATTCAAACATTTTAGATATTCTGGAAACTAGAAACACAGGGCTACATTTTTTTGTTTAGAAAGCTATAATGTTTTATGTCAAATACTGGGTCAAAAAGGTCTCACAAGTTTCAGGCAGACAATGAAAATCGGGGTACAACATATTGCATGAAATATAAGCGATCTAAATGTGATGAACTAAAACTCAATAGTTAACAAATCTTAGATGCAACATCATAAACACAATAATATGGTAAGCACAATAAAGAATACATCCATACACTAGTTAACATCAATGAGACATCAATCAGCCATTCAAGCACCACAACCTAATAATCAATTCTACAATAGTTTATTTGTGCGGTGTCATGTATGAATAACTTCTATTATCAATACTACATGAATGCTTGAAAGATTCGATATTTTAGAGTCAATAATGGCACAAAGTCAAGAATATTTTGGGTTAGCTCGTGTAAACACTCAATATACTCAATGGAAGATAGACAATATAACAATACGACAAACAATTCATGATCTACTTGCGTAGTTTCAATAAAAACCTTGAATTTGACACAATATGCAATTCAAGAGGGAAGTGACTTGCCTTGATTAGATTAGTTATGAGCGAACGAACTAAAAAGCGATGGGAACACGGCGACACGTGCACACTATGTGCACAAGACAACAACCCAGCAAGGTCGAATGTAACACCAAGCGACAATGGCAACACTGGCGATGGCTAGGGTGTCGACGGTGGCGTTGGGCAGTAGTGGGGTGCTGGTCGATGGGTGCAAGGGAAAGAGGCATCAAGCACGATAGCAACTAGTGGTTCGAGCGGCTGCGGTGGTCCCCAGCAATTGCGGGGCTTGACTGTCGATGGGTTGCGACAGGTGGCAAGTGGTCGAGATGACGACGATGGCGATGTGGTATTGCGGTGTAGTCAAGGTGGTTGACAACAAAGGTAGTGGTTCTATGGTTGTCGAGGAGGAAGGCGACGGGGGATGCATGGGGGTCGATGGGGTGACTGTGGTGATGGCGGTGGAGCGACAGGGGCGAGGGTGAGGAGGATGATCGGTCGATTGGGTTTTCGTAAGAGGCAGAGGAAGGAGGAGGTGAACAGTTGAGGTGGTGGCAATCCGTCTTGAGGATGGTGATGAGGCTGTCGACTAGAGGTAGTTGCAGTTGGTGGTGGTCGACTTCAATGGAAGTCGATGGTGTTGGAGGACGGTGTTGAGGAGGCCGATTGGGGAAGAAGACAAAGTGGAGGGATTCAGGCAATGAGGAGTGGTGGCGGGATCGATGCCAATGATGAGAAGCAGGGGATGGGTTTGGGAGCAGATGAGAGGAGGAAGATGGGAAGGTGATTAGGCGGCGGCTGTTTAATATGGTAATTAAGTTAGATGATAATTAGGGTTAAGGGGAGAGATAAGTATATATAGAGTTAGAATTAGGGTTTATATTAATAGGTTAAATATGGATCAATACTATTGGGCTTGGAGACAAATATGGATCAAATAATAAGATAATTATCAATCCAACAAGAGTAAGATTATCATGAAAAATAGTCCAACAAAGGGAAAAGAAAATTCATGAAATTTAAATTTGAATTGGGGAAAAAATAAGATTCGAATAATTAAATGGAGATCAAAGATAGTTCATGAACTATATTTGGACCAAAATTATTCGAGACGATAATTGAAAGATAGAATATAATTCGAATTACAAAAAAAAAAAAAAAATACAATGAATCAAAAGGAAAAGATTAAAATGGGAGTTACAATCCAACCCACCTTATAATATAATTTCGTCCTCGAAATTTATCCAAGTGGCAATGGGATAACTCCAAAGAAAAAGGACTACAAAAAAAGATGAGGAAACTTCTTCTGAATCTCTTCCTCAAGTTCCCAAGTCAACTCACCCGGCAAGTGATGATTCCAAGAAACTCGAACCAATCTGATGACCTTGTTCTTCAAAACCTTCTCCCGTCGGTCCAAATTTTGAAACCGGACGTATCTCACAGGACAAATCGGGTTGAACAGACAACTCGGAGTAGTTGATAACATGACTGTCATCCCTGATATACCTTCTGAGTTGGAAGACATGAAAAACATCATGCACTACAGATAGAGCCGACAGCAATGCGAGTCTATAGGCTACCCTGCCCACTCGCTCCACAACTTCAAACAGGCCAATGAATCTAGGATTTAGCTTGCCCCCACCTCCAAACTGGATAACACCCTTCCATGGTGATACCTTGAGGAACACATGATCACTCAGTTCGAATTCCAATGGCCTCCTATGAACATCTGCCCATTTCCTTTGTCTGTCCTGTGCCGCCTGTAGATGCTTCTTGATCTGAGCCACAGCATCAACAGTCATCATGATCAATTCTGGCCCCAAAATCTTCCTCTCACTAATGTCATCCCAACACACTGGTGATCTTGTCATCCCAACACACTGGTGATCTACACTTCCGACCATACAAAGCTTCGTACGAAGCTGCCTTAAGATTTGCTTGGTAGCTGTTGTTGTACGAAAACTCCACCAAGTGTAGATGATCTTCCCAAGATCCTCCAAACTGAAGAACACATGACCAATGTCTGAATAGTCCTCTCCGATTGACCATCCGTCTGTGGAAGAAACGCAATGCTGTAGTTCAGCTTGCTCCCAAGGCTGCCTTGAAGACTTTCCTAGAACTGAGATCTGAACCTAGTGCCTCTGTCTGATACATTACTGACAGGAACCATGCAATCTGACAATCCCCTGCATATACTTCTCTGCAAGGCTCTCCATGTGCTGAACCACTCTTAATGGAATAAAATGGGCACTCTTCGTCAACCGATCCACAATTACCCAGATGGCATTGTGACCCTTGGGACTCCTCGGCAAAGCAGTCACAAAGTCTATGGTGATGTTCTCCCATTTCCACTTCGGAATAGGAAGAGGTTTAAGAAGTCCAGCAGTCTTCTAATGTTCTGCTTTCACCTCCTGGCAGATCAAACACTACGAAACAAATCTCATCACGGCTCTCTTTATACCATGCCACCAAAAATGCAACTTCAGATCCCAATACATATTTGTGCCACTGGGATGAATGGAATAGGGCGAGCGATGAGCTTCCTGGAGTAGCTACTGCCTGACTTCCCCTTTCGAACACATAGGCGGGTCCCAAAGCAGAGAGATCCATCCTCATGAATAACCAAATCAGTCCTTGAACCTTCTTCAACTTCAGCTCGAAACTTCTGCAATTGCTCATCATCTGACTGTGCCTCCTTAATCTGGTCCAAAAATGACGACTGTAGCTGAAGCATCATACAACTCTGCTCGGCACTAGACAAAAACACATCCAAATCTAACTTCCTCATGGCTTCCAAAAGCTCTTCCTGCTCAGTTAGAACCACAGCAACCGGTCTTCTGCTCAAAGCATCAGGTACCAAATTAATCTTACGAGGATGATACTGCAAATTAATATTTTAATCTGCCATCAATTCCAACCATTGCCTCTGCCTCATATTCAGCTCCTTCTGAGTGAATACGTACTTGAGACTTTTGTGGTCAGTGAAAATCTCCACTCGGTTTCCAAGTAAGTAATGCCTCCAAAGCTTCAAGGCAAAAATCACAGTTGCAAGCTCCAAGTCATGTGTGGGGTAATTCTTCTCATGCGGTCTCAACTGCCTAGATACATACGCGACAACCTTGCCTCGCTCCATCAGTACAGCACCCAAACCTCTGCCTGAAGCATCACCGTGAATTATGAAACCTCCTGACCCATCTGGTATGGTTAACACCGGTGCTGATGTCAACCAATTTTTCCAACTCAGCAAAGGCTCCATCACTGGACTCGTCCCACACAAACTTGTTATCTTTCCCAGTCAACTTGGTCAACAGCCCGGCAATCTTCGAAAAATCTTGAACAAACTTCCTGTAGTAACCTGCTAGTCCAAGGAAATTACGAACTTCAGATACTGACTTCACGTCGGCCAATCCTTAACTGCAGTGATCTTGGACGGATCGATAGAAACTCCATCACCAGAAATAGTATGCCCAGGAAGGCAACCCGGTGCAACCTAAACTCGCACTTACTAAGCTTCCCATAAAGTTGATGTTCCCTCAATGTCTGCAAGACTACCCTTAAGTGCTCAGCATGCTTTTCATGATTCTGAGAATATATGAGGATATTGTCGATGAATACCACAACAAACTTGTCCAAGAAGGGAGAGAAGACCCGATTCATCAAACTCATGAATACAGCTGGAGTATTAGTAACTCCGAAGGGCATCACCAAGAATTCATAGTGCCTATATCTAGTATGAAAGGCAGTCTTCTATACATCCTCGGCCTTCACCTTGACTTGGTGGTAACCAGAACGAAGGTCTAGCTTTGAAAATATAGAAGTGCCCCCAAGTTGATCAAACAGGTCATCAATCCTAGGCAGTAGGTACTGGTTCTTCATAGTGGCATTATTCAGCTCACGATAGTCAATACACAGCCTGTGACTACTATCATTCTTGTTGAAGAAAAGGATTGGAGCTTTCCAAGGCGAGACACTCGGTCTGATAAATCCTCGATTCAGTAACTCCTGGATCTATTCCTTCAACTCAGCCAACTCAATGGGCGCAATTCGATAGGAACTCTTGGAGATAGGAGCTGTAACCGGCTGAACATCAATACTAAACACTACTTCACGATCTGGCGGTAGTCTCAGCAACTCTTCAAGAAAAACATCTAGAAACTCTCGCACAACTAATGGTGAGAATTCACCATCATCACACACTTCTTCCATTGCTCTAGCTCCTTGACTTGCCAACTTCTCAACATGACCAAGTGGTGTTTCACTGGCGTGGAATTCAAATTCCTTACGACCCGGTATTCGGAACACCACCTTCTTTGCACGACAGTCAATTACAGCATGAGCAAATTCCAGCCAATCCTGTTGATTCTTGATTTTAATGATTACAAAACAATGCAAAGTTGTTGTTCTACTTCCTATATATTACAGGATATACAAAAGCAAAATGTTCTAACAAGCTTCTTAAAGCAAGTTGATCAAGCACAGCTACAAACAAAGTTCTTATTGCTAGTTGATCAAGAAAGCTACAAGGTTGCTAGAAAAAGTCGAAGGCTAAAAGCTATCTCAAGACTCAAGACTCAAGAACAAGACATATGCTTCAATTTATTGTATTAAGTGTCTTGTAACAATTGTAATCCTTTTTGTTTTCATTGAGTCTTAGAAACTCTGTAAAAGCCTTGTCACACACACACTCACACATTATCTTTAAAATAATTGAGTGTTTTTCAAACTTAAAAAGATCGAAACAAAGATTAAAAAAGCTCAGCTGTTAAGTACCAGTCGACTACCATAAGGCACCAGTCGACTGTCTTAGTACGAAACTGACTGAACTTATTCAAACTCTGATCAGTCGACTCATAACGGCAATCCAGTCGACTGTTCAAGTCGTTTCGACAGTTTGCTGATTTCAAATTTTGATTTTTTCGAATTCAAAAGGTTATTTCCGTTGGTTGACAGTTGGTACAACTGCCTCCCAATGTCCAGTTTTTCTAACTCTATAAATAGAGAATAGAAATCACTTTGAAAAGGTTAACAACTTTCCAAGCTTTTTGTTTTTCAAAGTTCTTAAGCTTTTGTTTTAAAACAAGAAGAAGCATTCAAAAGTACTCTCTTTCTAAGTCTTGGTTCTCTGAAATCAGTCTTGCATAACAGTGATTTCGTTCTAGACTGATTTCGGAAGTTGACCTAATAGCCACGCATAAAATCACATCCACAACAAGGCTATAGGTTGATTGTAAACTTTTTGTTGTTGTTCTTCTCTCTCGGGTTGTGAGAGTGGTTTCCTCTCGGTTGGAGAGTAGGGCTCTAGGGTGTAGAGTCAGTTTTTTTACTCTTGGTGGAAGAGTGGATTGCTTTCTCTAGTTGTGAGAAAGGACTACGGGTTGGACAAGGTTGTTGTCTAACGCCATAGGGTGTTCTTGTAATTCTTTTCAAGAATAGTGAAAAATCTCAAGTGGGTTGCTTGGGAACTGGATGTAGGTTGGGAGGACCGAACCATGATACATCGTGTGTACTTTGTGGTTGTATCTCTTTGAACTTGCATTTCATTTTCTTACTTTATAGTTTTCTGTGAAACTTGTCTGGACAGTCGACTGTGTCCTTTTGTAAGTTGACTGGTCAGACTTGTACTATTTTCTCTCTGAAAACTTGTGTGATAAGTCGACTGGCTCTTCTATAAGTCGACTGATCAGACTTGCTTTAAAAATACCCTTCTTAACTGTCGCACCAGTCGACTGGTTTATCTCTTCAAGTCGACTAGCCTAGAAGAAAAGTTTAATTCTGCAATTTATTTTTTATAAAACACTATTCACCCCCCTCTAGTGTTTCTTGCCTTTCCCACAGGATCCAACACTTGGTATCAGAACCTGGTTGAGTGCAATGGCAACTACTTCGAATGCAAATTAGTACCATGAAGGCCAATCTACACAAAGGCCACCCCTCTTTGATGGAACAAATTACAACTATTGAAAGTGTAGAATGAAGATCTATCTTCAGTCCATCAACTATGAAATATGGAACATGAGAGAAACCAAGTACACCGCTCCTACCATTCCATATGTACAATGGAACGACGACATGAAGAACAAAACAATGAACAATGCAAAGGCGATAAATGTGCTATTTTGTGCCCTTACAAAGGAGGAGTTCAACCGTGTGTCCAATGCAACAACCGCACATCAAATTTGGCACACATTCGAGGTAACTCATGAAGGAACAAACAAAGTGAAAGAATCTAAAATATATGTTCTTGTTCACAGGTTTGAAATGTTCCACATGAAGGAGAATGAGAATGTGTCCGAGATGATTACTAGATTCACATACATTACAAACTCACTTGTGGCACTTGGAAAAACATATACTCAAGCCGAGATTGTGAGAAAGGTACTTCGTGCACTAACCCCCAAATGGGAGAAGAAGACCACCGCCATAGAAGAGGCCATTGATTTAACACAACTTTCTCTTGAGAATCTTGTGGAAAATCTTATGGCTTATGAGGTACAACTTGAAGAGCGCAAGAAGGATGCCGAACCACAACAATCAAAGAAGAAGTCATTAGCATTTAAAGCCATGTCAGACTCCGAGGATGAAGAAGAAGATGAGGAAGAGATTGCCATGTTCACGAGAAGATTCAAAAAGTTCCTAAGAAAAGGTAAGTTTAATTCAAAAACTAAGGATTCTAATGAACCTCCAAATTATTTTAGGTATAACAAGGCAGGCCATATGAAGAAGGATTGTCCACTAGAGAACGCAAAATCTAAGGGAAAGAAATCCAACTTCAAGAGGGATAAGTACACAAAGAACAAGTTCGTAAAAAATAAAAAGGCATACCAAGCAACTTGGGATGATAGTGATTCTTCGTCGGAAGAAGAAATTGATGAGACAAATGAAGTTGCAAACCTGTGCTTTATGGCTTCTCAAAATCAAGTAAGTAGTGAGTACGATTTTAATGATTTACTTGATGCTTTCAATGAAATTTTTCAAGAACTTAAAAAGAAAAAGATTAGAGTTAAGAACATAGAGAAAGTTAATCAAACACTTTCTCAAGAGAATCTTAACATTGATAAAGAAGTAAAATCTTTAAATTCTCGTATTTCTAGTTTAGATATGGATCTTGAATTTCTAAAGAAGAATTATGAAGAAATATCCAAGAACGTATCTAAATTTAATAAAGGAAAAGAGAATTTAAATGATGTTCTTCAAAATCAAGTAAAATCTAGTCAAAAGTTTGGACTTGGTTTTAAAAAGTCACTTGAAAAATCTCATTTTTCTAAGAACACTAGTGTAAATAAACCTATATCTATTTCTAGTGTTAAGCATAAACTTTATGAGTTCTTTGAAAAGCCTAAACCTGTAAGTTTTCATGATAAAAGCAAATCTAAAATTCAGCCAAGTCGACTGCAGCCATCCACCAGTCGCCTGTCCAGAGGTACTGAGTCTTATTCAACAAGACAATTACCTCAGATAAGTCGACCTATACTACCTCCCAGTCGACTGACTAATAGTAAAAGTCGACTGAAAGGTGTTGTAATGTCAACTGGATAAAGCAAATATGTATGGATTCCAGTCAACCTGAGTTCGAAAGATAGAATTGCTTATATTAATTCATATATGCTGAATGTATGTAATTCTGCTAATTTCATTCCTGTTTATGGTGGAAAATCAAACTCATCATGGGTTTGGTTTCCCACAAACTAATCTATTTTGGACCCAATGAAAAGGGTACCATATTCACATTGAATATTTTATAGGTACCTAAGAAAGATCGATGGATACTTGACAGCGGATGCTCGAAACATATGACTGGTCATGCCAATCTCCTATCTTACATGCAAAACATTGATGGAGGAACAGTTACATTTGGCGATAATAATAAAGAAAAGGTCATAGGAATTGGTATGGTCGGTAAGGACACTAACCCCTCTATAGAAGATGTTTTATTAGTTAGTGGACTTAAGCATAACCTGTTAAGTATTAGTCAACTTTGTGATAAGGGTTATAAAATCATGTTTGAAAAAGACGCTTGTTTAATTTATGATTCTACCATGCAAAATATAATTTTTCAAGGTTTTAGGAAAAATAACATTTATGAATTATGTTTGAAAGCATATGAGTTTTCGAATGATTTTTGTTTAGTAGCTTCTAATAATGATTCTTGGCTTTGGCATAGACATTTTGGTCATGTGAATATGAAAAATCTCTCTAAATTGTCTAAGTACAATCTAGTTAAAGGGCTGCAAAGACTATCCTTTAAAAGGATAAGTTATGTGATGCATGTCAACTAGGTAAACAAATTAAATCTACTTTTAAAACAAAAGAAGTAATTTCTACTAGTAGGCCGCTCGAATTAATTTACATGGATTTATTTGCTCCCACTAGAGTTGCTTCTTTAAATAAAAGTAGGTATGTATTTATTTTAGTAGATGATTTTTCACGATTCACTTGGACTTTCTTTTTAAAACAAAAAATGATGCTTTTGAAGAATTTGCAAATTTTTGTAAACGAATTCAAAATCAAAAGTCTCTAACCATAGTCACTACTAGAAGTGATCATGGTGGAGAATTTGAAAATGAAACGTTTGCAGAATATTACAACAAGAATGGTATAACTCATTCATTTGCATTTCCTAGAGCTTCACCACAAAATGGAGTGGTTGAAAGAAAGAATAGGAATTTGCAAGAATGTGCACGTACCATGCTTGTTGAAAGCAATTTACCTAAGTATTTTTGGGCTGAAGCTGTTGCTACAGCTTGTTATGTTTTAAATAGAATTTTGATTAGGCCTAAGCTAAAGAAAACTTGTTATGAGTTATTTTTTGATAGAATTCCTAAGGTCCCTTACTTTAAAATATTTGGATGTAAGTATTTTATTCTGAACACTAAGGATAATTTAGATAAATTTGATCCTAGATCTAATGAGGGTATCTTTGTAGGATACTCAAATAGGAGTAAAGCATATAGAATCTTTAACAAGTCAACAATGACTATTGAAGAATCCATACATGTTGCATTTGATGAATCTCTATCTTCATCGACTTTAATTGAAGATGATGAAACTAATTCATCACCTTTAAATAAAGTAATTACATCTTTTGAACAAACTAGTCTTGCGGATAAGTCGACCGATAAGGAAGTCAAGTCGACTGATGTGAAACAGTCGACTGATGAACTTGTCAAGTCGACTGATCCTGTTGTGATGTCTCCAACCTACCAAAATCTTTTGTTGAAGTTAGAGATCATCCTCATGAATTAATAATTGGTGACATTTTACATGGTATTCAGACGAGATCACATGTTAATATGATATCTCACACAGCTTTCTTGTCGGATTTTGAACCGAAGAATATACAAGAAGCATGTGAGAATGAATTTTGGATTAATGCCATGCAAGATGAGTTAAACCAATTTATAAGGAATGATGTATGGGATTTAGTTCCACGATCTCCTGATCATACTATAATTGGTACTAAATGGGTATTCAATAATAAGTTAGATGAATCAGGACAAGTTGTTAGGAACAAAGCTAGACTAGTTGCTCAAGGATATAATCAAGAAGAAGGCATAGATTTTGATGAAACATATGCTCCTGTTGCTAGATTAGAATCAATTCGTATCTTATTATCTTTTGCTTGTTTTATGAATTTTATACTTTTTCAAATGGATGTTAAAAGTGCATTCCTTAATGGGTTTATAAAGGAAGATGTTTATATTAAACAACCACCAGGTTTTGAACATGAACAATTCCCAAACCACATTTTTAAATTGAAAAAGGCTTTATACGGTCTTAAACAAGCACCTCGTGCTTGGTATGATCAACTGAAGACTTTTCTTTTAGAAACAGATTTTGAAATAGGTAAAGTAGATACTACTCTGTTTATTAGAAGAATTAAGAATGATATTTTAATCATACAAATATATGTTGATGACATAATTTTTGATTCTGCTAATAGCAATCTATGTCAAGAGTTTGCTAACACCATGAAAAACGAGTTTGAGATGAGTCCCATGGGTGAACTCAATTATTTTCTTGGATTACAAATTAAGCAGTCACAAAATGGCATATTCATTAATCAAGGAAAATATGCCAAGGAATTACTCAAATAGTTTAACATGGATAGCACAAGTAGTAAGACCACACCTATGGCTACTACCACTACCCTTGACAAAGATGAATTAGGTAAGAGTGTCGATTAGAAACTCTATCGAGGTATGATTGGCTCACTCTTATATATAACTGCTAGTAGACCAGACATTATATTTAGTGTATATTTGTGTGCTAGATATCAGTCATGTCCTAAAGAATCTCACTTAAAAGCTGTGAAATGCATTTTAAGATATATTAAAGGCACGTCTGATTATAGTTTATTTTATCCATGCACCGATAACTTTCAACTTTTGTCGTATAGTGATGCGGATTTTGCTGACAGTAAAAATGACCGCAGGAGCACTAGTGGGACAAGTCATTATTTGGGACATTCACTAGTTTCTTGGTGCAGTAAAATGCAAAATTCGGTATCCCTATCTACTACAGAAGCTGAATATATCGCTGCAAGTTTGGCTTGTGCCCAAATTTTATGGATGAAACAAACCTTATTAGACTATGGTATTTCTTTTGAAAAACCTTCAATAATGTATGATAATACCAGTGCCATTAACTTATCTAAGAATCCGGTTCAACACTCACGTACGAAACATATTGATATTCGACATTATTTTCTATGTGATCATGTTTTAAAGGGAGACATTTCTTTAGACTTTATTTCTACTGACAAACAAGTAGCTGACATTTTTACCAAACCCCTTAAAGAAGACACATTTATAACCTTAAGAAGAGAACTAGGGATTTGTAATTTTCATGATGTTTCTTGAGTTTTTTCTGGTAAGTCGACTTACACACATTGTTTGGTCGACTGCCAAGTATTGTTTTAAATTTTGTCTGAGTTTTATGCTCTGGACAGTCGACTGATCTCAGAACCCAGTCGACTGATCTCAGAACCCAGTCGACTGAACAGTTGTATTAATATTATGTTAAATTTAAAAAAAAAACTCACTACTAAGTCGACTGACTACTAATACCAGTCGACTGTCGCGAATCAGTTTTTCTTCAGATTCGAATCTTGGTACATTTTTTGAGGCGACTGTTCACCTTTTTACTCTTCTTTGACCATATCTAAGCCGTTGCTATCCTTCTCCTTTGATCTCAGCCATACATTTTCTTGTAAAAACCGTAAACCTACCTCCTTCCTTTCACTTTTACCCTACCTTTATTTCTCAGATATGAAGAAGAGAGAAGAGAAGTCGACTGCAACAGTTGCTGCTGCTGTCAATTTCCAGCATTGTGAAGATCCAATCCGGCTGATTTCTTATATATTTCAAGTCCACTTGAAGTTTTAGAGTCTCCTTGTTGGTATACTTCCTTTCCTCTCTTTTCCTTCTTATTATGGCTCCTAAGAGAACCAAAACATCTCATGTAGAGGAGGGTTCATCTTCTAGGGATTACATTCAATATCTTAGAAGTCCTGAACTTTTTGAAAAATGGTTCATCGTATGTTCCATGATAATTTTTCCGGATCGGTTTGTCAATTTTTCCGATCTTGATAGGTTTAATCTCGTATCTTTGTTTCAACATTGTAGTCTTTATGAATTCTTGTCTTTAGAAAATCAACCCTACTACTACCCTCAACTCATTTATTTGTTTTATACAAATATGAGGGTTGTTCAATCGGATGATGGTGAGATACTCATCTATACCTCTGTCAAAAATAAGAAGATGAAACTCACCTCCGAAAGAATCAACCTTATATTTGGTATAGACGATGAAGGGCTTGACTTAGGAGAAATTTTGATAGATGATGCCACCATTTTATTTGGAATTTATTTGCCGAATCATCGACCCCCTATGAAAAATAGGTCCAGTATCCTTGTTGCAAAACTTGTTGCACGGATACTAACATACAATATAATTCCCAAAACAGGGAGTTATGATCAGTATTCCATGGAATTACAACAAGCCGTTTATGCAATATTCGGCAAAATAAATCTAAATTGGGGTTGTATCATCTTTTCTAGGCTTCATAAGTCTCATACTTCCTTTCTTCCTTTTGGTGCTCTTCTTACTCGAGTCTTTGGCACTTATGATGTCGATCTTGATTCAGAGACCAATGTAGTAAAGCACTATGAATGTTTTGATCATGCAAGTCTAGCACGCATGAAGCTTCTTACTTCTCACCTAAGATACCTCTAAGACTTCCCCTCCAGTTTCTTTAGCTACTTCAGCTCGTCCGTCTTCTGCTTCTAGTTCCTCTCGTCCTCGAGCAGATTTTGATGATCCGCGCAGTATTTATAATGCCGTCAATTATATCATGGATCGTCAAGATGTTCTTGAGTCACAAATTTCCCATCTTACTCACCTATTCACTGCTCAATTTCCTCCTCCCTGTCATGATGACCAAGATGAAGAAGACGAAGATTGATGAGTTCCTATTTTTATTATTTTCTATGTATTTTTCTACTTATTGTTGCATTTTCTCTCTATTTATGTAATCGTTAGAACTAAGACTAAGTTTCTATGAATGCATTTGTTTTTGTATTATTTGTTTATGAGGAGTATTTTTTTCCCACTTTTTGTTGATTACAAAGGGGGAAAATATATAAGTTTTTATGTTAATTTGTATTTTTATGCTTTGTAATTTTATATTGCTTTGTATGGTGATACATATATTTGTACATGCTTTCACCTATGCATGTTGTACATTTGATAGGGGGAGCATGTGAGCACTTGTATTATTTATTTCCTTTATTATAAGCTATTGTGTTGTCATCATTAAAAAGGGGGAGAATGTTGATTCTTGATTTTGATGATTACAGCACAATGCAAAGTTGTTGCTCTACTTCATATATATTACAGGATATACTAAGGCAAAATATTCTAACAAGCTTCTTAAAGCAAGTTGATCAAGCACAGCTACAAACAAAGTTCTTATTACTAGTTGATCAAGAAAGCTACAAGGTTGCCAGAAAAAGACGTAGGCTAAAAGCTATCTCAAGACTCAAGACTCAAGAACAAGACATATGCTTCAATTTATTGTATTAAGTGTCTTGTAACAATTGTAACAATTGTAACAATTGTATTAAGTGTCTTGTAACAATTTATTGTTTTCATTGAGTCTTAGAAAATCTGTAAAAGCACACACACTCACACATTATCTTTAAAATAATTGAGTGTTTTTCAAACTTAAAAAGATCGAAACAAAGATTGAAAAAGCTCAGCTATTAAGTACCAGTCGACTGCTATAAGGCACCGGCCGACTGTCTTAGTACGAAACTGACTGAACTTATTCAAACTCTGATCAGTCGACTCATAACAGTAACCCAGTCGACTATTCAAGTCGTTTCGATAGTTTGCTGATTTCAAATTTTGATTTTTTCGAATCAAAAGGTTATTTCCGTTGGTTGACAGTTGGTACAACTGCCTCCCAACGTCCAGTGTTTCTAACTCTATAAATAGAGAATAGAAATAACTTTGAAAAGGTTAACAACTTTCCAAGCTTTTTGTTTTTCAAAGTTCTTAAGCTTTTGTTTTAAAACAAGAAGAAGCATTTAAAAGCACTCTCTTTCTAAGTCTTGGTTCTCTGAAATCAGTCTTGCATAACAGTGATTTTGTTCTAGACTGATTTCGGAAGTTGACCTAATAGCCACGCATAAAATCACATCCACAACAAGGCTATAGGTTGATTGTAAACTTTTTGTTGTTGTTCTTCTCTCTCGGGTTGTGAGAGTGGTTTCCTCTCGATTGGAGAGTAGGGCTTTAGGGTGTAGAGTCAAGTTTTTCACTCTTGGTGGAAGAGTGGGTTGCTTTCTCTAGTTGAGAGAAAGGACTACGGGTTGGACAAGGTTATTGTCTAACGCCGTAGGGTGTTCTTGTAATTCTTTTCAAGAATAGTGGAAAATCTCAAGTGGGTTGCTTGGAGACTGGATGTAGATCAGAAGGACCGAACCAGGATACATCGTGTGTACTCTGTGGTTGTATCTCTTTGAACTTGCATTTCATTTTCTTACTTTATAGTTTTCTGTGAAACTTGTCTGGACAGTCGACTGTGTCCTTTTGTAAGTCGACTGGTCAGACTTGTACTATTTTCTCTTTGAAAACTTGTGTGATAAGTCGACTCGCTCTTCTATAAGTCGACTGATCAGACTCGCTTTAAAAATACCCTTCTTAACTGTCGCACCAGTCGACTGGTTTATCTCTTCAAGTCGACTGATCAGAAGAAAAGTTTAATTCCGCAATTTATTTTTATAAAACACTATTCACCCCCCTTTAATGTTTCTTTCCTTTCCCACAGGATCCAACAAATCCATCCCCAAGATGACATCGAAACCCGAATTGTTCATAACGATCAAATCAGCTTCAAAGTCGACACCACCAGTAATTATAGGGCTCTGCTCACAAATCCGATAACAAACAAAGACACCTCTACCTGTAGTGATATTCCATGCTATTGGCCAAACGATGTAGGTCGATGAAGCAGGAGGAAACAAAGGAATGAGTAGCACCAGTGTCAAAAAGAACATGAGCAGGAAAGGAGTGAACTAAGATAACACCTAGAAGAAGTCAAAGAATGAGAATACAAATATGCAAATATATGCAAAGAGATAAGCATGAATGATTAACAATGGAGAACAAAAGAATAGAATTGATAACAAGCAAAACAACACAATTATAGGCATACCTGCAACCACGCCATTGGCGATCTCAGCATCCTCTGCAATCAGGTTGTAGGCCTAACCACGGCCTCCAGAAGGACCACCCCTAGAAGCGGCTCTCCTCTGATTGAATACCTGCCTTTGAGGTGGAAGCGGTTGTCCGCCCTGACCATGAGCAAGGGCTCCTTGCGGAGCAGAACCTCCAACCGGTGCAAGGGGTCTGCTCCTCGGGCAGTCATGAACCATGTGGTCATTACTTCCACACATAAGGCACTGAAGATTGGCTATCCTGCAGTCCTTGCCCAGATGTCCAACCTTGTGGCAGTAATCTCAAGTCTGATTCACTCTTGGGGCAGCAGGTGGATATGGCAAATTCCTCGCTGGAGGGGTCAGAACTGGCCTCCGAATAGGTCCTCCAAAAGACCTAGCTGCAGCGGAGTGTGTAACAAACTGCAGAATGACACACTTCCTCTTATGAATTTGCTCCTCGATTCTAGCAGGTTCCAGGATATCCGCATACGATCGGAGTCGGAAGGCAACAAGGCAGGTCCTAGATTTCTAAGGGGTGAGTAATGTAGCATCCTGTAATTTTAAATAATATTTTATAAATTATAAATGAATCAAAATGAATTTTTGTGATTTAATAAATATTTTTATGAAATTTATTTTTTTTGCACATGCAAAACACGTGCAAATATTTTCTTAGGAAACACAAAGTCAGAAAAATCCATTTGGAAAATATAACATTAATTATTAGATATTATTTATAATTTTTTTTTTGGATTTTTATGAATGATTTATGACATATTTGCAAAAACTCAAAAATGAAGGACTTCTGTGCAAAATTGCCACTTGGAACAAAAACTCCAGATTTCGGTTTTCTGGATTGTGTTTATTAGCCGTCCAATTCAGGAGAGTAAGTGGATTTAATTTAATTTTATCTTAAATCAATTTGATTAACTAATAATTGGAAGGATCCATATATGTACATAAAAAAATTTCTTGAGGAGCAAATTTGTAAACTTTGTGAAACCCTAAAAACTGGAATCCCAGCCTATATTAGAGGCAGTAGCAGTCACTATTCCTCTGTGTTGAACTCAAAACATATTTTCTCATTATTTTCTCGGAGGTTAAAGCTTGGGTCTTGGACTTTTGCAAAGGTTGAAGAAGGGGTTTTTCTTTAATATTTATTTTGTGCTTCGATTGAATCTTCTTGAGGTGAGTGATACTTTCTTACCTCTTGTTTTATATATGATTATGAATTGTTCAAGTAGAAGGTATGATTAGAAGTTGTATGATCATGAAATACGATGTGTGAATATAGATTCTAAATGAATTGATAACTAATCAACATCTTTTATGAAGAAATATGAAGTTATGAGTAATTTTCCATGCTTAATAGTTGATATATGAGATACAAAAATATCATCACTTTTTGTACCATGTATGAATAGTCATGTTTTGAATTGATCTTGAATGCATATAAGATATGTAGAGTTATCATATAATTAATATAGGTCTAATTATTGCTTGTGTGAGAAATCATTGGATTGTGGATGTATATCATGTATAACTAGAATGCAAATTAAATAGTAATGTCGTACATGCATATGGATGAATAGAAATTCTTTAAGTTGCAGTTTTGCTTTTGTATTTGCTGTTTTGGAATTAAAGATGAAGAACTAATATTGGTTTGGATTGGGATTGAATAAGAAGTGAAAGAACTTGATGTTGAGTTGGAAGGATGGAGATATATTGACCAATGAATGTGTAAAATAAGATTACTTTCAGTTTAAACATGTTTGAATTGTGTTCTCTGTATATGAAGGAGATTTCGACTGCATTTGCAAGAGTTTAAATATTCATATGAGAAGTTCTTCAAAATCTTGATTTTTGCAACAAAATGAATTTTGGAAAATTGTTTGTTTTGTGAAATTAATGAGGATTTGATTTGATGCATAGCTTAAGTTGTGTTGGCCAGGGATGTACTTGTGTTGTTACCAATTTTTAGCAATTTAAATTATGTATTCGAAGTTTTAAACGTATATCAAATTTGAAAGAATTGCGGAGTTCTTGGTTGTCACAGACTGGACATACCAGTCAACTGCACAGTCGACCGCTGTATGTCTGTCGATGGACTATAGTTCAAATGAACACGTACTGCAGTCGACTGTCATGCCTAGTCTGTCGCCATCTTTCCTTGTGCAGTTGCCTACAGCGTTTTCTATAGTAGCTGTCAGTTGACCGCCATAGTGTGAAGCCTTGAGCGTTGTCAGTCGACCGCCATATTTTATACTGTATATGACAGTCGACCTTCGAGCTGAAATATGCACGCTGTTTTGCTGACATTTGCCGTTCTTTGAACGATTGTTTATTGCATTTGCAAAGTTAATTTCTCCGATTCTTAGCAATAATTGAACTTAATATCACCACTTTCAGAGAGTATGTATTCTCAAATTTTATCAAGTATTTAAATTCTAATTCTTGTGGTTTCGAAAAGTGAACGTTTTGCAAATTCAAAAAGTATTATACTGAACATATTCTTCGCTGTTTTAAGAGTATAAGATCTCAGTTTTGTTTTCTCTTTGTTTCAGTTTTAAAAAATTACCCAGTTGTACTTTGGAAGTATTTGGTTTTATTGACTGTTGGCTTTGAGGGAAACCTCGTTATAAGTTGTATTATTTGGATTTATAAGATACTAAGAAATGTTGAGTTGATGTTTCATGTTTTGAGACTCTAGAGGTTGAGTGAGACCCTAACATGTCGGCGATTGAGTCATTGTGGATATTTTGGCCAGTGGGGCCTTGTTGTTGAGTTAGTGGAATTAAGTCCGACAGGGTACACCAACTCTAGGGGAGAGTTGTGACTTAACTAATAATAATAAATCTAAGGATAGGCACTGGTTGGAGTTGTGATGAAATAAGAGCAAACATGGGTAAGGGGCCTCCTATGACCGAATGGTGGAAGGTAAATCTCAGGAATTACCGGGGTGTGATCACAGACGGTGTGGGATGAATCTTCGGAATTACCGGGGGTCGAGGCGATGCTCATGGGATATTTGTGTAATGAGGTACTATTGGCGGACGATGTGGATTTAAATTTTCGAAATTATCGCGGTGTGAGGGTGCGTACCCAATATGACGGACGATGGGAAAGTTGATTCTCAGGAATTACCGGGGCGTGGCACTATATACTCACAGAATTCTCTAAATCTTAAAGTAATCACCGTAGTAGGATTAGATGCATAACGTGGGATTGAACCCTATAAAGTGGAGTACGATAAGGGCTTGCACCGGACCTATGTAGAGCAGGATGCATAGAATCTGACAAGCATACATTAGTAATCATCATGTGCATTTGTGTTTTTCTTGACTTGTATTATGCATGCTTGTATACTGTTTTCTTACACTAGACACTTAGCCTAGTTTCAGTTGATGATTTATGCTTCATTTATTGTTATTTCATGTTCCACATGTTATTACTATGTTAATATGCTTCACTTGTTGACTTATGATTTTATTTTTTATGTTTTCATTTAAGTTGTATTCCTTTCCTTATCACTCACACCTTTATGGCTGACCCCTATAGTTTTGGGGGTTAGGGATATATCTAGCCTCATGTGTCACAGGTAGGTACCATTAGCATGGAGTTGGGAGCATGTGGTAGAACAATTAATGTTTATGCATATCTTGTTAAAGGGATTGATTGTAAAGAGAAAATTGTAGTTATGGTGTTGTGTTGTAAAAAGAATTGTAATTCAAAGTGTGTAAATTCCGCTGTGCTTTGTAAAAGAGTTGTTGTAACAAAAAGTTTTAAATTTAGCTATATTTGGATGCTATATTTATGATTACAATTGAGGTTGATTCTGGAATTTGTGTCACGTATTTCTAATTCATTTATTGGAAATTCGGGGCGCTACAGAGTTGATATCAGAGCAAGCTTCAATAGTAATGTTAAACTTGGTAAAGGAAATGAACCTAGGTGTAGACACTAGAGCGTGAGTACCTAGGTGTGGACAATAGTGTGAGTATTAAAACATGAAACTAAAACAATTGAAATGGTTTGAGTATGAATAGACTTCTGCAATGGGCAATTAGTATGAATGTTATTTATGTTGTGGTGCTCTAACATTTCCACGTGTTTTGCAGTATTCATTGAAATAGTAGGACCCAGGACCAGGAATGGTGGGAATGGTGATGGGGCTGAAGGTTCCCACGGGGCCGGACTTGATCTAGAAACAGAGATTTCTAGGGTGTATCAGACTCTGAATGCATTTGTGGTAGCGAGTGCGACTCGAAATCAAGGAGCAGTCTCGGTTCCTATTATTGCTGATCCGATCAAGCAAGTGGAGTCTTTCAAGCGGATGAAACCGCCAGTCTTTGAAGGGCAAGAAAATCCCTATGAAGCTGATGACTAGATAAGGCAGATGGAGATGGTCTTTGAGGTTTTGGAAACCCCCGAGGCCAACAAGGTGAATTGTCTATGATGCAGTTGGAAAAGGACGCCAGTGTTTGGTGGCAGTCAGTGAAGATGACTTTTGGTAATGAGCATGTGACTTGGGAAGCTTTTCTTGGAGAGTTCAGGGATCACTACTTCCCCTTGGACATTCAAGAGAAGAAAGCAATGGAGTTTCTAAACCTGCAGCAGGGTAATCTAACTGTGCGTGAGTATGAGACTAAGTTCACATAGCTATCGAGGTACGCAGCCGGAGTGGGTTGTTGATGAGGCAAAGAAGGCTAGGAAATTTGAGCAAGGCTTCAGGCCGAATCTAAGTTCCCGAATGATACCTTTGGGGATCAGAAGGTTTGACAAACTTGTTAGGAGGGCAGCCATGACTGAGGAGGACATGGATCAGTTCTAGAAGAAGTAGAAAACCTGGAACAGGAATAAGAGGCCAGCAGTAGCAAATTAGAGTGGGAGGAAGTTCCTAGAGAAAAAGAGTAGGTTTGGAAGATCCGAGCAGAAGTCAACCGCAATTCAGAGAGTGGTTTGCTATAACTGTGGAATGGTAGGTCACTACAGGGCAGATTGTACCAAGCCAGCGAGAGGTCCGACTTGTTTCCTGTGTGGACAGGAGGGTCATATCAGGCCTTCTTGCCCGCAGCTTAAGAAGGGTGGTGCGAATGGGGGCAAATTTGAGAGGTAAGGGCGAGTGCTCGCATTGGCTGAGGAAGATGCGGGTAACTCAGAATATGTGATCTAGGGTATGCAAGAATTTTAATTTATTTATTGGTTGTATTAAATAAGACTTTATACAAGAATAAAATGAAGTTTTGAGTATCATTCTTCATGTAACAATATATGTATTGATTAATGGAATAAAAGCAAAGATTTTATTTGATACTGGTTCTTCGCATACATTTGTGTCGCCCAATTTTGCTAAAGTTTTAGGTGTGGAACCTAAGATTTTTCCAGCCAGAGTCTGGTCAGGTGGCAACACCATCAGGAGAGGAATTGATTGGTAATCAGTATTACGAGGATTGTGATATCGAGATTGGAGGGAGGCTTTTCGGAATTGATCTCATTGAATAGCAAGTTTTGGGTGTAGATGTGATCATGGGCATTTATTGGATGTCAATTTATGATGCTACAATTGAATGCAAGAATAAAAAAATCATAGTGAAGGCACCGGGAGGACCTGCAGTGACTTTTCAAGGGAAGAAGGGGGACTCGAAGTGTAGTACCCCGTATTTTTTAAATATAATTTTAAATATTTATAAATGAATTAAAATGATTTTCTGGAGATTTAATAAATATTTTCTAAAGATTTATCTTTTCACACGTGCAAAACACGTACAAATATTTTTGGTGTAAATATCCAATTTTATATTTTTAATAAATTCTCCTACTTATAGCAGAGTATATTCTAAATTTTGGAATTTTTCTGACTAAAGAAACTATTTTTATAAATACCTCGAAAGAGAGGAGCTTTTATGTAAAAAGCCGTTTGGATCTCAAATAAATAATGAAAATTCCTTTTTACTGATTTTTGGGCTTTCCATGGTCATCATTGAAATTAAAATATGTTGGATCTTGTGCAAATATTTTCCAGGAAAGTAAAAGTCAGATATTTTAATTGGAAAGTGTAATATATATTATTATATATTGTTTCTTAATTTTCTGGATTTTTACTAATATTTTATGATGTATTTGCAAATATTACAAAAAAGAAGGACTTTTGTGCAAAATTGCCACCCTAAGTACAAATCTGAATTTTGTTTATTTCTGGGCTGTGCTGGATTGCTGGACAACTCAGTAGTAAAAGGATTTGATTTATTTAACTTATTTTAACTACTTTATAAGGAAATGTTTACATATGTAAAGTAATAATTTGTTAAAGGATTATTTTGCACATGTGTTCAAAAACCCTAATTCTTCAATCTCGGCCTATTTAAAAGAAGTGGAGTGCAGCCGTCTTTCGCTGCACAACACAAAGGTTTTATTGTTTTTATTTTTCTTGGAGATTGAGAGAGAAGATCTTGGATTTCGCAAAAGAAGGGTTTTGCTTATTCTCCATTAATTCGATTGGATTCTTCATTTGAGGTGAGTGACTTGTTTGTTTTCTTTTGATTTGTGTATTTTGTATGCAAATGATATGAATGTTTTGATTGATCTTGGATGTCGAATATCATCTATTAGAAAGCATATTAGGGTTTGGTATGAATATGTATGTTGGATGGATGATAAAAGTGGATCTTTGAGAAGAACCCTAGTTATTGTGAGTAGAATTTCATGTGGATTATTTTAGATTGTAGGAGAACCTAATATAAACTATGAGTATGCTATTTCTTTTAGATTATTGCTGATTTGATTGAGTATGATGGATGTTATGCATTAATTAATTAAAGATGAGATTTTTGGACTATTGGTGAGTTGGATGAATGCAACCTGGCCATGTTAAGGATGAATTTGTTTATGGATCAACTATAGGGAATAGTTGAGTTTGAGTTTGAGGAATCTTGAGAATGAGTAATGGTTTAAAAGATCATGTTTTGAGAATTTGAGTTATGATGACTAAAATTGGGGATTGATACATTTTGATTTAATTTGGGGATTTTCTTTGATATTTGGTATTGATGTGGTTTGGATCGGAATACGAAGCAATTTCAATGAGTAATCGATTTTTAAGAAACTCTATTTTGATTATATGCACAAATTCGTGTTTGATTGAAAGAAGTTAACAAATCTCTATTTTTATAAACTCAAGTAGTTTTGGTTTAGCTTTATGGGTTACTATAAATCCTACAAGTCGTATTTGATCATATAAGAAATATGTTTTTTTGTAGAAATCGTTTTCATAAAGTAAAACTACGTATCGGTTGAAATGTGCACAACTAAAGGTATGCAGTCTGTAGGTCGACAGTCGACTAGCATGACTTCTCAGTCGACCGACACGACCTGGCTGCTATGTTCTCTAGTTTTTCTTGATTTTTCGTTCTGGACAGTCGACTGAGGACTTTTATAGTCGACTGGTACCCCTTAGAATTATTTCTTAAAAGATTATTGAATTTTTCTCTGGACAGTCGACTGGTGACTATTAGCAGTCGACTTCAATTAGTTAGAATTTATTTTCTTAAAAATGTTGGATTTTCACTCTGGACAGTCGACTGGTGACTATTAGCAGTCGACTGCTACTACTTAGAATTTGTTTTCCTAAAGATGTTGGTTTTTCGCTCTGGACAGTCGACTGATGCCTTTTACAGTCGACTGATACTGACGCTTTCTTGAGTTTTCTAGATGTTCTTTAAATGGTTGATTATTTAAATGTTTTGGATTTATAACTTACTATTCTAGATATTATTCTTTCTATAGAACATACGTTTTCAAGATGTTTTATTATTGGATTTGGATTCGGGAATTTTATAAAGATGGGTTTGTTGATTGGAGAGGTTTCTCCCTTTGATCGTTTTGACGATGGACTAGTAAATTTTGGTCTTGTTGAGATCTCTAGGAGTTGAGTGGGAGTCCTGTGAACCGGCAGTTGAGATTTGTTGAGTTAGACCTGGGGGGTCTTGGTTTAGGTTGTTGTTGAGTATTTATGTCCGGCGGGATACACTAACTCTAGAGATGAGGATTTTTGGTGGTTTGATAATAATCAACTTAAGGACAGGCGCTAGTGGGGATGTGATGGAACTTGGAAAACGTAAGTATAGGCTCATGGTTTTGTTAGTCCAACGGATGCGTTCCAGGACTATTTGTTGTTATGTCCCGCGAGGACATTTGTGTGTTCGCGTGTCGAGGGTCTGCAGGCCTATTCACGGAGCATGCAGGATGCATTTGCGTGTCGAGGGTCGGCAGGCCTATTCACAGAATGTACCTGGTGTATCTGCACGTCGAGGGCCTTGCAAGCCTATTCGTGGGGTACACGGGTTTGGGAGATGATTCTCCGGTTGTTTTTGAGCTATCTTACTTGATGCTTGCGCGTCGAGGGCTGTGGAGCCTATTCGCGGAGTATTCTGGATCTTGTTTCCCATCACCGTAGTAGGATTAGTCGCATAACGAGGGGTTATCCCGATAAAGTGGAGATCGTTAAGGGCTTGCACCGGACCTATGTACTATGGAATGCATAGAATCCGACAAGTATGCATTAGAGAGTTAGCATACAGAGATTGTGTTTTCTTGACTTGGTTTTATGCTTGTGTTTTCCTTTTTTTTCTATACTTGACACTTAGTCTAGATTCACTTGATGTTTTCATGTTTTTTCATGCTTTACTTATTTGTTATTTCTCATTCCTTTATTCATGCTGATGATACATGTTGTTGATGACTCAGTGATTTATGATTTAATTATGTTGCTTTGTTTTTATGTCACTCACACCTTTATGGCTGATCCCTTTAGTTTGGGGTTTAGGGATCATCTCTAGCCTCATGTTTTACAGGTTTTTGTTGCTTAGAGCTTGGGGTTTGGATACTTGAGATAAATTGATGTAATAGAGCTTTTGTGTAAATTTTGTAAAAGAAGTGTTGTAAAAGAAAGTTTGTAATTCAAGGTGTTTGTATTCTGCTGTGTTGTAAATGATTGTTGTAACAAAAGTTGAAATAAAAATTATTTGTGTTTTTGGGCTATGTGTACTATTACATTGAAGTTGATGCTGGAAATTGTACCACGTATTTTCGAAGATATTATATTAGAAATTCGGGGCGCTACAGAGATTGGTATCAGAGAATGCTTCAATAGTAATAATAGACATAGTATGGAAAATCAGCCTAGGTGTGGACACTAGAGTGTAAGTACCTAGGTGTGGACATTAGAGAGGGAGTATCACATAGAGTTAGAACATGATGTTTGGTTTGGGGTATGGTTGAGGTTTTGCCATAGGGTATTGATGTGGATGTGAATTGTGTTGTGGTGGTTTTCCTTGGTCATGTCCTTTCTAAGGAGGGAGCAGCCACTGTTTCTCGGAAGGACGAAGCAGATGTGGAAGGTCAGAGTTAGATGCAGGAGTTCAGAGGTTGTTGCAGCAGATTCCCGATGGCAAGTTATCAGAGTTGCACAGCGGAAGGTTGTTTTTTTGAACTCTTTGCATGATAGTGTTTCTTCTGTATGTTTGTATTTCTTTTGTTGGAATGTATTCTCTTGTGTGATTGTATTTCTTAAATTATGTTTCCACTTATGAGATATTGCATTCCTTATTGGTGTGTTGTTTGGACCCCATTAGCAGTAGTTCTGCGGACAGAACTCTTCTAAGGAGGGAGCTGATGTAGTACTCCGTATTTTTTAAATATAATTTTACTGATTTATAAATGAATTAAAATGATTTTCTGGAGATTTAATAAATATTTTCTAAAGATTTATCTTTTCACACGTGCAAAACACATGCAAATATTTTTGGTGTAAATATCCAATTTTATATTTTTAATAAATTCTCCTGCTTATAATAGAGTACATTCTAAATTTTGGGATTTTTCTGAACAAAGAAAACTATTTTTATAAATACCTCGAAAGAGATGGGCTTTTATATAAAAAGCCGTTTGGATCTCAAATAAATATTGAAAATTCCTTTTTACTGATTTTTGGGCTTTCCATGGTCATCATTGAAATTAAAATATATTTAAATTTTATTTAGAGTCGATTTGGTGAAGATTTAAACAAATATGGTGTTTTTGCAAATATGAATTTATGTTGGATCTTGTGCTAATATTTTCCTGGAAAGTAAAAGTTAGATATTTTAATTGGAAAATGTAATATGTATTATTATATATTATTTCTTAATTTTCTGGATTTTTACTAATATTTTATGATGTATTTGCAAATATTACAAAAAAGAAGGACTTTTGTGCAAAATTGCCACCCTGAGTACAAATCCGAATTTTCTTTATTTCTGGGCTGTGCTGGATTGCTGGACAACTCAGTAGTAAAAGGATTTGATTTATTTAACTACTTTATAAAGAAATGTTTATATATGTAAAGTAATAATTTGTTGAAGGATTATTTTGCAAATGTGTTCAAAAACCCTAATTCTTCAATCCCGGCCTATTTAAAAGAAGTGGAGTGCAGCCCTCTTTCGCTGCACAACACAAAGGTTTTATTGTTTTTATGTTTCTTGGAGATTGAGAGAGAAGATCTTGAATTTCGCAAAAGAAGGGTTTTGCTTATTCTCCATTAATTCGATTGGATTCTTCATTTGAGGTGAGTGACTTGTTTGTTTTCTTTTGATTTGTGTATGTTATATGCGAATGATATGAATGTTTTGATTGATCTTGGATGTCGAATTTCATCTATTAGAAAGCATGCTAGGGCTTGGTATGAATATGTATGTTGGATGGATGATAAAAGTAGATCTTTTAGAAGAACCCTAGTTATTGTGAGTAGAATTTCATGTGGATTATTTTAGATTGTAGGAGAACCTAATATAAACTATGAGTATGCTATTTCTTTTGGATTATTGTTGATTTGATTGAGTATGGTGGATGTTATGCATTAATTAATTAAAGATGAGATTTTTGGACTATTGGTGAGTTGGATGAATGCAACCTGGCCATGTTAAGGATGAATTTGTTTATGGATCAACTATAGGGAATAGTTGAGTTTGAGTTTGAGGAATCTTGAGAATGAGTAATGGTTTAAAAGACCATGTTTTGAGAATTTGAGTTATGATGACTAAAATTGGGGATTGATACATTTTGATTTAATTTGGGGATTTTCTTTGATATTTGGTATTGATGTGGTTTGGATTGGAATACGAAGCAATTTCAATGAGTAATCGATTTTTAAGAAACTCTATTTTGATTATATGCACAAATTCACGTTTGATTGAAAGAAGTTAACAAATCTCTATTTTTATAAACTCAAGTAGTTTTGGTTTAGCTTTATGGGTTACTATAAATCCTACAAGTCTTATTTGATCATATAAGAAATATGCTTTTTTGTAGAAATCGTTTTCATAAAGTAAAACTGCGTATCGGTTGAAATGTGCACAACTAAAGGTTTGCAGTCTGTAGGTCGACAGTCGACTGACATGACTTCTCAGTCGACCGACATGACCCGGCTGCTATGTTCTCTAGTTTTTCTTGATTTTTCGTTCTGGACAGTCGACTGAGGACTTTTACAGTCGACTGGTACCCCTTAGAATTATTTCTTAAAAGATTATTGAATTTTTCTCTAGACAGTCGACTGGTGACTATTAGCAGTTGACTTCAATTACTTAGAATTTATTTTCTTAAAAATGTTGGATTTTCACTCTGGACAGTCGACTGGTGACTATTAGCAGTCGACTGCTACTACTTAGAATTTATTTTCCTAAAGATGTTGGTTTTTCGCTCTGGACAGTCGACTGATGCCTTTTACAGTCGACTGATACTGACGCTTTCTTGAGTTTTCCAGGTGTTCTTTAAATGGTTGATTCTTTAAATGTTTTTGGATTTATAACTTACTATTCTAGATATTATTCTTTCTATATAACATATGTTTTCAAGATGTTTTATTATTGGATTTGGATTCGGGAATTTTATAAAGATGGGTTTTGTTGATTGGAGAGGTTTCTCCCTTTGACCGTTTTGACGATGGATTAGTAAATTTTGGTCTTGTTGAGATCTCTAGGAATTGAGTGGGAGTCCTGTGAACCGGCAGTTGAGATTTGTTGAGTTAGACCTGGGGGGTTTTGGTTTGGTTGTTGTTGAGTATTTAAGTCTGGCAGGATACACTAACTCTAGAGATGAGGATTTTTGGTGGTTTAATAATAATCAACTTAAGGACAGGCACTAGTGGGGATGTGATGGAACTTGGAAAACGTAAGTATAGGCTCATGGTTTTGTTAGTCCAACGGATGCGTTCCAGGACTGTTTGTTGTTATGTCCCGAGAGGACATTTGTGTGTTCGCGTGTCGAGGGTCTGTAGGCCTATTCACGGAGCATGCAGGGTGCTCGCGTGTCGAGGGTCGGCAGGTCTATTCACAGAATGTACCTGGTGTATCTGCACGTCGAGGGCCTTGCAAGCCTATTCGTAGGGGTACACGGGTTTGGGAGATGATTCTCCGGTTGTTTTTGAGCTATCTTACATGATGCTTGCGCGTCGAGGGTTGTGGTGCCTATTCGCAGAGTATTCTGGATCTTGTTTCCCATCACCGTAGTAGGATTAGTCGCATAACGAGGGGTTATCCCTATAAAGTGGAGATCGTTAAGGGCTTGCACCGGACCTATGTACTATGGAATGCATAGAATTCGACAAGTATGCATTAGAGAGTTAGCATACAGAGATTGAGTTTTCTTGACTTGGTTTTCTGCTTGTGTTTTTCTGTTTTTTTTCTACACTTGACACTTAGTCTAGATTCACTTGATGTTTTCATGTATTTTCATGCTTTTTCATGCTTTACTTATTTATTATTTCTCATTCCTTTATTCGTGCTGATGATACATGTTGTTGATGACTCAGTGTTTTATGATTTAATTATGTTGCTTTGTTTTTATGTCACTCACACCTTTATGGCTGACCCCTTTAGTTTTAGGGGTTAGGGGTCATCTCTAGCCTCATGTTTTACAGGTTGTTGTTGCTTAGAGCTTGGGGTTTGGATGCTTGAGATAAATTGATGTAATAGAGCTTTTGTGTAAATTTTGTAAAAGAAGTGTTGTAAAAGAAAGTTAGTAATTCAAGGTGTTTGTATTCTGCTGTGTTGTAAATGATTGTTGTGACAAAAGTTGAAATAAAAATTATTTGTATTTTTGGACTATGTGTACAATTACATTGAAGTTGATGCTGGGAATTGTGCCACGTATTTTCTAAGATATTATATTAGAAATTCGGGGCGCTACACGAAGATGGTCGTAGCTATATCAAAGTTGTTGATTCCAGATGGGATCAGGGAGATTCCAGTTGTCAGAGATTTTCCTACTGTGTTCTTGGAAAATCTAACAGGGTTAGCCGCAGTGAGATGTTGAGTTTTGCATCAGTGTTCAGCCAGGAAGTGCTTCAATATCTAAGGCTCCGTACAGGATGGCACCTGTACAGCAGAATGAGGTTAAGAAGCAAGTTGAGGAATTATTAAGCAAGGGGTTCATCAGGCCAAGTGCTTCACCATGGGGTGCACCAGTATTGCTACTGAAGAAGAAGGATGGGTCAATGAGGATGTACATTGACTATCGGAAATTGAACAAGGTGACAATTCAGAACAAGTATCCGCCTCTGCGGATTGATGATCTGTTTGATAGGCTTCAAGGAGCAACAGTATTTTTGAAGATTGATATGCGTTCAGGGTATCATCAGGTCTGAGTTAAGGCAGAAGATGTGAGCAAAACAACTTTTAGAACTCGACATGGGCTTTATGAGTTTTTGGTGATGCCTTTTCGGGTCACGAATGCGCCAGCAGTGTTTATGGATATGATGAATCAGATTTTGCATCCTTTCATTGATTCCTTTGTGGTGGTATTTATTGATGATATTTTAGTGTATTCGAAGTCAGAGGATGAGCATGTTGAGCACTTAACAGAGGTGTTGAGAAGTTACAGGAACATGACTTGTATGCCAAGCTATCTAAGTGTGAATTTTGGAAGTCGGTGGTGGCTTTCCTAGGTCATATTCTTTCTAAGGAGGGAGTGGCCACTGATCCTCAGAAGGTTGAGGCAGTAAAGAGTTGGCCTAGACCGACGACTATGAAGGAAGTTAGAAGTTTCTTGGGTTTGGCTAGTCATTACAGTCGATTCATTCAAGGCTATCCAATGAAAGTTTTGACTCGGAAGGATGTGAGTTTTACTTGGACTGATAAGTGTGAGATGATTTTTCTGTAATTGAAGGAGAAGTTGACGACATCACCTATTCTAGCTTTGCCACAAGCTAGGAAAGAGTATGATGTCTACAGTAATGCGTCGCTTAGAGGTTTGGGTTGCGTCTTGATGCAAGAGGAGAAGGTTATTGCTTTTGGTTTGAGGCAGTTGCGACCTCATGAGAAGAATTATCCGACGCACGATTTGGAGCTTGCAGATATCATCTTTGCCTTGAAGCAGTGGAGGCATTATGTATATGGGGAAAAAATCAATATGTGCACTGATCACAAGAGCTTGAAGTATATTTATCAACAGAATGATCTAAATCTTCGGCAGAGAAGGTAGTTGGAGGTGTTGGAAGACCTTCATCCTGAGATCAAGTATCATCCGGGCAAGGCGAATGTAGTGGCTGATGGGCTTAGTCGGAAGAGTAGCCTGTCATGTTTGATCACGGCTCAGAAGGAGTTGGCAGCAGGTATCGAGATTTTTCTACAAGGATTGGGAGCTTTTTTGGTACAGTTGAGGCTTCAGCCTACATTGAAGGAGCAGATTATGGAGAGCTAGAAGTCAGATTCAGCAGTTTAGAGGATGTTACAGCAGACTTTCGATGGCAAGTTGTCAGAATTTTGTGTCCGAGATGGGATTCTATGGATGCAAGAGAGGTTGTCAGTGCCGGAGAATGCAGATTTAAGGGAAAGCATCTTGCAGGAAGCACACAGTACCTTGTTGTCAGTACATACTGGAGGTGACGAATATGTACAAGGACATGAAGCAGCACTTTTGGTGGCCAGAAATGAAGAGGGATGTGGCAGACTTTGTGGTAAGATATTTGACTTGTCAGTAAGTCAAGGCAGAAAATCAGAAACATGGAGTCTTGTTGCAGTCGTTGCCTATACCGGAATGGAAGTGGGAAAACATCAGTATGGATTTCATGACTAGTTTTCCTAGGAGTTCGAAGGGCAACGACTTGATTTGGGTCATTATGGATCGTTTGACTAAATCAGCTCATTTCTTGTCAATGAAGATTTCGTGGTCCTTGGAGAAGCTGGCAGAGTTGTACATTGATGAGATTGTAAGACTTTATGGGGTTCCCGTGTCCATTGTTTGCCGATAGGGATGCAAGGTTCACATCGATATTTTGGAAGAGTTTGCAAGCGACTTTAGGGTACCAGAACTGACTTCATTACCGCTTTTCATCTGCAATCAGATGGTCAATGTCACGCCCCGCTTCTCAAAAATACGGAATACGAGCACGTAACATTGGCCCAGCGAATGATTTTCATTATCCATAAGTTGTTCAGAAATATTTATAACATATCACAGGAATAATCAGAGTCGGAAGCAAAGAAACAACCAGGCATGCATAATTGAAACAAGATACCAACAGAAATTTACTTGAAACCAAAAATATATAAATCTTAAATAAATCAGAATCTGGACAAGTCAAATATCCTGGGTCACATTGCCCAAATACAAGATAATTATCCTAGTAATCAAGTACATTTTATTCAAATCAAGCAATAAATAATAATAATCATAAAGCAGAAAATCTAGCACTAATACATCATCTCGCCAATACCATCCGACAGCCGACCATTCTGATATGCAATTAATGAATTACAGGAGAAGGAAAAAGAAAATAAGTACCCTTCAATTGCAAGTTACAGGGCCACTTATAATATAGGATACAAGTACATGGGATGAATAAATCTAAGTAACAAGCCTAGCATGGTATAAGCATGATAACAGAATAAAATATTTAACATGAATCAAGAAATGAACTCGGGTAGCATGGTATACTAACAAGTACAGGTAACATGTTTTAAGTGTCAAATATAATGCAAGTAAGTGATCAGGTAAACAGGTAATCCGGTAAACATGCACAAGTACATGTATCATGTAACAGGTATCAGGTATCAGGTTATGTCAAGTCTTGTATTTTTACTAACTAGGTAGCACTTCATGCGCCCCAGCTTTTATCGCATGGTTGCTACATTCAAACAGTTTCGTTTAGATTTCGTAGTGCAGTCCATAGGGCAGTGTACTCAGGGATCATGATAACAGGAAACAGGAACAGGTAGAACCTAATGACTCTCTTCTGAGTACACCTTCCTATAGGGAAGTATGCAGTCAGGTATAGGAACAGGCATAACCTAGTGGTTATCTTCCGAGTACATCTTCCTATAGGGAAGCATGCAGTTAGGTACAAGAAACAGGCATAACCTAGTGGTTATCTTCCGAGTACATCTTCCTATAGGGAAGCATGCAGTCAGGTACAGGTAACAGGATCTTGAATCATGTATTCATGAATACGTACAGGCAGGCAGGACACAGGTCATCTTCTCAGTACACGTTTCTATATTTTTCACTACTAGATCTTTCCCTTAACTCCGGCTTGGTCATTTATTATTATAATCAGGCATACATGTATGTGTCGCAAAACAAAGCAAGGATAATAGGGTATAAACATGTATTAGGTTCAGGGTGTAAGATAAATAAGTGTAGGTACAAGATAACACATAACAGGATAAAACAACTAGTTTTCTAATTCAGGACAGTAAGACAGTGTTGTACTAAAACAGTGATTTCCGCTACTACAAATATCCAAATCTAGATCTGTCAAAAAATCTGGAAAATAGACTTCCAACCGAATCCACTAAGTATATATAAGTCATATAGTGTTTCACAAAATCTTAACTCAAAACTGAATCTAAACCAGGAAATGCGTTCAGCCAGGAATTAGTAAATTATCTTCAAGTACAGGAAAACAGAAAGAAATCATCATAATAAATTCTAGGAAAAATCTGGGGTATTCCCCTATATGTCTAGCATCCAAATATAAAGTTTCATAATTTTTCAGAAAGCTTAGTTTGGTCAACAAAAATCAGAAAACATCAAGAAACGGTAGTTTGGCAAATCTGGAGTTCCCAACATTGCTCTACGAAAACAGTAATATCTAGCAAACCGTGAAACGAAATCCAGATCCGTCAAAGGGAGATTAAAATAGAAAAAATATATCTAACTTTCATATTTCAAAAATATTTTTCATACAGTAACAGGAAATAGGGTAAAAATACAAATCTTTATAGAACAGCGAGCAAAATACAGTAAGTATAGCTTTCATAAACAAGCATGAAACGGCGTATAAACTCATTAATAAAATCCACCAAAATTCTGGGTAATCCCTAGCTAGATATAGAAATATTAACCAAAGTTTCAGATCAAAATAATATGTGGAGCACAAGTATCAAAATAATTTAGTCATCAAAATCATCAAGAAACGAAATCTGGAATTTATCTACACCTCTGTAGTAAAACAGTCATATTTCACACATACCAAAACTAAATCAATCATGGTCAGAGGGGTTGGAAAGAAGATAGATTTCTCTATGATTCATGTCAAATGCAATAATTAATATGGTCTAAAATACAATTCAAAACTGATCATTGACAATTTACAGATTTCTCTCTAACAACAGAACCAACATAAATCATACGAAACTTGTTCCAATCACAATCAAACATGGTATAGAGTCTACTAAGTGTCCAAACATCATGAAATAGAGTATATAACATATTCACAACCATCATATCACATAGATCTCATCAAACACATAAACTCACTTAATTATCTCACATATACGAATAGATCAACAACGGTCAAACCTAGTTGTTTTCATGTCAATTTTGTGTCGTGAGGCAACTATGGTCAAATAGCACAATAGACACAAAACCCATCAAACATAACACACACGAGTTGTCTCTAGAACCCAACTACACTATAAGTGGTATCATACAAAGGAATTGGAGTACAAGTTACTTGCCTTAACCGATGATGAGAACGATTCCAAGCATGAATAACGGGAACGGATTCTCGGGTATGAACACAACGAACGGATCACGAACCAATCACGAATACACGATCACAAAGAACAACAGATCGCGAACATGATCGGACGGCTGAGATCAAGGGATCAAGATATCAAGGCAATCGGATCAGATCGGACGGCTGAGATCAAGGGATGATCGAAGATCAAAATCAAGATCGAGATGTGATCAAGTATCTTGATGATGATGATGATCGGATCAGATCGACGATCGGACGGCCACCAATCAAAGTGATCAAAGAACTCGAAGATGATGATGATCAAGATGTTGATTAACAGCCCACGACAAAGCTGATGATCAAGAAGATCGTACGACCGAGAATTAATAAGAACAAAACTCCATGACCCAGCCAATATCACATTAACAGCAATGGCAACCCATGGCAATGGCTACATTGGCTACTCCGATAGCGGGTGGCGGGTGGCGGCAAGGCGGAGGACTGGTGGTGGTTCCGGTTGACGGCTCAGCCATGGGGGCGTGCTGGACTGGCTGTTCGGGTCGACATCGTTGCAAGTGGCGACGAGGTGCTGCACAGGGCTGAGACGACTGGCTGGGTGGTTGTTGCTGTGGGGCACTGTCGGCGGGGTTCGACAGCGCAAGGGAATGGCAGGGCAGCACAGCCTCAGATGGTCACGACGGTGTCACCGTGGCGTCGCTACAGGCTCGCTGTGGTGCGGTAGGGAACGACACAGGGAAGGTCGGGAAAGAGAGGCAGATGTCAGCACAGGGACGAAGAGGGCACTGGTCGACGAGAGAAGATGCAGGGAGAGAGGACGAGAGGGAAGACGAAAGGCAGATGGGTGCGGATGTTAGGTTTAAAAGATACAGGGAAGATGAACAGGCAAATGTAGGTGTATATATACCGGGTAGAAAATTTAGGGTTAAACAAGTTGGTAGGGTAGTGTAAATGGGTATGGGTTATAGGATTTAATGGGTAATTGGGTTTGGGCTTAATGCATATTGGGTTGGGTTTGTAAACATGGTTAATGGATATTAAATGGGTTTGGGTTTAAAATCCATTTGAAAATAATTATAAAAATCTTAGATAATTTAGAGTACTTTCAGGCTAATAATAATAATAATTATAATAGCAACAACAGGAACAATAATAATAATAGGAATCAAGATCATGGTAAATAGTTAGAAATGAAGTTATTGATCGAAAAATAGATTTTAATGGAAGATCCAACAATACATTTTGACAAAAGAATTTGAAAACCAAAAAAAATAATTTAAGAAAATTTTAAATACAGAAAATGCACAAAAATATGTTTTTGGGAAAACAGGGGTTACAAATCCTACCCACCTTACAACAAAATTTCATCCTTGAAATTTGCTTAGGCGGTTTATAGGACAAGGCAAAAGCAAACTGGGAAAGGGTAACAAAACAGAGGGTTAAATGGGAAAGGAACAAAGCAGGGGCAATACCAGAAAAAGAAATGAGTGGATAACAACGATGTCAAATGGAATGCAAGATGGAAGTAACCGGTACCAAAAATGAAGAAGAAATACCACAAGACTTGCAAGATAACAAAGCAAAAAGATGAAGGAATAGATAGAGCTGGAATCGAAGAAATTATGGACAAGGAAGAGATGAACCAAGCAAATGAGTCAACGGATGAGGACAAATGAAAGAGATAGGGGAAAGAAAACAATGCAAGGAAGGAGAAGCAACAATAAGATCCTGGAACCTGTGGGTTATGGGCCCACCACGCTTCCGCTGCGCCTCTGATAGTGACATTCCAAGCTGCAGACATGTTGTTGTAGACCACGTGACACCAAGCGACGATCCGAGCAGGAAGAAAAGAATGAGACACCAGAATCAAAGAGAATATGGGTAGGAGAATTTGGGTTGGGCTTGAGTTAGATATTAATAAATACTTCAATCAAAGGAAAATAAAATTGGGCTTTAGATGAGGGCTTTAATCTAAATAATTAGGTTAAAACTAATGGGTGTTAACAAAAATAATATTAATAATGCAAAAATCAACACATATTAATAATAAAATAATAATAACAAAAATAATAAAAATAATAAGAACAATAATAACCATCATAATCATACTGGTAATAATAATAATAATAATAATAAATATTAACAATACTAGTAAGGATAATAATGCAAGACGGAATATAATTTGGGGTTCATCATTTTTGTGAAAATAATTCAATATTAATAACAAAAATAAAAGAGTAAAAAAAAGATACAATAATAATAATAGTAATAGTAATAACAATAATAATAATAATACTAATAATAATAAGGAAAACAATAATAATAATAGTAGAATTTCTTTGATGTCGGTTCGCCTCATTTATATCCATCTGTAGACTTGCCTTCTCGACATAAAGTTGTAGGTTTGCCTCCACGACATCAGGTTGCAAGTTACCATTTGGATATTCGGTTGCACATTTTGCCTCCCCGATATCCAGTTGAAATTTGCCTCCATTGACGTCTAGTTGCATGCTTGTCATCTCGACATCCAGTTGCAACAAAACGATGAACGAGATGATGCAATCTTCCACGCGTACTTAGATATTGATTGCTCAATTTAAGTACAAAGTTATATTTTGAAATTTGTGAAATTAAAATACACAGTTATTCGAAATAACAAAATTTTCATTTTAGAAAATAATTTTATAGAAGATCCAAAATATAACAAATAATAATCGAAATACACAAAATATTCGGAAAAAAAATTTATAAAGAAAATATAGACAGGAGAAGAATGAATTTTATACTCAATAAAGAGCCAACAAAGGAGGACGACTACAAGGGACGAAAGAAAATAAGAAATCAAAGAATTGAATATGAAGGAAAAGGAACGATGGGGCACAAGCGGAATTTGAAGAGAATATGGCAGGGAAGGAATAACTAGCATGATACTCAAAATGAGTCAATAAATAAAGATGAATGAAAGAATCAAAGAAATATGGATACAGAAAGAATGAAACTATACCCAATAAAGAATCAACAAATGAGAACGACTAAAAGAGACTTTAGAAACAAGGAATCAAGGAAATCGAATAAGAAGGGATCAAATGAATGGAATAAGACTAGTATCAGATCGATGTTGATAATGATTCATTCATGTATGCATGGTTGGTAAAATGTTGAGCCAATCCCAGATCGAGCAAAGCTTGTCTAATATATTAGGTAACTAATACATTAGTCAAACCTGGCTCTGATACCACTAAAAACCCTGTCACGCCTCGCTTCCCAAAAATACGAAATACGAGCACGTAACATTGGCCCAGCGAATAATTTTTCATCATCCATAAGCTGTTTAGGAATCTTTACAACATATCACATGAATAATCAGAGTCGGAAGCAAAGAAACAACCAGGCATGCATAATTGAAACAAGATGCCAACAGAAATTTACTTGAAACCAAAAATATATAAATCTCAAATAAATCAGAATCTGGACAAGTCAAATATCCTGGATCACATCGCCTAAATACAAGATAATTATCCAAGTAATCAAGTACATTTTATTCAAATCAAGCAATAAATAATAATAATCATAAAGCAGAAAATACAGCACTAATACATCATCTTGCCAATACCATCTGGCAGCCGACCATCCTGATCTGTAATTAATGAATTGCAGGAGAAGGAAAAAGAAAATAAGTACCCTTCAATTGCAAGTTACGGGTCACTTAATACAAGTACATGGGATGAATAAATCTAAGTAACAAGTCCTAGCATGGTATAAGCATGATAACAAAATAAAATATTTAACATGAATCAAGAAATGAACTCGGGTAGCATGGTATACAAACAAGTACAGGTAACATGTTTTAAGTGTCAAATATAATGCAAGTAAGTGATCAGGTAAACAGGTAATCAGGTAAACATGCACAAGTACAGGTCTCATGTAACAGGTATCAGGTATCAGGTTATGTCAAGTCTTGTATTTTTACTAACTAGGTAGCACTTCATGCGCCCCAGCTTTTATCGCATGGTTGCTACATTCAAACAGTTTCGTTTAGATTTCGTAGTGCAGTCCATAGGGCAGTGTACTCAGGATCATGATAACAGGAAACAGGAACAGGTAGAACCTAATGACTCTCTTCTGAGTACACCTTCCTATAGGGAAGTATGCAGTCAGGTACAGGAACAGGCATAACCTAGTGGTTATCTTCCGAGTACATCTTCCTATAGGAAAGCATGCAGTTAGGTACAGGAAACTGGCATAACCTAGTAGTTATCTTCCGAGTATATCTTCCTATAAGGAAGAATGCAGTCAGGTACAGGTAACAGGATCATGAATCATGTAGTCATGAACACATACATGCAGGCAGGACACAGGTCATCTTCTCAGTACATGTTTCTATATTTTCCATTACTAGATCTTTCCCTTAACCTCGGCTTGGTCATTCATTATTATAATTAGGCATGCATGTATGTGTAGCAAAAAAAAGCAAGGATAATAGGGTATAAACATGTATCAGGTTCAGGGAGCAAAATAAACAAGTACATGTACAAGATAACACATAATAGGGTGAAACAACTAGTTTTCTAATTCAGGACAGCAAGACAGTGTTGTGCTATAATAGTGATTCCCGCTACTACAAACATCCAAATCTGAATCCGTCAGAAAATCTGGAAAATATACTTCCAACCGAATCTAGCAAGTATATATAAGTCATATAGTGTTTCACATAATCATAACTCAAAACTGAATCTAAACCAGGAAATGCGTTCAGCCAGGAATCAGTAAATTATATTCAAGTACAGGAAAACAACAAGAAATCATTATAAGAAATTCTAGGAAAAATCTAGGGGTATTTCCCTATATGTCTAGCATCAAAATAGAAAATTTCATAATTTTCCAGAAAGCTTAGTTTGGTCAATCAAAATCATAAAACATCAAGACACGGTAGTTTGGCAAATCTGGAGTTCCCAACACTGCTATACAAAAACAGTAATATCTTGCAAAGCATGGAACGAAATCCAGATCCGTCAAAGGGAGATTAAAATAGAAAAAATAGTCTAACTTTCATATTTCACAAATATTTTTCATATAGTAACAGGAAATAGGGTAAAAATACAAATCTTTGCAGAACAGCGAGCAAAATACAGCAAGTACAGCTTTCATAAACAAGCATGAAATGGCGTATAAACTCAGTAATAAAATCCACCAAAATTCTGGATAATCCCTAGCTAGATATAGAAATATTGACCAAAGTTTCATATCAAAATAATACGTGTAGCACAAGTATCAAAATAATTTAGTCATTAAAATCATCAAGAAACAAAATCTAGAATTTATCTAGACCTCTGTAGTAAAACAATCATATCTCATACATACCACAACGAACTCAATCAAGGTCAGAGGGTTGGAAAGATGACAGGTTTCTCTACGATTCATGTCAAATGCAAAAATTAAGAATTCTGACCTTAATATGGTCTAAAATACAATTCAAAACTGATCATCGACAATTTACAGATTTCTCTCTAGCAACAGAACCAACATAAATCATACGAAACTTATTCCATTCACAATCAAATATGGTATAGAGTCTAATAAGTGTCCAACAACATCATGAAATTGAGTATATAACATATTCACAACCATCATATCACATGGATCTCATCAAACACATAAATTTACTTAATTATCTCACATATACGAATAGATCAAGAACGGTCAAACCTAGTTGGTTTCATGTCAATTTTGTGTCGTGAGGCAACTATGGTAAAAAAGCACAATAGAGACAAAAACCCATCAAACATAACACACACGAGTTGTCTCTAGAACCCAACTACACTATAAGCGGTATTTTTGACTTATATCATACAAAGGAATCAGAGTACAAGTTACTTTCCTTAACCGATGATGAGAACGATTCCAAGCATGAATAACGGGAACGGATTCCCGGGTATGAACACAACGAACGGATCACGAACCAATCACGAATACACGATCACAAAGAACAACAGATTGCGAACACAATCGGACGGCTGAGATCAAGGGATCAAGATATCAAGGCAATCGGATCAGATCGGACGACTCTGATCGAAGATCAAAATCAAGATCGAGATGTGATCAAGTATCTTGATGATGATGATGATGATCGGATCAGATCGACGATCGGACGGCCACCAATCAAAGTGATCAAAGAAATCGAAGATGATGATGATCAAGATGTTGATCAATGGCCCACGACAAAGATGATGATCAAGAAGATCGGATGGCCGAGAATTAACAAGAACAAAACTCCATGACCCAGCCAATATCACATTAACAGCAATGGCAACCCATGGCAATGGCTGCACTGGCTGCTTCGACAGCAGGTGGTGGGTGGCAGCAAGGCAGAGGACTGGTGGTGGTTCCGGCTGATGGCTGTCGCGACAACAGCCACACCAGCAGCCATGGGGGCGTGCTGGACTGGATGTTCGGGTCGACATCACTGCAGGTGGCGATGGGGTGCTACACAGGGCTGAGACAACTGGCTGGGTGGTTGTTGGTGTGGGCCGCTGTCGACGGGGTTCGGCAGTGCAAGGGAACGACATGGCGGTGCAGCCTCAGGTGGTCACGACGGCGTCACCGCGGCGTTGCTACAGGCTTGTTGCTGTGTGGGAGGGAACGGCACAGGGAAGGTCATGAAAGAGAGGCGGAGGTCAGCACAAGGACGAAGAGGGGACTGGTCGAGAGAAGATGCAGGGAGAGAGGACGAAAGGGAAGACGAGAGGCAGATGGGTGCGGCTGTTCGGTTTAAGGGATACAGGGAAGATGAACAGGCAAATGTGGGTGTATATATATAGGGGTAGTGAATTTAGGGTTAAACAGGTTGGGGATGTACGGGTAGGGTGGTGCAAACGGGTATCGGTTATAGGATTTAATGGGAAATTGGGTTTGGGCTTAATGCATATTGGGTTAGGTTTGTAAACAGGGTTAATGGATATTAAATGAGTTTGGGTTTAAAATAGGATATAAAGTTTAAAATCCATTTGAAAATAATTATAAAAATCTTAGATAATTTAGAGTACTTTCAGGCTAATAATAATAATAATAATAATAGCAACAACAGTAACAATAATAATAATAGGAATCAAGATCAAGGTAAATAGTTACAGATGAAGTTATTGATCGAAAAATAAATTTTAATGGAAGACCCAACAATACATTTTGACAAAAGAATTTGAAATTCGAAAATAAGTTGCACAAAAATATGTTTTTAGGAAAACAGGGGTTACAATCAAACAGAATGGGTGAATCGGGTGTTAGGGGACATTATGTGGTCATGTGTCTTGGATTTTGGTGGCAGTTGGGAGAGGTAGCTGGCATTGGTTGAGTTTGCTTACAACAACAGTTACATGCAAGTATCGGTATGGCACCTTATGAAGCGTTGTACGAGAGAAAGTGCAGAACACCCGTTTGTAGGTATGAAGTTAGGCAGATGTTTGGGCTGGAAATTGTGCAGCAAACGTCGGAAAAGATCAAACTAATTCGGAAGAGGTTGGTTGAAGCTCAGAGTCGGCAGAAAAGTAATGCAGATACTCGATGTAGAGACTTGGAGTTTGAGGTTGGAGATGCAGTGTTTCTCAAGGTGTCTCCGACAAAAGGGGTGATCAGATTTGGGAAAGGAGGCAAGTTGGCGCCAAGGTACATTGGGCCATACAGGATTTTGAAGCAGATTGGTAAGATGGCATATAAGTTGTTGCCCGAAGAATTGGCACAAGTAAATGATGTGTTCCATGTGTCAATGCTAAGGAAGTATGTGCCGGATCAGAGACACTAGTTGATGAAAATGCCTGAGAGATTGCAGTTGAACTTGAGCTATAAGGAACAGCCTGTGGAAATTATGGACCGTCGAGAGAAGGTGTTGAGGAATAAAGTGATACCTACGGTCAAGGTATTGTGGAAGAACCAGTTGTTCGAGGAAGCCACTTGGGAGCCGGAGGATCGGATGAAGAAGGATTTTCCCGAACTTCTTATGTAATTTTCTTCTTTTGCCTTTAATTGTTTTTGTCCCTACTAGCGGTAGTTCTGAGGACAAAACTATTCTAAGGGAGGAGTAATGTAACATCCTAGAATTTTAAGTAATATTTTAGAAATTATAAATGAATCAAAATGAATTTTTGTGATTTAATAAACTTTTTTTTGAAAATTTCTTTTTTTTGCACGTGCAAAACACGTGCAAATATTTTCTTGGGAAACACAAAGTCAGAAAAATCCAATTGGAAAATCTAACATTTATTAGTAGATATTATTTATAAATTTTCTGGATTTTTATGAATGATTTATGACATATTTGCAAAAACTCAAAAATGAAGGACTTCTGTGCCAAATTGCCACTTGGAGCAAAAACTCCATATTTCGGTTTTTTGGGTTGTGTTTATTGGCCGGCCAATTCAAGAGAGTAAGGGGATTTAATTTAATTTTATTTTAAATCAATTTGATTAACTAATAATTTGAAGGATCCATATATGTAACCCCTGTTTTTCATTTTTGTGTATTTTTGGGTGTATTTTTTTTCCTTGTATTTGATTCCGTTGTATCTCTTTTGGACCGTATATGGGATTTTATTTTCAATATATTTTCATTTTATTGTTCTTGTCTTCTTTTATTTGAATTCTTGATTCTTGTTCGTCTCTTGTTTTGTTCCTTTTTGATCGAGCTGATTATTTTTTATCCTTTTTATTGTTGTTCACACCCTATATTATTTCTATTATTTTGTTCATTTTGCCCTATCTATATTTTTGGTTTAGATCCCTAATACCCTTTTTTTTTTAAATCCCTACTATCCACTAAACCACTACTATCCACTTAACCAATACCCTTTATACTAAAACCAAACTCCACCTATTCAATTACCCAACCCGGTTACCTATTCACTACTCAACCCGTTAGCCAAATACCCTCAGCCGAAAACTCCCCTTATACCTGTTTCTGCCGTCCTACCTACCCCTTATCTCTCAACCCTAAAAACCCAACTATATATATGAAAACCCATGCACCATGTCTGTCCCCTTCTCTTCGTGTGAACCCTAGCACTGCTAACCCCCATCCCAGTGCTTCCCCGACCTCCTAATCACCCCCCCTGGTTAAACCCTATGCTCCCTCTCCCTCTCCCTCCCGTCTATCTCTCTCCCGGCCTCTCTCTCATCCCGTCACCCCCTTGTCGCACCGACCAGTCTCATCCCGATGCCCTGCGCCTGCTGTCTTCCACAGCAACAACATCGCGACGTCCCCCTAGCACCGTTTCGCGGTCCCGAGCTCTTCCTCGTGTGGTTCCAACTCTCTCTCGCCCATTCTTGATATGAGTGTTGTCATGGGTGGATCCATGTGATTGTTTTGGCTCGTTGACTCGCTCATTATTGTGTTCGTTGTTGGGTTCGTATTTCGCTCGTGGTTCATGGGTATGCTCGTTGTTGGTTTGTGTGTTCATTGAGTTCGTTGCTCGGAAATCCGTTCCTATTATTCTTGCTTGGAGTCATTTTCGTCGTCGGTTAAAGCAAGTAACTTGTATTAAATTCCTTTGCAAATACAAGTACTAAATACCGCTTGTAGTGTAGTTGGATTCTAGAGACAATTTGTGTGGGAATTCTCTTGTTGATTTTGTCTTTATAGTGATGATTTGACCATAGTTGCCTCATGACATACATGACATTAAATAACTTAGGATTGACCACTTCTTGTTGTATATATGCGTGTTGTTCATGTGTTATCTTGTGCTCGTTCGTATTATTCGTGATAGACTTGTCTTGGACTTGTGAAATACACTATATCATGTTGCTTGGACATCTAGTATACTCTATCTCGTATATGGTTGTGTTTTGGATGAGTTCTATGTGAACTAGTGGATTTTGTGTATATGCAACATTTTCAGTTTTTCTGGCTTTTCAGTTTTGATCAGTATTTTAGACCCTATTAAGGTCAATATTTTGTGAATATGACTTCTAGATAATGCTGTGTATTTTCCAAAATTTTTGACGGATCTCAGTTTTGATTTTTGGTTTGTGCGTTATGTCTATTTTACTACAGTGGTGTCGAAAGGTTTCCAGATTCTGTTTTCTATGATTCTGAAGAATAATCTATTTTTATTATAGTGTTAAAATTATTATTTTGATCTGAATTTTTTCTCAGTACTTCTATACTTGATTAGGGTTTACCCTGAATTTTGGTGTATTTATTTGAATAGTCTTACAAATCGTTTCATGCTTGCAAATAAAGATTTTACATGTAGAATTTTACTACTGTTCAGTAAAGAACTTGATTTTCGACCAATTTCTACTTGCTGTTTCTAAATTATTTCTGAATATGAAAGTTAGCTTACTGTATCTATTTTCTTAACCTTTTGGCGGATTTGGATTTCAATTTATGGTTTGTGTGATATTGCTGTTTTCGTACTGCAGTGTTTACAATTCCAGATTTACAAAACTACTACATCTTGATGTTTCCTGATTTTACTTGACTACTCTATTTTTATTGGAAAATTATAAAACTTATTTTTCTATTACTATACATATATGGGAATACCCCAGATTTTTTATGGATTTATTTAATGAGTTTTCATGCTGTTTTCCTGCTCTTGAATAGGATCTTCTGATTTCTGGTTGAACATATTTTCTGGTTTCAAATCAGTTTTGAGTTATATTTTTGTAAAATACTATATGACTTATATATATTTGCTGGATTCGACCGGGAGTCTATTTTCTAGACCTTTCGATGGATTCAGGTTTGCATGTAACAACGGGAATCTCAGTTTTACTGCAGTATGGCTCTTGCTGTCCTGAACTAGAAATTGAGTTATTTTTTTCCTTTTATGAGTTATCTTGCATCCGTACATATTTATCTTGCAACTTGAACTTGTTACATGATCATGCCATGTTATTCTTGATATGTTTTGTACACACACATGCTTGTTTGAGACTAATAATAAATAATCATGCCGAAGTTTAAGGAAAGATCTAGTAGTGGATAATTCAGAAACGTGTACTCGGAATGGGATCCACTGATCCTACGTGATTACTTGATACATGATACTTGACACGTGATTACTTGATACTTGCACACAAGACACATGATTACTTGACTTGACACGTGATACATGATACATGATACATGATATTTGAAGCTTGGAGCTCGATTACTTGATACTTGTTCTTGAGTACACTGCCCTCTATGGTCCACTATGAAATCTAAAGCAAAACTGTTTGTTGTAGCAACCATGCAGTGTGGGCTGCATGAAGTGCTACCTAGATAGTAATAACTACAAGACTTGATACGTGATATTTGAACATGATACATGCTTACTTGATACTTGACTACATGATACATGAGACTTGATTCATGACACTTGCTACATGTTCACATGATACTTGATACTTGTTACTTGTTTACATGATACTTGTTCACGCGACACTTGATACATGCTACTTGTTCTTGTTCACCTTACCATGCTAGTATTCTATTTTGTTATCATGCATATTCTATGTTATTTGCTTAGTTTTTCCATATACTTGTATCCTGCAATATAAGTGTCCCGTAACTTGTATTGACGGGAGTTTGTTTTCTTTTTCCTATTCCTGCAATTGTTAAATTGCAGATTGTGGAGAAAAGGTGCCAGATGGTGTTGGTGATATAAAATATTAGTGCTAGATTTTGTTATTATTATTCTTGTTTCTTGTTTTGAACAATTGTATCTTGATTACTTGGATTTACTTTGTATTTGGGCAATGTGACCCAGGATATTTGACTTATTTAGATTTGGATTATTTGAGATTAAAATATATTGGTTTCAAGTATTCTCGTTGGTATTTTGGTTCATATGTGCATGCTTGGTTGATTCTTTTGCTTCCGACTCTGATTATTCTTGTGAAATGTTGTAAAGATTCTGAATAGCTTATGGATGATGAAAATCATTTGCTGGGCTTAGTCACGTATCCGTATTCCGTATTCTCTTTTGGAATGTGGGGCGTGACAAGGTTTTTAGTGGTATCAGAGCCCGAGTTTGGCTAATATATTATTTTCACTGATATATTAGACAAGCTTGGCTCGAACTGGGTTCGGCTCAACATTTCACCAACCATGCATACATAAATGAACTATTATTAACTTTGATCTGGATGCTAACTGTTTTTGGTTTTGTTCGGACTATGACTCGTAGAGGTTCTTCTTGTCCCCAGGATGAGCAGCCAGGGCTTGAGGTTGTCACCACTGTGCTTGAGCGCTTGGTTAACATGCAGCAGAACCACAGGACTTGGTGATGGCTGCTTTAGAGGCTGCTTGGGTTCCTCTGCCCGCTTTGCCTATGCAGGTAGCTCTTTCTCCCCATTCGGGAACAGTCTCAGATTTTATGAGGCTGCATCCTGACAGGTTTTCAGGCACTGAGACGCCTTTGGTGGTTGAACAATGGTTGATTCAGACAGAGCAACTATTTCTGGCAGCTAGAGTGGCAGATGCAGATCGGGTGGATGTGGTGGCCATCCAGTTGGTGGACTTGGCTCATATTTGGTGGAGGACTGAGTCCGAAAGGCTCGAACGACCGATCACTTGGGCCACTTTCACTAGGAGCTTCTTGGAGAAGTTCTTTCCTAGCAGCACTAGAGCTGTGATGGAGCAACAATTCTTGGCCCTGAAACAGGTTGGTCGTCATTTCTAGTAATGAATTTTGTTACATATTGTCCATGCAATGTTGTAATATAAGACTTTCTTGAAACAGGGCTCCAGGTCTGAGGATGAGTACGCAACTGAATTTACTAGACTTAGTCACTTCACAACCGTTCTTGTGGCGAACGAAGAGGATAGGGCTCGTAGGTTCATTTTGGGGCTTGAGCGAGACATCAAGGTGAAGCTTGTCTCTCTTTGCTAGCATACTTATGTGGAGGCTTTTAAGGTAGCAAGAGCTCAGGAGCAGGCTCATTGTGGATTGGCTCCTTCTCGATGGACTGTTCTGCACTCAGTTTCTAGGCCTTCTGGTGGGCCTATTCGAAGACCTGTTCCAGCCCCTCCGGTCAGGGCAGCTCCTTACTCTTCTGCAGGTCCTCCGAGAGTTGGTTTTTACGACTTTTGCCGACTTCCAGGGCATGAGCGCAAAGATTTCTGACGTGCCAATCGTCACTATTTTGGATGTGGTGTTGCTGACCATTCGGTGCAGGGACTGCCCACAGTTGGCTCTTCCATCTAGGGGTCCAGTTCAGCCAGTTGCCGTAGCTCGTGGTCCAATTAGACCACTGCTTCCTCCTCAGCGTCAGATTGTCGGTCAGAGGACCGCTGCTCCCAAGAGAGGTCAGGCTTTCAACATGACTGCTTCTGATGCTGAGTCAGCTGAGGGTGTGGTTGCAGGTATCTTTTGCTTTTGTTGTTTCTCTTTTGTTTCTTCATTTCCTTTTGCTTTATTTCTTTCTGTTTATCTTCTGTATTTTTTGTTTTCCTCATCCCTGTTCAACCATTCTTTTCTTTGTCTGTTGATTTCTGTCTTAGGTGTTGTCCTTTGTTTGCTCTTTCCCTGTTCATGTTCTTTTCGATTCCAGGGCAATCCATTCTTTGTCTCCTCTCGATTTGTCGTTCACCATCAGTTGGAATGCAGCAACATGTCAGAGGCTTGGAACATTATGACAGGTGGTGGAGTTGTCATTTGTTCTCAGGAGTGCAGGAAGTGTCCCGTAATTATTGGTAGCACAGATTTCAAAGTCAATCTGATTCTAATTGGGAATTCAGGATTCGACGTTATTCTTGGTATGGATTGGTTAGGTGAAACCCATACCATTATTGATTGTCGTGCCAAGAAAGTTGTATTTCGGATTCCAGATCGCGCAGAGTTTGAGTTCATGCCGGGGAGATGTGCCTTGTCTGAACTGCAGTTGATCAGGAGGTTTGTGCGATGGAATTGCATTCAGGCTATGAGGCTGCGCCTCTAGTAGTTCGGGATTTTCTGGATATTTTTCCAGAGGAGTTGCCTAGCTTACCCCCTGATAGGGATGTAGAATTCAGTATTGAAGTTCAGCCGACTATGGCGCCTATATCGAAGAGTCCCTACAGGATGGCACTAGTTGAGTTAGCTAAGCTTAAGGTGCACTTCAGGAGTTTCTTGATTTGGGTTTCATCAGACCCAGTGTTTCGCCTTGGGGTGCTCTAGTCCTTTTTATCAACAAGAAGGATGGTAGTCATCGACTGTGTGTGGATTATCGGGAACTAAATAGTGTTACTGTGAAGAATCGGTATCCATTGCCCAGGATCGATGATTTGTTTGATCAGTTGAGTGGGGCTGCTGTTTTCTCGAAGTTGGATCTTCATTCTGGGTATCATGAAGTCAAAGTGAAGGCGACTGATGTATAGAAGACTGCATTCAGGACCAGATATGGCCACTATGAGTATCTTGTGATGCCGTTCGGGGTTACGAACGCGCCTACTGTATTCATGAGTCTTATGAACTGGTTCTTTTCTCAGTTTTTGGATAGATTTGTGGTAGTCTTCATTGATGATATTTTGGTGTATTCTCGGAATCAGAAAGATCATCCTGATCATCTTAGAGTGGTTCTGCAAACTTTGAGAGAGAATCAGCTCTATGGAAAACTCAGCAAGTGCGAGTTTTGGCTCGACAGGGTTTCATTCTTGGGGCACATTATCTCAGGCGATGGTATTTCTATGGATCTTGCCAAGGTTTAGGCTGTGAAGGATTGGCCTATTCCCAAGTCAGTTTCTGAAGTCAGGAGTTTTCTTGGTTTAGCTGGCTATTATCGAAAATTCGTCCAAGATTTTTCGAAGATAACAGGACCGTTGACTAAATTGACTGGGAAGGATCAGAAGTTCTGTTGGTCTGATGAGAGTGGTGTGGCTTGTGTTGAGTTGAAAAATAGATTGACGTCAGCGCCTGTGTTGACTATTCCAGATGGTTCAGGCGGATTTGTAATTCACTGTGATGCTTCTGGTAAGAGTTTTGTAGCAGTTTTGATGCAGAAGGACCGAGTCGTTGCGTATGCATCGAGGCAGTTGAGGCCCATGAGAAGAACTATCCGACTCATGACTTGGAGTTAGCGACACTGATCTATGCTTTGAAGGTGTGGAGACATTATTTACTTGGGGACTGAGTGGAGATCTTTACAGACCATAAAAGTCTTAAGTACGTCTTCACCCAGAAGGAGTTAAACATGAGGCAAAGGCATTGGTTGGAACTTATGGCTAATTATGACATCAGTTTGCAATGCCATCCTGGTAAGGTAAACTTGGTGCCAGATGCTTTGAGCAGGAGACCGACATTTATGTTCTTGACTCAACAGAGGGATCTGATTGAGCAGATGCTGAGGTTAGAGTTGGAGGTTTTGTTGCCGAGTTATGATTGGAGTTGTTTGGTGCTCCATCTTCAGTCGTCTCTTGTTGATCAGATTAAAGAGGGACAGACTGGTAATGCACAGTTGCACGGGTTTTCGAGCTGAGGTTGATTCTTGGTCCATAATGGACATGGTTATTCATGCTGATGGATCGCTTCGTTTTGGGTCCAGGTTATGTGTCCCGGAAGGTTAAGTTCGTCAGAGGTTGCTTGAGAAAGCCCATCAGTCATTCTATTTTATCCATCTCCGCGGTACTAAGATGTATCAGGATTTGAAGCTTCATTTCTGGTGGCAGGGTATGAAGAGGGTTATGGCTCAGTTTGTTGCTCAGTGTTTGACCTGCCAGCAAGTTAAGACAGAACATCAGAGAACCGCTGGACTTCTTCAACCACTTCCTATTCCAGAGTGGAAGTGGGAACATATCACTATGGAATTTGTGATCGCTTTGCCGAGGAGTCCTAAGGGTTATAATGCTATTTGGGTGATTGTCGACTGTTTGACGAAGATTGTTCACTTCATTCCTTTTCGGGTTGGGCAGTCTACTGAGAGCCTTGCTGAGAGGTATATGCAAGAGATTGTTAGACTTCATGGGGTTCCAGTTAGTATTGTATCCGACAGGAATACGAGATTCAGATCTCAGTTCTGGGAGAGTCTTCAGAACAGTTTGGGGAGTAAATTAAAGTACAGTACAACTTTTTATCCCCAGACTGATGGATAGTCAGAGAGGACCATCCAAATTCTTGAGGACATGTTGAGGTCCTGTATGCTTCAGTTCGGTCGATCATGGAAGGACCATTTGCATCTCGTAGAGTTCTCGTACAATAATAGCTTTCAAGCCAGTATTAAAGCTGCTCCGTTCAAGGCGCTCTATGGGCGAAAGTGCAGATCACCAGTGTGCTGGGATGACATTGGTGAGAGAAAGTTGTTGGGTCCAGAGTTGGTCACCAGGACAGTTGATGCGGCGGTTCAGACCAGGAAGCATTTGCAGGCAGCTCATGATAGGCAGAGGGGATGGGCCGATGTCCATTGGAGAGCTTTGGAGTTTGAGGTTGGTGACCATATTTTCCTAAAGGTATTGCCTTGGCGGGGTGTCATTCAGTTTGGTGGTAGGGGCAAGCTCAGCCCTAGATTTATTGGACTGTTTGATATAGTGGAGCGAGTAGGAAGAGTAGCCTATCGTCTTGCATTGCCGCTAGCTTTATCAGGAGTGCACGATGTTTTCCATGTCTCACAACTCAGGAGATATATCCGAGATGAGAGCCACGTGATCGACTATTCTGAGTTGGCCGTTCGACCGGATTTGACTTGTGAGATTCTGCCAGTTGCTATTGTAGATCGGCTGGAGAAAGTGCTTAAGAACAAGGTAATCAAATTGGTTTGGGTTGCTTGGAATCCTCACTTGCCCGGTGAGTCGACTTGGGAGCTGGAGGAAGAGATTCAGCAGAAGTTTCCTCATTTGTTTGAGTAGTTTTTGTTTTGTTCTTTTTGGTTGTTTTTGGGGTTACCCTATGTATCTTCTTGTTTGAATTTCGAGGACGAAATTCTTCTTGTTAGGTGGGTAGAACTATAACCCCTATTTTTCATTTTTTTGTATTTTTGGGTGTATTTTCTTTTTTCCTTGTATTTGATTCCGTTGTATCTCTTTTGGACCGTATATTAGATTTTATTTTCAATATATTTTCATTTTATTTTTCTTGTCTTCTTTTATTTCAATTCTTGATTCTTGTTCGTCTCTTGTTTCGTTCCGTTTTGATCGAGCTGATTATTTTTTATCATCTTTATTGTTGTTCACACCCTACATTATTTCTATTATTTTGTTCATTTTTCCCTATCTATATTTTTTGTTTAGATCCCTAATACCCATTTTTTTTAATTCACTACTATCCACATAACCAATACCCTTTATACTAAAACCAAACTCCACCTATTCAATTACCCAACCCGGTTACCTATTCACTACCCAACCCGTTAGCCAAATACCCCCACCCGAAAACTCTCTTATACCTGTTTCCGCCATCCTGCCTACCCCTACCTCTCAACCCTAAAAACCCAACTATATATATGAAAACCCATGCACCCTGTCTGTCCCCTTCTCTTCGTGTGAACCCTAGCGCCGCTAACCCCCATCCCAGTTCTTCCCCGACCTCCTAGCCACCCCCCGGTTGAACCCTGTGCTCCCAATCCCTCTCTCTCCTGTCTATATCTCTCCCGGCCTCTCTCTCATCCCGTCACCCCCTTGCTGCGCCGACCAGTCTCATCCCGATGCCCTGCGCCTGCTGTCTTCCACAGCAATCGCATCGCGACATCCCCCCGGCACCGTTCTGCGGTCCTGAGCTCTTCCTTGTGTGGTTCCAACTCTCTCACGCCCTTTCTTGGTGTGAGTGTTGCCGCGGGTTGATCCGTGTGATTGTTTTGTCTCATTGACTCGCTCGTTATTGTGTTCGTTGTTGGGTTCGTATTTCGCTCGTGGTTCGTGGGTATTGCTCGTTGTTGGTTCGTGTGTTCGTTGAGTTCGTTGCTCGGGAATCCGTTCCCGTTATTCTTGCTTGGAGTCATTTTTTTCGTCGGTTAAGGCAAGTAACTTGTATTAAATTTCTTTGCAAATACAAGTACTAAATATCGCTTGTAGTGTAGTTGTGTTCTAGAGACAATTTGTGTGTGAATTCTCTTGTTGATTTTGTCTCTATTGTGATGATTTGACCATAGTTGCCTCACGACATACATGACATTAAATAACCTAGGTTGACCACTTCTTGTTGTTTATATGCGTGTTGTTCATGTGTTATCTTGTTCTCGTTCGTGTTATTCGTGATAGGCTTGTCTTGGACTTGTGAAATACCCTATATCATGTTGCTTGGATATCTAGTATACTCTATCTCGTGTTTGGTTGTGTTTAGGAAGAGTTCTATGTGAACTAGTGGATTTTGTACATATGCAATATTTTCAGTTTTCCTGGCTTTTCAGTTTGATCAGTATTTTAGATCATATTAAGGTAAGTATTTGAAAGTATTTTGTAAACATGACTTGCAGAGAATTCTGTCTAGTTTCCAACCCTTTTGACGGATCTCAGTTTCAACATTTAGTTTGTGAGTTATGTCTATTTTACTACAGTGGTGTCGAAAAGTTTCCAGATTCTGTTTTCTATGATTCTGAAGAGTAATCTATTTTTATTCTAGTGTTAAAATTATTATTTTGATCTGAAATTTTGCTCAGTACTTCTATACTTGGTTGGGGTTTACCCTGAATTTTGGTGGATTTATTTGAATAGTTTTACAAATCATATCATGCTTGTAAATAAATATTTTACATGCAGAATTTTACTAATAATCAGTAAAGAATTTGATTTTCGACCTATTTCTACTTGCTGTTTCTAAATTATTTTTGAATGTGAAAGTCATCTTACTGTATCTATTTTCCTACCCTTTTGGTGTATTTGGATTTTGGTTTATGGTTTGTGAGATATTGCTGTATTCGTACGGCAGTGTTTACAATTCCATATTTACAAAACTACTACATCTTGATGTTTCCTGATTTTACTCGACTACTCTATTTTTATTGGAAAATTATGAAACTTATTTTTCTGTTACTATACATATAGGGAAATATCCCAGATTTTTGTGGATTTATTTAATGAGTTTTGATGTTGTTTTCCTGCTCTTGAATACGATCTTCTGATTTTTGACTGAAAATATTTTATGGTTTCAAATCAGTTTTGAGTTATGTTTTTGTGAAATACTATATGACTTATATATATATATGCTGAATTTGGCCGGGAGTCTATTTTCTAGAACTTTCGACGGATTCTGGTTTACATGTTTGTAATAACGGAAATCTCAGTTTTGCTGCAGTATGGTCTTGCTGTCCTGAACTAGAATTTGAGTTATTTTATCCTTTTATGAGTTATCTTGCATCCGTACATATTTATCTTGCAACTTGAACTTGTTACATGATCATGCCATGTTATTCTTGATATTTTTTGTACACACACATGCTTGTTTGAGACTAATAATAAATAATCAATTCAGGATTTAAGGAAAAGATCTAGTAGTGGATAATTCAGAAACGTGTACTCGGAAGGGGATCCACTGATCCTACGTGATTACTTGATACATGATACTTGACACGTGATTACTTGACACTTGCATGCAAGACACGTGATTACTTGCCACTTGTACAACTTGACACGTGATATATGATACATGATACATAATATTTGGAGCTTGGAGCTCGATTACTTGATACTTGTTCCTGAGTACACTGCCCTCCATGGTCCACTATGAAATCTAAAGCAAAATTGTTTATTGTAGCAACCATACAGTGTGGGCTGCATGAAGTGCTACCTAGATAGTAATAACTACAAGACTTGATACATGATACTTGAACATGATACATGCTTACTTGATACTTGACTACATGATACATGAGACTTGATTCATGAAACTTGCTACATGTTCACATGATATTTGATACTTGTTACTTGTTTACATGATACTTGTTCACGCGACACTTGATACATGCTACTTGTTCTTGTTCGCCTTACCGTGCTAGTATTCTATTTTGTTATCATGCATATTCCATGTTATTTGTTTAGTTTTCCCATGTACTTATATCCAGCATTACATGCAGCCCATAACTTGCATTGACTATAGTTTGTTTTCTTTTTCTTATTCCTACAATTGTTAAATTGCTGATTTTTTAGAACAGGTGCCAGATGGTGTTGGTGATATGAAATATTAGTGTTGATTTTGCTATTATTATTCTTGTTTCTTGTTTTGAACAATTGTATCTTGATTACTTGGATTTATTTTGTATTTGGGCAATGTGACCCAGGATATTTGACTTATTCAGATCTGGATTATTTGAGAATAATATATTTTGGTTTCAAGTATTCTCGTTGGTATTTTGGTTCATATGTGCATCCTCGGTTGATTTTTTTTTCTTCCGACTCTGATTATTCTTGTGAAATATTGTAAAGATTTTGAACAGCTTATGGATGATGAAAATCATTCGCTGGGCTTAGTCACATATACGTATTCTGTATTCTCTTTTCGGAAGCGGGTTGTGGCAATATATGTAAAAAAAAAATTCTGAAGCAGTAAATTTGTAAACTTTGTGAAACCCTAAAAACTGGAATCCCAGCGTATATTAGAGGCAGTAGTAGCTGCTATTCCTCTGTGGTGAATTCAAAACATATTTTCTCATTATTTTCTTGAAGTTTAAAGCTTGGATCTTGGACTTTTGCAAAGGATGAAGAAGGGGTTTTTCTTTACTATTTTTTTTTGTGCTTCGATTGAACCTTCTTGAGGTGAGTGATACTTTCTTACCTCTTGTTTGCTATATGATTATGAATTATTCAAGTAGAAGGTATGATTAAAAGTTGTATGATCATGAAATATGATGTGTGAATATATATTCTAAATGAACATGTAACTAATCAACATCTTTCATGAAGAAATATGAAGTTATGAGTAATTTTTCATGCTTAATAGTTGATATATGACATACACAAAGATCATCACTTTTTATACCATGTATGAATAATCATGTTTTGAATTGATCTTGAATGCATATGAGATATGTAGAGTTGTCATCTAATTAATATAGATCTAATTATTGCTTGTGTGAGAAATCATTGGATTGTGGATGTATATCATGTATAACTAGAATGCAAATTGAATAGTAATATCATACATGTATATGGATGAATAGAAATTCTTTAAGTTGCAGTTTCTCTTTTGTATTCGTTGGTTTAAGATTAAAGATGAAGAATTAATATTGGTTTGGATTGGGATTGAATAAGAAGTGAAAGAACTTGATATTGAGTTGGATGGATGGAGATATTTTGACCAATGAATATGTAAATTAAGATTACTTTCAGTTTTAAACATGTTTGAATTGTGTTCTCTGTTTATGAAGGAGATTAACACTACATTTGTAAGATTTTAAATATTCATATGAGAAGTTCTTCAAAATCTTGGTTTTTGCAACAATATGAATTTCGGAAATTGCTTGTTTTGTGAAATTAATGAGGATTTGATTTGATGCATAGCTTAAGTTGTTTTGGCCAAGGATGTACTTGTGTTGTTACAGATTTTTAGCAATTTAAATCATGTATTCGAAGTTTTAAACGTATATCAGATTGAAAGAATTACGGAGTTCTTGGCTGTCGCAGACTGGACATACCAGTCGACTGCGTGGTCGATCGCAGTATATCTGTCGGTCGACTGCAGTTCAAATGAATGCGCACTGAGTCGACTGTCTTCCCCTGTGCAGTCGAATGCAGCATTTTCTGCAGTAGCTGCCAGTCGACCGCCACAGTGTGATAAAGGGTTTTCCTTGAGCATTGTCAATCGACCGCCATATTTTATATTGTATATGATAGTAGACCGTCGAGCTGAGTTTTGCTGTTCTTCGAACGATTGTTTATTTGCGTTTGCAAAGTTAATTTCTCTGATTCTTAGCAATAATTGAATTTAGATTTCACCACTTTCAAAGAGTATGTATTCTCAAATTTTATCAAATATTTAAATTCTAATTCTCGTGGTTTCGAAAAGTGAACATTTTGCAAATTCCAAAATTATTATACTGAATTTATTCTTCGTTGTTTTGAGAGTATAAGATCTCAGTTTTGTTTTCACTTAGTTTCAGTTTTGACAAATTACCCAGTTGTACTTTGGAAGTATTTGGTTTTACTGACTATTGGCTTTGAGGGAAACCTCGTTATAAGTTGGATTATTTGGATTTATGAGATACTAAGAAATGTTGAGGTGATGTTTCGTGTTTTGAGACTCTAGGGGTTGAGTGGGACCCTAACATGTCAGTGGTTGAGACTTTGCGGATATTTTGGCCAGAGGGGCCTTGTTGTTGAGTTAGTGGAATTAAGTTCGACAGGGTACCAGAACTCTAGGGGAGAATTGTGACTTAACTAATAATAATAAATCTAAGGACAATTATTTGTATTTTTCTTGACTTGTATTATGCATGCTTGTTTTCTGTTTTCTTATACTGGACACTTAGCCTAGTTTCATTTGATGATTTATGCTTCATTTATTGTTATTTCATATTCCATCTGTTTTTACTATGTTAATATGCTTCACTTATTGACTTATGATTTTATTCATTATGTTTTCATTTAGTTGTATTCCTTTCCTTATCACTCACTCCTTTATGCTGACCCCTGTAGTTTTGGGGGTTAGGGATATCTCTAGCCTCATGTGTCACAGGTAAGTACCATTGGCATGTAGTTGGGAGCATGTGGTAGAACAATTGATGTTTATGCATATCTTGTAAAAGGGATTGATTATAAAGAGAAAATTGTATTTATGGTGTTGTATTGTAAAAAGAATTGTAATTCAAAGTGCGTAAATTTTGTTGTGCTTTGTAAAAGAGTTGTTATAACAAAAGGTTTTTAGTTTCCATATATTTGGATGCTTTGTTTATGATTACAATTGAGGTTGATTCTGCAATTTTTGTCACGTATTTCTAATTTATTTATTGAAAATTCGGGGTGCTACAGCAATAAAATAAGATAAATACAATCACGCATGCATAAAAGAACAATCACATGAATAACAATACTTGGAATAAAACATCAAATAACCAATACGATAATCCAACATCTAGAAACAAAATAACAATCTCCGGGTCAAAAGCCCATAATACATTGTTAATAAAACTCAATACAAGAAGTCCAATAAAGTAACGATCAATATAGAAAGCAATAAATTCTCAGAAAGTCTGTTCTCCAAGTCCTGTAGGTAACTCTCCTTGATCACCTGTGAATGCCTCATCTAAAAAAAGAAAAAAATTGTCCTTAGAGCAAGTCATAGACAGCAAGTACAGAAAACAATGAACAATGGAAATACGGTATAACAATGAATTCAATAAAACAATAGGAATCAATAACAATGGACGATAGCAATAATCAATATCAATGGTAATCGATGCAATGGGTATAACAATAAACGATATTTCAATACTCGATATCAGTACTCAATGGTCGATGTCAATATCACTAACAATGTTCGATATCAATAGCAATGACGATGTTCAATATGCAGTGTCAATATTGTGTCAATTCTTAAGTCTATTAGTTTTTAGCCTAACTAATTCACGTACTACTGCGTCCCATACCACAGGTTCGATGCATACAATCAATGTCGTTTATACCTAAGTGGTATACTCTATAGATCATATACTCGGCAACGATAATCAACATTCATTAATCAGGATTCACTATTTAATGCACGATACAATAATTCGGCAATGATACGATACACGATAGATTGGATTACTGTCGTAAGCCACAGTCAATCGAGTACAGTCTCTCCATTTTCCACTACTTAAATCACCCTTAAACCCCGGCTTGTTAAACATTTTATCGATGCAATCAATATATTATGCAATTTAGAGAAATTCGATAATGATGGTAACAATAGAAGTAGCAATAGGAAGATCAATTAGAATGGGGACAATTGTATATTAGGGATCATGAAATGCAATTGTATACTTAAATCCATTCAATATAACGATATATATAAATTTATATTAAGAAAATATGGAAATACAATTCTGAACAGCAGTAGGTTCAGTAGGTTACTGTACCAAAATCAAGTTTCTCGCTGCTACAGAAATCCAAAACTGGATCCTGTCAGAAGTTCTAGAAACTAGAATTCCAAATGATTCCAGTACATATTTAAAATACGAAATCCGATAACAATAGATAGGTTAATTACATTGTTCTTTACAGATTACACGTTCTAGCCGAAAATCAAGATCAAGTTGTTATATTAGTTATATCAGTAAAAATCCAATTTTAAATTCATCCAAAATATTTGTCAAACCCCTAATCTTGTTGACTAACAATCTGAAAATTATGAGAGCCATATTCTAACATTAACTTAGCTTTTTAATAACTTAAACATGAAGAGATACATGAACCACGAATTCTGGAAGTAAAAAGGCTGTAGTAGTAAAAACACCATAACTCTTCCAATAAAACTCGGAATTCAAATATTTTAGATATCGTGGAAACTAGAAACACAGGGCTACAATTTTCGTTTAGAAAGCTATAATGTTTTGTGTTAAATACTTGGTCAAAAAGGTCTCACAAGCTTCAGGCAGACAGTTAAAATCGGGATTCCATGAAACATAAGCGATCTAAACGTGATGAACTTCAACTCAGTAGTAAACAAATCATAGAATCAGCATGGTAAACACAATAACATGGTAAGCACAATGAAGAATACATCCAAGATCAAGCATGTACTTGTAACTAGAATCGGAGGAAAAACCAAGATCAACAATTTGTTTTGCGTGATGATTAATTCACAATAGCGAGAAGCAAAATTTTGGCTACTTCCTTCATATGGAACAGATGTATAACTTTTTCTCTTCACATCATGGGTCCATCTTCTTTTAATATATATATCTGGTAGACTAGTGTGATGACTAAACCGAAGAACTGCCAAAATATGTTTGCAGAGAATTCCAACGAATTCGAACATTTTACAACCACAAGTAACAATTTGACGGAGTTTGCATAATTGAATCAACCTCGGCGGTTCAGATTCTCCACAAAGCATCACATGAAAGGTTGAACTATCCGGTGTGTCAAGATTGGCAACGAAAGTCACATTATATAATAAGCTTTTTGTAACATCATCTTGGAATTGACAGAATATTTTCAAAGTGTATATTCGTGCCATATGTTCTTCCAATGCCCATTGGTCTTCAATTTTGGTCTCCTCTCACAGTTATGATAATTTTCTTTAAGTTCATCGTGTCTTTGCTTTGCCAAAAATTGGTCGAATATCACGACAAATTCATATAAAGAGTACTTCTTTTCTGTGTGATGCTTCAAAGAAGAAAGCATAGACTCAACCCATTGGCTATTCAACATGCTGGCCCAAAATGAATCTCTTGCAAAGATGGGTGACCATTTATCACGAATTTCAAACAGATCGTTCAACCATTTATTATTCTCAACTTCGTAGTTCTGAAGCACTAATTTCCATCTCTCTTTGAAATCATGTACATATTCGGAATCATATATGACAGTCTTCAAATCTTTCATAAACTTATCGACATTATTAGACATACGCACCTCCTGCGGTAACTTATCCAATATGTGCTAAATGCAATACCAATGCCGAGTATCGGGAAAAACTTTCTTCACTGTCACGGCAATCCCATGATCCTGATCCGTCACGATATCGGAGGAAGCACGATTTTGCACTATTCCTAACCACTTCTCAAAGAACCACAAAAAAAAAAGGCATTCTCATTTGGAATGAACCCACCTCCCAAGAACGTTGATTTCCAATGATGATTGATTCCAACAAATGGAACAAATAACATTCCATATCGGTTCGTGTTGTATGTGGTATCAAAGCAAAGTGCATCCCCAAATTCTTGGTAGTTCATCCTAGAAATACCATCCACCCAAATACAATGAGACAACCGGCCTTCCGGATCTACATGAAAATCATTAAAAAATGAAGGATCCGACAATTTTTTTTATTCAAAAAAATCAATGAGAATGTTCCCATCGTGTCCTTTCAACGCTTCCTGCGAGTCTCTAAGTACATGCTAGCATCTTTTTCGTTGAATCCTATATGTTTGTGACGACCGCTAGCACTTTTGAAGAAGAGTGTTTGTTTGCAAGTAGAGATATTAGCTTGAGTCATTTGATCCATTATTCTTCTATCCGTATTCGACACCGAACGATTTCGGGGCAAAAGATGTCTTCTACCGGGTGAAGTAAATACGTAATTGTTTGGTTCATGAAATGAATACAACACCCATTTATTACTTTCTTCGTTCAGTTTTACACGAACGACAACTTTGCAACCAGTTTTAGAAGTAATACTCTGTGTACCATCACAAGGCGACTTGGTGATATCCCTTCTTTATTACACAAAAAGACTTATCCACAACTTGGCTTCCCTTATATTTATTCACACCATTACGCATTGCGGAACCCCCACATTTAGCATATGTCGAATAAATTTTCTCGGCTTCATCTAAGGTATGAAACGTCATACCTAACTTTGGTTTGAGGTGCTCTTCAACTTCCGGCATGAATTCACCACTTTGTTGTGCACACATAAAATTTTCGTCAGCAACAGAATATCCTTCACCACTATCCATATCTAACATAAAGAATAATATAACACTTATCAATACATTGATCATAAAACGTCAAAACACAATTTGCATATATATAGTTACGAATAAAATACGTGAGAAAACCACACGAATGAGATCGGAAAATTCCGAAACTTTGTGAGTAAGTCAGACTCGCCACGCACGAGCCAACGCAACTTGTAGAAGCGAGTTTGGACTCACGGTTTGCAAGATATGACAATGTATCGCTTTATTTCAAATTAGAAGCAAATGAAGTGATACACGAGCATATATTGCAAACCGTGAGTCCAAACTCGCTTCTACAAGTTGTGTTGACTTGTGTTTGGTGACCCCAACCTGCTTGCAAAATTTTGTATTTTTTGGGTGTCATTTTTGTAATTTCCTAGTGAAAAGTCACTTGGAAAATATCAAAGTATAATTGTTGTTGATTAACGGTAGAAAACCGCACAAACGAGACAAAAAATTCCAAAACTTTGCGAGTAGTTCGGATGCACCACGCACGTGCCAACACAACTTGTAGAAGTTAGTTTCGACTCACGGTTTGCAGTATACGACAATGTATCGCTTTCGCACATGAAAAAGGGTCGAAAGCGATACACGGCCGTGATTGCAAACCATAAGTCCAAACTCACTTCTACAAGGTGCATTGGCTTGTTCGTGGTGAGTCCGACCTACTCGCAAAATTTAAAAAAAGTTATCTCGTTTGTACGCTTTTACAAATAAATCAACGACAAATTTTACAACTACAACTACAACTACATTTTGGAGAAACAACTACTACAATTCAATCGACAATTATAAAAAAAACTATATACAATACACAACAAACAACTGACTATGCATCACTTATTAAATTGTAGACTCCAAAAATTAGGCATAATTTCAATCAACAAACATAGCTACCTCTACTAAAACCTAAAAATAGTGTGAATACCATGCACAATATAGGTCTTTGTGAAGAAGAGAGAGAGGAGGTGGTGGTGTTGCTGTAGACGGACGAAGAGGACTAGAGTTTCTGATAGTTCATTAGGGTTGGGTATTTGGGATTCGGGAGATTCAAAGAAAGATGACAAGAGTTCTAGAAAAGGGAGAGAGTGAGTGGGAGAGACTAGTGACGGAGGATGAGTGGATTAGAAGGAGGAGGATCTAGGGTTTCGACAGTGGGTTCGGGAATGAGCGATAGAGAGAGAGAGAGAGAGTACTGAGTGAGAGAGAGAGAGAGAGCGTAGAAGGATAGGGAGATTTATACAAGTGTTTTAAAACACTTGTACAACCTAAGCCATTGCTCCAAACAACGGCCTAGGTTATACATAGGTCATTGTTTGGAACAACGGCCAAGGTTCGAATATGAATTTTTTTCAACAATGGCCTAGGTTCAAATTTGGCCAAATAAAAACAAGTCATCAGTGACGAGCGAGTGAGTGTGAGCGGCACGCTAAGTCAAAGAGTTATTTGGGGGTAAAATACCTATTTTATCCCTCCGAAAGTTAAGTGAGAGAAGGGGTGATGAGCAGGAGAGATCTGAGCCGTTGGGTCACGATCGAAACGATTCAACGGCTTAGTGCTTAGTTCGCAACGGGTCTTTGCAAACAGACCCGTTTGCAACTGAGCACTCCTACATAGATACTAGGTTTGCCCGTGGACACGTGCCTACTACAAGTCTTCGGAACGAAGCAGTATATGAAAAGCCATGTAAACATTAAAATATATGCAATCCATTGTAGGAAATATTGAGAAGCCGACAGATGTTGTTGTTTAGTTCTGATGAAGAACTTGCTCCGTATATCAAGAAATAAAAATATTTGATGATTAACTTTGGTATTCGCAGTGTATTCTACTATCAGATATTAATATAATTTCTGAGATGTACACTATAATAATGTTCATGTATAATATTGGATCCATTTACTTTCCAGCCTTTCAAATGCATGAATCAGAAACTTCCATCATGATGTTTATGTAGCTCAAGTTTGAATAGTAAGACAACAATTTGTTGTAAACAAAAGTCCATGTTTCCATGAGCATATATTGAAAAATAATTATAAATGGGGGTGTAAAATCCAATTTCTTAGAACTTTGAGGGTGCAAAATGATGAAATTTAACTTTTGAGAAGACATTTGCTACTTTGAGTGCAACTTTAGAGGTTGAAATTTACCAAAATGAATATCCATTTAAATCTTTCATTGCATTTGAAATCAATCAGTGAACTCGATAAAAATTTCTATATGAGCAATCAAAAGAAGTATAAAAAATATGAAAAATCTGAAAATTTACAAACTTGAAATCTAAAAATCTAAATTTCTGGGTAGAGAGAGAGAAAGAGATCTCAAAAGTGAAGAGAGAAGAGAGAGATAGTAATAAAGTGACGAGAATTTTTTTTTTTTTTTGGGGGGGGGGGGGGGACTGTTGGGGGAAAATGCCTTTTGGGAGGATGAATGTGAACAATTGATTTTGTTTCAAGTGAAGGAGAGCCACTTGATGGGTTTTTTTTTCAAATTACCTTGTGATTTATTATATACACTAGATTTCCCCGTGGACACGTGCCTACGACATGTCTTTGGAACAATACAAAACATAAAAAGCCCTGTAAACAGTAAATCAATAATTATGTAGCTCAAGTTTGAATAGTATGACAATAATTAGTTGTAAATAAAAGTTCATGTTTCCAATTAGTATATGTTGAAAAATAATTATAAATGAGGGTGTAAATCTAACTTCTTAGAACTTTAAGTGTGGAAAATAATAAAATTTAACTGTTGAAGAGATATTTGCTATTTTCAATATAACATATGCAATAAAAAAAACATAAAAATTCTGAAAATTTACAAACCTGAAATCTTAAAATTTAAATTACTAAGTAAATAAAGAAAGAAAGGGAGAGATAGATAGGGAGAGAGAGAAAGAGAGAAATATGAAAAGTGAAGAGAGAAGAGAGAGATAATAATAAAGTAATGAATTTTTTAGTTTTAGGAGGAAAATTTTGATATTGGTGTTTGAAATTTAGGGGGGAAATGTGTTTTGTGATGTTTGATCTGAGCCTTTAATTTTGGGAGGGATTGAAGATGAGCCACTTGATAGCTTTCTTTGTAATTTATTATCTATATAATAAAACACAAAGAAAGCTATCAGGTGGCTCACATTAAATCTATCCCAAAATCAATGGACCAGATCTACTCTCACAAAACATATTTTCCCGCCCAAATTTCAAACTCCACAAATTCAAACCTACTCACACACACTCTCTCTCTCTCCCAAAAACCTGTCTTTCTCACTCCGTCTCTCTCTCTCTTTACTGCTCTCTCTCTCTCCCCGCTCTCAAGAAGAAAAAGAAGACCAAGGAAGACCCCCAACCCTAATTCCAATCTGTAATACCCTGATTTTTCAATTAATGAAAAATTATTTTATTTTGCACGTAGTGTGCACGTGCAATATTTTGGTTGAATTATTTTTATGTGTATAAATATTTAAATATGTGTTCTCAAGTTATTTTTATACAAAAGCCTTTTCTTTAATAAATAGAAAGCATTATTTTAATGAAAAGCCTTTTTCTTAAAGCCCAAAATGTATTTTATTTTATTTATTTTAAATAACAATTTTGGCCCAAAATAAAGCCCATGGATTAATCTTCTTTTTATTTAAACTTGTCATGTAGAAGACTACTTTATAACTATTTTATTTTTATACAAAATTTAAATGTACAATTTGGTCCTAGTTGCATGCACGTGCACTACATGTACACGTGCAATGCACACCTTTCTCATGGCCGGATTGCACTTCTTTTTGGAGGGAGATTCAAAAAGTGTAGTGGTGGTAATGGTGTGGTAGTTATGTGAATGTGGGTAGTTGTGGTAACTCCTACTCTCATCCTAGCCTTCCATCCTACAACCAACCAACTAATCCTAGCCCTCCATTCCACTTATTTTCTAGTATAAATACCCCCTCCCATGGCTATATTCATATGCAATTATATCTTCCCAAACTATAGTCTAATTTAGTAGTAAGTTGTGAGTAAAAGATTGAGAGGGTTGTGTGGGATTGCTTGCATTTTCCAAGGAGGAGAAGAGGCCGGCCATCACTAGGAGGAGCTCGGGATTGGTGCTTGTGGAGCTTGTGCGCGCATCGTCTAGGAGGAGGTGCATCTTGTTGCAAGGATTTGTTGCTTTTGTGTTTGTTTCTCTCCATACAAGGTGGGTAAAATTCTCCATATTTCTAAAGTAGAAATGCTTGCTAGAATGAATGAATGATAGTGGGTTTGATTTTCCTTATTTCTAAATTAGAAATGATGCATGAAAAATATTAATAAGAGTACGCCCTTAATTGAAGAATTGACCTATAAATGGATTGGAATGTGAATATGCAGTTATATGTGATTTGATTAGTAAGAATCTAAGTTGGTATGGATTAATTATAACTATGAATGTGAACTTGGCTAATAAAGAGATCAGTGGCTTAAATTGTTGAGAAATGTCGGAAAAGAAACGTTCTGGTAAGTCGACTTAGGACCTTGTAAGTCGACTTATATGCTCATTTAAGTCGACTGGTACTGTTATAAGTCGACTTCTTGCTTAAACTATTTGCTTAAAATCGTGGATGTTTTCCCCCTGGACAGACGACTTACTATGGTATAAGTCGACTGATACTGATACATTTTTTATAAACTCGAATGTTCTACTCTTTTGAAAATACATGAGACTTTATTTGGGAATTGTTGCATGAAATAAAATGTGATTTGAGATTAAAGGTGTAATCAGAACTATGGTTTTTGATATGTGTATTCTTGGGAAATTATACCTTGCAAAAGAACTAGAAATGAAGAAGATTAGTATAGTAAAGATTTGAAGTGACATTATAGATGTATGAAAATGTGAATTATGAATATTCGTTAGTACTTCTCATTTTGAGAATAATGTGAACAATGAAATGTGAATTATTCTTGTCAAAGAATAGCGAGACAAAGTATGATGTGTAAATAGAATTAAGGAATGATTCCTTAATTTGAGATTTTTAACTGCTCAGTCGACCGATTGTGTGTAGCAGTCGACTGTATAGAACTTGAGAATCACATATTGAACTCGGTAGAACAGGCGACTGTGTTGAACGACAGTCGACTGCCCTGTGGGTGATAATTGAATTTGGAAACACTGCGGAACAGCCGACTGCCGTGTGCAGCAGTCGACTCTCCCGAGTGGTTATGAAGAATGTGAATTGACTGAACAAGTCGACTGGAAGAGATCCAAGTCGACTGTCCAGAGTGTTTTGTTATGTCAGAGAACATTATTCTGTCTATTTTGAAGGTTGTGAACTTTATGATTGATGTTGATGAACTCTTTTATTACTGTATGAATTTACATAAAATGAATCATAGTTTGAATTGAGAAATTTACATGAGATGAATCATAGATTTGAATTGAGAATAACATGAATATGAAAGCTAAGATCATGATTATGAAAAAATGAACTCATGAGCTGGGAATGCTCTGATTATGTTAGAATTTGTGAATTGGAATTGAAATGAAAGAGTAGCTAAGTCTTCCCCGGCATTTGGAAAGAAATGAAATGAATATTGAAAAGAACGACCAAGGTTGGTCATGTTGAAATGAATGAATAAGTCCGGTTTAGTGGAGAGGCTAACTCTAGAGCTTTGATTTGGTTCATGATTCTAATAAAAACTAAGGATTAGTACATAGTGGAGACGTGATGAAAGTAGGAGAAAAACACGAGTGAGAGCCATCGGATTTGCGGCGGAGGGTATTGCACAGGTTCTTCACGATGAGTCGTGACATGACGTGGATACGGCTCCAGGGTGCCGTGGCGGCGGAGAGTATTTCACAGGTTCTTCACGATGCGTCGTGACATGACGTGGATACTGCTCCAGGATACCGTCCCTGTGGTGACACTTGTGGGATGTTTGGTGACTGCATGAGGATCGTGTGCCATGAAGGAGGCTGAATTGTCCATAGGTTCTTCACGATGCATCGTGACATGACGTGGGATTCCCCTCCAGTTTCTGTACACGTGCTTGCACTCATAGATCATCTAAGACACTACCGTAGTTACAGTGGTAGATTAAGTCATAACGAGGGATTGAACCCTACAAAGATGAAGAACGATTAAGAGGCTTGCCCTCGGACCTATGTAGTATGGGATGCATAGACTCCGAACAAGTGTGCATTAGTGTCATGTAACATAAATAATTGCATTAAGGATTAAGTGCACAATCACAACACGACATCAATAGGGTAGTCCCTTTAAATTATAATGTGACAAGTTTGTGTTTTCTAAATATGGAAAATTAAGTTATACTATTTCCGGCATAGAGAGGATGGCCGTGTATAATGATCGTCGGTTGAATAAACTGACGTACTCACAGTCTTATATACAGGTAAATGACATGTTAAAGGTTAAAGAGGAATGGATGCATAAAGATTTTACCATGTTGTTGTATATTTATTCAAATGTTGTATATTTTACTTCCGCTGTGCAAATGAAAAGTGTAATATTGATGTAAACTCTGATGTATAGTGAAAAGTTTAAATTTCCTTGTAAAATTGTACTGAAGAAAGTGAAAAGATCCTGTAGAACATCTCGAATTCAGTGTATTTGGGATTCGGGGCGTTACACAATCACCCAAATCCCAACCCACCGTCCTCGCGGCCCCCACCGGCCTCCACTTCCACAACCGATACTCCCTCGGTCGCGAGCTCAACCTTGCCACCGACGCCAAAGACTCCTCCCTCCTCTTCGCCTGCAAGTCCATTTCAAAATCCAAGCTCCGAACCCCGATCGACGTCGATGACACCGTCCCCGATGCCTGCTCGCAACCCCCCCTGTCGTCCTCCCTCCACGATGCCAGCCACGACAGCACGCCCCTTTCCTCCCCTTCCCCTTCCGTCGACAACAGCAACCACAGCCACAGCGCAACCCCCTCTTGGCCTGTGTCCCCTCCCGACTTCGCGCCGCCCGTTGTTGTCGCTCCCGCCGTCGATCCGCACCACCAATTTCACCGACCACCGAAGCACTGAACCCCACCGAAGCTTCACCTTCTTCCCGACCAATGACTGGTTTGTGCCCATTTGAGTTGATCCCGACCACCGATTTCACAGTCTCTACATGCCAGGTATTGCATTCGTTTTACTATTTGAGAAATTTGAGAGAAGGGGGGTGTTGGATGTTAAACCCTAACAGAATTTTTATTTTACTGTCAAAATTTTGATGGGTTTTACAATTCTTGAAATTTTGCTTGCCAACTATTCAACAAAATGCCACAGCGAGAAATTCATTAAAATCTAAGATGTAGTAGCATTTTATATAGCAATCACATTAGTTATTCACGCGAAGAATCCTATGTGGTTGATGTGATGTTATTTGGCAGGTTCCTGACATATTATATTACGAAGTATTGGACATTCCTCTTCCTGAACTTCAATGTTTGAAAATTCTTAAAGTAGCACTCCATCATGCTACAAAGGATGAGGTTTGTTTCTGTTCTGGCTTTCTAGAATGCAATTACCTGCTAATATTTCAGCTCTATGTTGTTGTATGATTCAACTAACTATTCAGCTCTATGTTCCCTTCTAGAATGCAATTACCTGCTATATGATCCATGATTTCAATTCTATTGATAATAGTTGATTAACTTTTTCTTTCCGTTTTCATGATTCAGCTAACTAAGCTTTTTTTGGGTTTTGGACATTTTGAAATAGGTACAGCTGTTTCTTCCCGATGCTGAACTAAGATTGCTTGAAGTCTTCTATCACAAGATTTATAAGGTATATTTTGCGAACTTTATTCATATAGATAAAAGTTTCTCCAAATTAACTACAAACGAATATAAGGAACTCTGTCAAATAATCTTCTTTGCCCTTCGATTGTTTGCATAATTACTTGGTCTACGTTTGATGATGTTCATCTACTTAATTCATTTGGTGTGCTTTGCATAAGGTTTATTGGGGATTGCACATGTGCCTTATTCTTTTGAGGTTCATGTGTTGTACTTTAGTTTTGAAGTTAAATACTTTTAAGGTTTTTTTTATAGGCTATGTTCGTGTGTGCGCGCTTAGGATGAAATGTATCAATTTTTTATCATTGGTTTACTTCCTGCATCATTTTGGTGTTAGAATATCTTCATATGTATCCATGTTCTCACTATACTATTTGTGTTTAATTTGATCCTTTTTTCATTAGTTTAATGTTATAAATGGCGGTGGTTGGAAGTTAACTACATGAATCTAGCTATGTGCTTTTAATTTTTGGTCCAATTATAGTGTCGATGGGTTATTTTTGACTAAAGATTATTTGGTGCGGTGCATGCTATATGATCTTTTAGATTTTGTCGTTTATTCTAATTTTAATTGGTGAAATAATTTTGTTATTGTTGTTTTTTCAGGTCATCATGTCAGCGTAGAGTTTCCCTCACTTTTCAACAAGAAAGTAAGAACATGTATTTTCGTTCCAAAAATTACTTGAATTAAAATTTGAATTTAACTCTTCCATCTATATGTTTATTAACTTAGGGGGGGCATTAGATTTGTTATTTCAAAATCTGTATTTTCCTCCAAATATATATGCCTATTGTTGTGTCTGTAGGTTTACACATTGTTTTGACATATTGAAGTGAGTTTTTATTTTTAATCTAGATGACATCCATGATCCAACTGTATTTCTTGAGGTACTTAATATAAATAACAGCCTGTGACGCATGCCAAACTAATTAATAGTCCATTGTCCATACAAGATTACAAAATTACATGAAGCTGAATGATATATATGAAAGTGATAGCTCATAAAGTGTAAACAAATTCATGGAATATGCACTGTTTTAAATTTCCTCCGATACGGTCGAAATTTCGTTGGGCTAGCTTGCCGATACGAAATCACATATTTTATACTTTATATCATTTTGGACCGAAATGTGAAGATTTCGGCCGAAATTGCCGAAATATTGGCCGAAATATTGCCGAATCGGTTTGTCTTTCTGTTTTACTTCCCAACTTCATCCCCTGGATGAACCATTTAAATTAGCCGAAATAGACAGAAATGTTATTGTGAATATATATAAAAAAAATTGTTTTACTTTTTGCATGTCTTTCAATTATGACCTTAAACTAAGATAATGTGAGGTTTTTGTCTTGCTGTTGTTTGTATTTATGCAAAGTCAATTTAGTTATATATTTAGATTACATTCTCTTTTATATTGTTGCTAAATTCTGTGAATATTTACCGTAATTGATTCATGTCATTAATTGCATTATACATTATTTTATTTGATAAATGATATGTAGGACATATAATATCTTATTTAGTAACCAAAAAAAATATTTATTGAGTATAGAAAATGAACATCCGATATGATCACATTTTTCCGAGATCTCCGATATCTTTGATCCGAGACGAAACACCCCTTGCCGAGACAAGTCCGAAATCCGAGATTTAAAACCATGGGAATATGACAAAATAATTGAATAGTGTTACTTATGTGCTCAAAAAGTATCCAGTAAATGTCAAAGAAGTGTCCGAAATTAATTATATATTGAGTGTTGGATGGTCTAAGGTGTGTCCATTTAAGTTTCGTTGTTCCATGATAGAAGTATTATGTTGCATAGACTGAAAGGAGAAGAGAAAGAAAAGGTGTAATCCCTCCATAATACTTTAATTGCAGTACCCTTCAAACAAGCTCCATAACATGCATCTAAGTTCTTACCATAGAGAGTGTAGAGAGATCTTACATCAGTGCAGGAAAAACAAGGTATCCAATTTCCTTTGCGATCTTCAGATAAATGTTATTTTGAAGGATAAGGTGTAGGAGCGAGAAAGGAAATTAACTGAGTTAGATAGTTATAGTTTCAAAGATAGCAGAGTTGATTGATCATTTTTTGAATATGAAGGATAATATGACACCTAAGCCTGCAAAGGGGGGAGATTGGTTAAAAAATTTGTTGTGGTCAATAAATTGTAGGTTTCCTAAGACAACTTATATTTAAAGAAAATGTGGAGGTTATTGATTATTGCTCAAGAGCATCTGTAGAGAAACTCCGATAGTGCTTAGCACTAGCCCAAGACCGTAATACCCGGGAAACCCGAGTGAAACCAAGAGAAGAAACCCTCTAAGTATGAAGAATGATATGGAAGAATACTTAAAAAATACTTGAAAGATTTTTAGAGAGAATCAGAGAACTTATGAAGAACACTCTTTCTTTAACTTGCTTTTTATTTATTTGTTCAACTTGTTTACAAATGGGAGAGGAAGGAGCTATTTATAGGCTCCAAGAGTACAAAATATCTTTCTAGAACTCTCTACCATAATATCTAGATTTTATGTCTTACAATTCCTAGAATTTTCTACACAATCTTTAGATAATTATTTTATAGAATTCTCTAGAACATCTAGAGGAGGTGATAATGTTTTATGATGTTTCTAGAGACTCTCTAGAACTTGGGCTTAATTTTGGGTTTGGATTATGAACCCATAATTAATCCTAACTCAAAATCAAGTTTAATTTCAATACTCCCCCTTAAACTTGATTTTGTCAACCATACCGAGCTTCGAGCGAAGTAACTCGAATTTACTTTTTGGTAATGACTTGGTGAAGATATCTGCAACGTTGTCATCGCTTCGAACTTCCAAAGCTTCAATTGTTCCATCAAGCACCTTCTCCCTTATGAAGTGATGCTCTAACTCGATATGTTTTGTCCTTGCATGAAACACCAGATTATTAGCCAACTTGATAGCACTTTGATTATCTCCATAAATTTCAACCGGCTTATTGATTGGCTCGAACAAATCTTCAAGGAGTCTTCGAAGCCATATACACTCTTGAGCTGCGAGTGTTGACGCTTTATACTCTGCTTCAGTGGTAGACAATGACACCGTTGCTTGCTTCTTGCTGCACCATGAAACACTTGTGTCTCCACATAAGAACACATAGCCTGAAGTTGATCTTCGATCATCAAGATCTCCACCAAAGTCAGCATCTGTGAAGCCATGAAGAGAGGTCTTGGCATTGTACTTATACACCAAACCCATGCCAAGAGTTGTCTTCACATACTTCAAGATCTTCTTTGCCGCTTCTAAATGTGGTTTCCTTGGTTCTTGCATAAAACGGCTTATGAGACCTACCGCGAAGGCAATGTCAGGTCTTGTAATGGTTAAATATAGAAGACTTCCCACAAGAGAGCGATAAGGTCGAGGATCAGGTAGCAAGGACCTTTCATCGCGCTTAAGCCTTATGTTCACATCCATCGGAGTAGTACGTGTCTTTCCTTCGTGTACCCTGAACTTCTCAACAATCCTTCTTGCATAGCTTTGTTGACCGATGAAGATTCCATCCTTTACCCTTTCAACCTCCAAACCAAGAAAGTTATTCAACTCACCTAACTTCTTCATCTCAAACCTCACCGACATATCCTCTTGTAGACGAGCAATTTCAGCATCATCGTTCCCGGTGATTATCATATCATCCACGTAAAGAAGAACTACCACGTGGACTCCTCCATTCTTCTTGAAGAATAGACTTGGATCCGAATTTGATGGTACATAACCGCAAAACTGAAGGAATTGAGCAAGTTTTCCATACCATGCTCGAGGAGCTTGTTTTAACCCGTACAAGGCCTTCTTAAGCTTACACACATAATCAGGATGCTCTCGTGATTTGAAACCAAGTGGTTGCTCCATGAAGATACTCTTATCAAGCTCACCGTATAGAAACGCATTTTTCACATCTAGTTGCCATAACTTCCAACCAAAGCTTGCGGCTAAAGATAGAAGTAAACGTACCGTAGTCATCTTAGCCACAGGAATGAAAGTCTCATCATAATCTTCTCCATACTTCTGAGAGAACCCCCGAGCAACCAACCTTGCTTTAAATCTATCAATGCTTCCATCCGCTTTCCGCTTAATTCGATACACCCATTTACATGAAACGGGTTGAACATCCTTGGTTTTCGGAACCAAATCCCAAGTTTCATTCTTTATAAGGGCATTCATCTCCTCTTCCATTGTGGTCTCCCACTCTTGAACACCTTTAGCTTCATCATAAGATGATGGCTCTTCTTCATCTAATGGAGCGGCAAAATAACATGAGTAAGTAGTGACAAACCTTTCATCTCTGAACCGGGCAGGCTTAACAATGTTCCTTTTAGGCCTTTGATTAGCCATGGAACCATGATCTTCATCATCATCTTCCTCTTGATTAGTGCTCCCCCTTTCACCTTGCGTCTCTTTTTCAAGACTTCCGCTCTCACTTGGCATTTGAGGAACTGGTTCATCAACCTTGAAGGAATCTCCACCTTCTTGTTCGACCAAGACTTGAGGTTGTCCATAATATGAGGAAACTTCGTCAAAGACAACATCACGAGACACGACGTACCTATGTGTCTCAGGATCCATGCACCTCCACCCTTTTCTTTGTTCATCATAACCGACAAATATGCATTTCTTCGCCTTTGCCTCCAACTTTGTTCTCTGAGAGTCGAACACATGGACGTAGCAGATTGATCCAAATATCCTGAGATGTTTCACCGTTGGCTTTTTCCTATGAACCATCTCATAAGGAGACTTCATGTTGTTCAGACTTAGTGGCATTCGATTGATGACATATGCTGCACATCTCATGCCTTCCGCCCATAAGGCTTTAGGCAAATTCTTGTCATGTAGCCAGCTTCTACACGTTTCGCTTAGATGTCGGATCTTCCTTTCTGCTACTCCATTTTGTTGAGGTGTATATGGGCATGTAAATTCCCTCTTGATACCATGCTCTTGACAAAAAGAGAGGAACTCCTTTGACATAAACTCTCCTCCATTGTCCGTCCTTAGGGTCTTGATCTTCCGACATAACTCGCCTTCCATGGTAACCTTGAATTCTTGAAATCTTGAAAATGCTTCTGATTTTTCCTTCACAAAGTATACCCAGGTGTACCGTGAGAAATCATCAACGAACAACAACATGTAACGAAACCCGGAATAGGAGGGTGTTCTTGTTGGACCCATCAAATCGCTATGGATCCTCTCCAACGGAGCGCTGCATCGTGAAGTGGAGTTGTCAAATGGAAGCCTATGTGATTTTCCATATTGACAACCTTCACAAAGTCTTCCTTCATCTTGAATCTTCAACCTTGGGAGCCCATTAACCAAATCCTTGTTTACCATAACTTTGAGTTTAGTCATATTTATATGACCAAGTCTAGCATGCCATATAAAGACATTATCATTGGTGCTCATCTTCTCAACATATGAGTTGGAGGCCGATAAAACATATAGATCTTTAACTCGTGCTCCGGTGTGAACCACATCCGCCTTTAACTCTTTAATATTCTTTAAGAATTTGACGTCACTTGGGCCAAATAAAACGTAGTTACCTGAGTCCACCGCATTTACCACAGAGAGAAGATTCTTCCTTACTCCAGGAACATGATATACATTCTTGAGAGTTATTGGGCTTCCATCATCTCCTTTGATGACAACAGTCCCTTCTTTCTCAACATGGTGGATTGAGTTATCCGCGGTAATGATGGCTTCTTTTCCGTCATGGCGCTGAAGACTGGAAAATAACTTCTCGTTTCCGGTAATATGATGGCTACAACCAGAATCTACAATCCAATCATTTTCTAGATTTTTGGTTGTAGTGGTACCTGAAGATGCAGCCTCCACCGTGAAACATTTTCCCCATGCTTCGTCTTCAGTGTGACCCTTTGATTCCGTCATATTTGTTTCTTTCAACTTCACTCGGCAATCCTTTTTGAAGTGCCCAAGTTTCCCACACCGGTAGCACTTGAATCGCTTCTTGTCTCCCATAGAAGATCTTTCTCGTTCATCATTATTTTTTGTATCACTATCCTTGAACTTGGCTCTAAAACTTTGTTGCCTCCGAGCTACAAACGCGCTCCCCGAGTCATCATTGACTTTAACTCCCGCCATTTGCATGGCTAGTGATTCTTGCGAAGCTAGTAGATTTTCGAACTCCTCCATGGAAGGTTGTGTAGCCCATCCTTGAACTGAAGTAACAAACGGTGTATATTCGGGTCGTAAACCACGAATAATAGACCGCTTCATCCGAGCTTCTGAAATCGACTCCTCCGGATTAAGAGTATTAATCTCTGAGCAAAGGTTTTTTACCTTGATAAAGAACTCTGAGATTGAAGACTCCCCCTGCTTCGCATTCGCCAGCTCATTCTCTAATAGTTGTAACCGAGCCTCATTCTTCTTGTTGAACAATTGATCTAGCGCCTTCCATATGGAACTTGCGGATGTGCACCTTGAGACATGCTCAAATACTCCCGAGGATATTGACCTCTTCAAAGCAAACTCCGCCTTGGCATTCTTCCGTGTCCACTCCTTTGTCGCTTCCGCTGTTGCAGCATCTCCCCTTGGTGGTGTTGTGCTACTACCGCCGACGACATCCCATAAGTCCTCACTAACCAAGTATGACTCCATACATGACTTCCATAACTGGTAGTTAGATTGGTTTAAGATCTCCATTCCCAATCCAACGACACGACCCATTGATTCCATACTTAGAATAAACCGAGCTCTCTTAAACCCCGATCTTGATGAGCACAAGATTAGAATGGCTCTGATACCATGTAGAGAAACTCCGATAGTGCTTAGCACTAGCCCAAGACCGTAATACCCGGGAAACCCGAGTGAAACCAAGAGAAGAAACCCTCTAAGTATGAAGAATGATATGGAAGAATACTTAAAAAATACTTGAAAGATTTTTAGAGAGAATCAGAGAACTTATGAAGAACACTCTTTCTTTAACTTGCTTTTTATTTATTTGTTCAACTTGTTTACAAATGGGAGAGGAAGGAGCTATTTATAGGCTCCAAGAGTACAAAATATCTTTCTAGAACTCTCTACCATAATATCTAGATTTTATGTCTTACAATTCCTAGAATTTTCTACACAATCTTTAGATAATTATTTTATAGAATTCTCTAGAACATCTAGAGGAGGTGATAATGTTTTATGATGTTTCTAGAGACTCTCTAGAACTTGGGCTTAATTTTGGGTTTGGATTATGAACCCATAATTAATCCTAACTCAAAATCAAGTTTAATTTCAATAGTCTGAACCCAGAATATGGGTATTTGGCATATAGGAATAGAAAATATATGAAAGAGTTGTAGTCGTCTAAACCCAAAATTTGGCTTTTAATATATGGACGGGAGATCATTTTCCGCATAAGCAAATATCGGATGGGATATCATATCCCGTTCGATAAAAGAATTCCTGAGAAATGAGTGAATGGACTGATAGAGATTGATTATAGGCGTAATGTATAGGATTAAAAAAAACTACTATAAGGTCTATTTTTGTTTCAAAAAGAGTATTAGTTAAAACAGTATACTTCTGTTTGGTTTGAGCCTAGGTTATATATGAAGACCTAAATGCAGCATATATGAAGCTAGAAAAAATGCACCATATATGAAGCTAGAAAAAATGCACCATATATGAAGACCTAAAAATTGCCAAATCATATTGAAAAAATATTGTCCATAGTAGATGAGGGTTTTGCATGTGTAATTAACAATCTGACAGGGCATGTCTCCTATTTAACATGAACACAATGTGTAATTAGCATGTGTAATTAACAATCGTATTGACAAAATTGCCTCTCTGTATGTATCAAGGGATTAATTTCCATTACACTTTTTATAGCTACTTGCCTTTTTCTTTAGGAAAGTCATTTGCAGTATCAATGCTTTCAAGATGGTCACCAAACATTATATTTGCAATAACAAACATTATATAAGTTGTATTCTATAAGTTGTGTTCTATAAGTTTGCAAGGGATTAAATCTAATCGATAATCTCTAATTTTTTGCATTCTATAAGTTGTGTTCATTTATACCCCTCATTCAGCTGTTCATTAATCATATATTTTTTTTCCCCGGTTAATAATGACACTGACCTTCAGACCATCAAATAATAATTTCTTTCTTTGTCATTTGAAATATTGAATACACTGAACCCATTTAACTTAATTTTTATAGATATGGAGTTGAACCTGCTGAAAGCAATATATTAAATGGAGGGAAACCAGGTACTTATGCATTGAGCTTTTTCATTTTGAATGCTTTATTCAGATTCGTTTAGTTTCATGTGCATTACTTAAAAAGAGAAAAAGGAGCTTAAGCGACTGTCCAACTTGCACGTGCAGTGACCCGTAATGTCACTGTTTCATACCAAGCGAAGTACGTGAATCGGAAAATGCATTATACTAAATCGATGTAGACTAAATAGTAGGATATACAATATCTTTTCTATCACCCGCATGAAAAACTTTATTACTTGAACTTAATGATCATATATACGAGGAAAGGCGATGAGATGAGAAGGAAGGCAGGTGAGATTAAGGAGACGATGAGAAGGGCATTGAGAGAGGATGTGAAGGGTGATGGGTCTTCGTTGCGAGCTATGGATGACTTCCTTCATACTGCCTTTCAGTGAAGCATGCATGTTATATTTGGTTAAATTTTGCTGCAGTATTCAGTGAAGGGTGATGGGTCTTCTTTGTATGCATAGCACTTTTCTTTTTGGTTGCAGACTTGAGACCTGGTTCTATACATTACACTATTTTATGAATGTTTTCAAGCATTCATCCCAAATATACTACGATCTGAATATATGCTTTTCTTCAGTGTGTAATAGTTCGGAATGTATTATGAACCAGGAAAAGAGAAAGCATAAAGGGACCTAAATGTATTCGGCTTTTGAAAGGATTGTTTGCAAATTTGGTATCACAACAACATATATTCCTTACACTACTACTGCATGTGGGGATTCCTCTGACAAATAGAATTACATAGCTAGAAGTTTTCAGGATCAGGCATCAGAGCAAGAAACATTAAGATCCCCGACTTCCGATTCTGATATACCCAATGCCTCCCACACTGCAGGTGAAGCATCGACTATATTAGTCGCACATGGTGGCCGGAAATCATGTCCAGAGAATCGCACTGATTGACAATCACAGTCTCAAAACACTCCTCCTATTGGCATTGATATTGATAATTGTCAAGCATCTGCTACCGCCATTATACCATCCGGTTGATAAGCTTACAACTAATTCATCTTGGCTAGGTCCTCATCTCATTACTGGTAATGGTGTAGGCTTCAAACCTGATATTTTGAATATGGATATAATGGAGAAAGTAATTGAGGTAAATTATTTTTTTCCTAACAATTTTTTATATAATAATTGCAAGTTTTCACCAGTTCTGAATATTCAAACTGATCAGGTGAAAAATGATGATGCTGTGAAAAAGGCAAGAGAATTGGAAACAAAAGAGGGGCTTCTGGTAAATACATAATTACATAAAGAATAAGATGCATTTGAGCAATTTTGAACTGATGGTATAAACTATTATAAAAGATGACCTCAATTCTACCATAAGTGTTACGTAATGCTGTTTGTAGGTGGGAATATCCTCTGGAGCCAATACCATTGCAGCACTTCAGCTTGCAAGGTTGCCAGAGAATAAGGGGAAACTTATTGTGGTATGAACTTCAAATTTCTTGCATTTTATGTAATTTGTTATCTTTTGTTTACCCTCTTCATGTTCTTAGGTTACATTTTGGTCAGAATCATTAGTATGCAGATTTGTTAGTATGATGTGGGAACTTCTCAGTGGAATTGAGGTCCTTATGATTTCGCAGAAGGGGAAAATGTTTGTGTTGTGCTCTAGGAAGCTTTCTTTAATTATGTGGGGAGATTCATAATTGCAATATTAGATGGTGCAAAAGTAGACTTTCTGATACTAATACTACCTAATAAGACACTAAGAAAAAGAAGAATTTCTCTACATTGTTGCTAAGTTCTGGCAATAAACAAAATAAATAAATCCTGGCTAAGACACTATAGTGTGCTTGATAATTCTTTTTTAATTGCCCAGTTAACTTTATATAGTTTAAAGGACTATGCTCAAATTTCCAAGTTATCTGTTGTTAAAGGTGAAAACTTTTCAAGTAAGAAATATTGACACCATATAATAGACGACCCTCTTTCTATTTCAAGTAAGAAATCAATAATGAGCCAGCAAACTCTTCAAATCAATTAACTTTTCAGTAATGAAATATTGACACCATATATAAGAAGAAAAAAATAGAAAGAGGGTCGTCTATTAACTTATTATTTTTTCTTTAATGAAACAAGATGAATTGTATATAATAGATTTATATATGATAGATTTACCTTACTAAAACTTATTTTCATTGTTGTTTTACTTTTGAACTTTAATAAAACTAGGAAGCAGCTGACATGGACCTCAAATTTATAAATGCAACTACATTGATAAATTGGGGTTGCAATAAGGTAAATTTCTATTTACTACAACTACACCCTATGTTAACCGTTAATTGCTGCTAATTTAATGTTTCTTCTTTTTTTCCCAGATTGTCGTCCACACTCAAAACCGTCATGTACATATTGACAATTTAACTTTTTGTAGGGTGATGAGGAACATGTTTGGTTGAAGCCATTGTTCTATTTGAAAGGTAATGGTTTCAAAACTATTACTATTGTTTTAATTGTTTATTGTAAACTCTTACTATTTGATTCAAAACTCTAACTATTGTTTTATGCTCACTGTTTGGTCCTATTTTGAAGACTTCAACCATTGTATTCTCCTACAACCATGTAATTTTTTTTTCATTCAGTTGGTTGGTGTTTAGTATGGTAGAGGATGTAATAGTTGTAATAATTGTAATATTTAGCTTTTTTGGAGATGATGTAAGTAACTGTATTGGAGTAATTGTAATATAGTTATGTTAATACCCGTACCCGCAATTTTGTGGAGTATTGAGTTCTGTGTTTGGTTTTTTAAAGGTTTTTCGAAGGTTTTTCAAAAAAAATTATTACATTTTCAAACGAATTTTTGGTTTTTATTTTGTATCTTGCATTATATTCTGATTTTTTCCCCCAGAGCCTTATATATATGTTGCCTGTGTGATGTTGCTCGGTTGAGCCTGGGGAGGATTGATATTTATTGAGTGTGATGTCATATATTTAATTGTTAGCAGAATTCCGTAAGGAATTTCTGTAAAAGGGCTAATATTTTAGGGGAGGTTCTGTCAAAATTTTTACTAAAATTTTTAAAATCTATTATGTTTTCAAACGATATCTTGGTTTTTATTTTGTATCTTAGTCATATGAAGATTTTTTCTTCTCAGAGCCCGATATATAATGTCTATGTGATGTTGCTTGGATTGGCCTGGGGAAGATTTATATTTCTTGACTGTGATGATAAATTTTTAATTGTGAGCAGAATTTCGTAAGTAGCCTAATATACTTGAAGCTTCATGTTCTTTTACTAATTACTTGAAGCTTCCTGTGAGATTGTGAGATTGTGAACATTTTGTGAACATTTTGTGAACATTTTGTAGGTACTTGAAGCTTCCTGGGTAATATACTTGAACATTTTGTAGGTACTAATTACTTGAAGCTTCCTCAGAGAGAATTAGTTTGAAGGATTGACCTACACATTACTTTCTATATAAGAAGCTGATCGGTGAGGGCTATTACCCACCATCAATCATGTGTAACTTAGATGCTAATGTTAGTAATACATGAAATACCTTAAATAAAATGTTAGTCTAATGTTAGTAGTTTATTGGAACCAGTACAAACTCCTAATGATGTAACTTTCGTATCATACTCCATGGAGAAACAGAGGTTCACGATTGTATGTGAGGATGAGTAGGAACTAACTTCCTTCTAAAGTTCATAGTTTTAAACATGTTCCTGAGTGTCTATCTTTCTAAGAAATAAAATATTCAAGTTCTTTATTTTCTGTTTCAGTTTGTTGACCACAAGAAATTTTTAATCTAGAATGAATATATGCAATCATCAAGACATGCCAAAGTTCTAATTTGGGCCTCATAAGCTATCCAAAGTCACCATCTAAAAACATTATGTATCTTACTGACATCATCTATATAATATGCAAAATTAAAGAACAAGATGTGCTGGATAACCCTATGCTTCTTTGTTCAAATTGTTTATGACAAAGTTAAAGCAAGAGGAAGATGCAATTCAGAATTTCTTGACTGTCAAAATTTTCAGAAAATTTCCTAAAATCTATTAGGATTCCAAACTATAGCTTTAGTCATATGAAGTTTTTTTTTCCTAGAGCCTAATATATATTATGACTGTGTAATGTGACTTGGATTGGATTAGGAAGGAAAATTGTTTACGACAATTTTTTTTTTCCCAGAGCCTAATATATATTTCCCAGAGCCAAAGGAATAATATTTCATGAGATATTCCATCGAAATTTTTATTAAATATTTTAAAGAAAGTTAAGACGTCGCGATAACATGCCGTATGAAACATTTTAAAGACGTCGTATTAGAAAAACATTTTAAACACCCACCTTTTTTGTTTTAATTTTTTAGAAATTTGTATGCAGTCCCGAATACGTGCCGTAGGCACGTCCCACGGGCAATCCTAGTATAGATACATATATATAGGAAAATCTTCTCTTGCAGCACTGTAGCATTGAAAACACGTGCAAACCACTGAAGCCGCTATTCAGGATAGCAACATAGGTATATTAAGCCTGAAGTCGTTATCCTAAATTGTGGCATAGGTACATTTACACAGATGCCACTACTCCCAGTAGCGGCATTAGTGGTTTGCTATTGTTTGCACGCTACAGTGCATTTGCAATGGAATATATATATATATATATATATGAGAAAAAGGGTTATGAGCAACTTGCTCATTTACTAAATGAGCAAGTTGCTCATATCCCTTTTACCCTATATATATATATAGGGGGAGGGACTTCCGTTGTGCACTAGGCTGGTGCACACAGTCGTGTGCACTCCCCCTCAGTCGTCCGATCTGGCTCTTGATCATGATCCAGATCTAAGGGCTATAAAGAGATCTCGCTCTGAGATGTAGAAGAGGGTATTTTGGGAATTACCCCTACCCCCATACTCACGCGTTTGTGCTTCATCCCGCTCATCGATTCTCACTTCTCTCTCTCTCCCCATCGCTCTCCTTCAACCCCCCATCGATTCGAAACCATAGCTGCGAAATTTCCCCAAATCCATTGCGACCAACTTCGCAAATCCAAACCCCCAACCACATCGAATCTCTTTCTCTCTAAACCCCGTCAATTCTCCTGTCAACTCCACCATTTTGGTAAATCGACGAAACCCTAGCTCTGAATCTCATCGCTCTCCCTTCACCGTTGCTCGCTCGCTTCTGCCATCTCGAATCGATCTGCTGTATAAAATTTTTCCTTGATTTGAGTTCAATCGAAACCCTAATTTCCTGTACAAGATCAATTGGGAGAAAAAATTAGGGTAAAGGAAAAAAAATTAATCAAGAAATTTGACCAGTTGTTTAGACATGTTTGTTTCTTTCGATCAGTTTGTTTAGGCATGTTTGAGTTTATTGAGCATTGTTTGAGCATAGCACTATGATCAATAAAAAGGAAGTTGGTTTAATCATAAGTTTGAGGAGTAATTTAACTCATAATTAGTAGGTTTAATCAAGGCATTAAAAAGGGAGAAGATTTTATGGCGTTTGAGGTGTTTGGAGCTTTCGTAGTACTTTCTTGGGGGCTGGGATTTGAGGTATTTTATGGCGTTTGAGGTATTTATGAACCCTTAAGTTTGGTTTTACCATTAATAAAGTTGTATAGAGAAAGATAATTGGAGATTTATTATTTTTATTTGGATATATAGTGGTTTATGAATAATTGGAGAATTAACTGATTTTTTTTATAAAATGGAAGAAATTGGTCTTTGGTTGTAACAGATGAAATTGAGGCCCATCTTGCACCATTTTGTACAGGGAAAATTATAGTAGTTTGTTTCTTTGATCATTTTGTACGGGGAAAATATTTCAGAAGGGTTTCTCATACTATATAATGCTTAATTATAAGTGAATTTGTGCAATTTCATATCTTAATTAGAATTACTACAATTTCTATCTGTGATGAGTTTTGTGATGGCTTAAACCTGACAGAATCTTATAGGATGACATCGAACTACTATTCCAACCAAATCCACAATCACTATGGTGGTAGCTCCATGTCTTCCAGAGGCTGTTCAAGACAAAGGTTTAGAGCTCCCAAATGTTTTTGTCGCATCTAGACAATGGTTAAATATTCTACTTAGGAAAAGAACCCAAGTAAAGCCTACTACAACTGTCCTAATTTTCCTAGCGACTGTGAATTTTTTTGTTGGTGTGAGAATTATGGGAAAGAGGAGGATACCAATGCAAAAGTGAGAGAATTGTACGATGAGCCCGTGATTCAATCATTGATGAGGAGAGAAGAATGTGATGGTGAGTGGAAGAATGGTTTCAAGGAAGGTGCAAAGCATTGTTGGGTGTTTGGATTTCTCTGTCGGGTTTTGGTGTCCATGTTGTTGTTTCTTGTGTTCTACAAGTAGTTGTGCAGTGGTGGTGGTGGTGTGGTGGTGGTGGTGTGCGGTGAAGTATTATGTTTCTTTGTAGTTGTTGTAGTGGTGGTGTATGTTTGGTAGATGTTTGTATTTTGGTATGTTGTATTGTCAGTTGGACTAACTTGTATCAGGAACAGTAGTATTTTGTATGTTGTATCAGAACAGTAGTATTTTGGTGGATGTATCTATTTTGTATGCTGTATTTTGGTATGGTAAATGTGTCCATCTTCTACAATGTAATGCTTAATTATTAGTGAATTTGTGTCATTTCCTATTTGTGATTAAGCTCTTGATGTTCAGCTGCTTTGATGATTATTTAGTTGGGGAGTACACTCTCTATATGAGACTAGAAAAAAAGGTTGAATAAGTATTGCATGTCAGGCTTCTTCTTCTGAGTCATCTTCCATCAAATTGTGATGGTCATCTTCCTACAAATTCACGATAGGCATGTTAGAAGGAAGCCCAGAAAATTATGATGGTCATTTTCAAGCAAATGTAGCTTTTGGGGGGATAGTTAAGTTTCTTGATGCTACTGAGCTTCAGAATAGGCATGTTAGTAGAAGGAAGTCCTCTCTAAATTTTGACAGAGCTCAGACATTCATTATAGAGCTCAGAAATTTCTGAGCTCAATTTGAAACAGAGCTCAAGTATTAAAACAAAAGCTAAAATTGTAGGAAGATTTAATGCTTGCACAGTTTATGAACAGAGCTCAAAAGAAATTTGAAATTTCAGGTGAACTGCTAAACAGAGCTCAAGTATTAAAACATAAATTAATAGCAGAGCTCATAGTTAGAATGGAATTTTTCTAATGTGCTAGCTAAGTCATAATATACTAAGAATGTTGTTCTTGTTTTATAACTAAAAGTCTAAAAGTTTTACATGATCATAAATCATATAGTCCTTTCTAGAAGGGAAGATATAAATTTATAAAAATCATAGTTAGACTGGAATTCAAAGTTATGAATTTATTTCCTCTCCTCATTTTGTTTTCTTTTCCAGACCCTAGGTCCTTTACAAACAAAGCACCTTCCAGACATTTCAAATTTCACTGCCTATGAACTAACATATAGCAGCCTGGAAAAAATTTAAACATTGCTCAAATATAAGAAAAGCTCAACACAACCTGGAAAATAAAACAAAATGGAAGCATTCTCAATATGACCTTTGCTCAACACAGCCTGGAAATTATAAACAGAGCTCAAATTGTACGGGAAATATCATTAACAGAGTTTAGTGTTCACAAATACATAAAGAGAGCTAAATATCACTCTTTTGGCTGAAATATCATTAGCAAATTTAGTGTTTATAAATACATAGAGCTCAAATTTTTATAAAGCATGCTTCATCTGCAATTCTAGACATTGGTTTGTTGATTTTCAGAAATACACAGCTAATGCCAATGCCGGTCTCTCGATTTTCAGGTTATGCTGAAATATTCATCTTCAATTCCTATAAAAAAAATTCCTTATTAGAATAGGATCACTACATATGTAACAGAAAGCATGATGCATAAACAACTAGAATTTAGGTAAAAAAAAGTGTCGGCTCAGAACATGAATTCACAGAGAGCATGATGCATCAAGCTGTAACAACTTAGGGGCTTGGGAAGCATACGTGTATCAAGCATAAGTAAATGAAAACTGAACAAATTGAGAAGCACTATAGCACTATGGCTGCAGTAGTATGCCAAGCCTAATAGCTGCTACCTTCACAAACCCCCACCTCTTCCAAAATCAAATATAGACAGAGCTCTAAAAACCAAAAAATTAAAAACAGAGCTCAGTTATATTAACAGAGTTGCATCAAGCAGAAGTATATGAAAACTGAACAAATTGAGAAGCACTATAGCACTATGGCTGCAGTAGTATGCCAAGCCTAATAGTTGCATCATGATCAAGTGTAAGATCGGACGACTGAGAAGGACTGCACACAGTTGTGTGCACCAGCCCAGTGCACAACTGAAGGGCTCACTATAAACGGAGATCAAGTATTGAAACAGAGCTCAAATATGCAAAGAGCTTAAATTTAAACAGAGGTCAAATTTAAAAAGAGCTAAGTAACTAATTACTGCTCATATATAAAGAGATGCACAAAAATATACTTGACTTGGTAGGTGGGGAAAACACATAATTGAACTTGACAATTCCATGCATTCATCACTGCCTACAAATTTATCCCCAAAATAAAATACAATCAGGCAGCAACTTTACCACATGTTAGCGAATCAAATACTTCCCTCAGTTCATATAATTGGTACTGTCATCGGAACTTTCTTCACTAGAGGAATTCACTTCATTGAATGCACTTCAGATTTGAAAATTAAAGAAAAAGTAAATCAATATTATGATTTAAACAACTAATATGAAAGTGTAAGCACAAAAATTTAGATTTACAAATATAGTCAAGTTCAAGCTAGACCTATCAAGCTTCTTTGGGCAATTTCTTGCATCATGGCCTTGCCGGCGCAATCCACAACAATTGCACTTTCTTGGTTTTCCTCTTAATTTCTCTCGCATTGGCTTCAACCTCTTCCCACTTGGTCTTCCCTTGGTTTGACATTGACGAAGTTCTTCAACCGAAACTTGAGACAATACCACTTCCTTCCCATGTAATCTGGTTCCACTACCGTTAGCCACTCCACTACCTTCGGGTGCCATAAGATTAAATCCTTCAATACACTTTATCATACTGCCACGCATGAACACGTACCCTTCATTTGTTCTTAATCCAATCTCAACTTGTTTTTTGGCTAATTTATTCAACTCACAATAGCGGGAAGCAAAATTCTCGCTATTATTGCCTTTATTAATGCCTTTTAAATTTGTGAATGTGTAGCTTCTTCTAATTACTTCTCGGCACCATCTTCTTAAAATATATTGCTTTGAAAGTTCATTACAATTAGAGTACTTAAGAAAAGCCAAAAGATGCTTGCAAGGGATGCCAACAAATTCAAACATGAAGCATGAACAACACCCAAACTGAGTATCCTTCGAATAAGTAATCATGGTCTCCTTTTCTGACCTACCAATGAATGTCACTGCATAATAAGCAATAGCAGCATTGTCGTCAACTTCCATCAAATTCACATTGTACAATAGGTTTGATTTGAGTTGCTTTTGGAAGTCATAAAACATTACCAAGGTGTACACCTGGGCCATTTGTTCCTCTATATACCATCTGGTTTTCAATTTAGGTTTTCTATCAAGTGTACGATGGTTCTCTTTAAGTTCTTCTTCTCTTTGTCTTCCAATTACTCTTTTAAATATCAAGGCAAATTTATGAAGTGAATACTTCTTTTGTGTGTGCTTCTTTAAGAATGAATTCATCCCCTCGCTTCTTTGGCTACTTGACATTCCAGCCCAAAAGTGAGCCCTATGATATAATGGGGCTCATTTCTCACGAATTTCAAAAATATCATTCGACCATTTATTGTTTCCTGCACCAAATTCCAAAACCAATGACTTCCATTGTTCTTCAAAACAAATACTATTATAAGAAATCCAAATATTGTCTTTAAAATTATCCATAAACTTAACATTTTGAACCAATTGAGGCACCTCCCCGGGAATCTTATCTAAAATATGTCATATGCAATATCTATGGCAAATTTTAGGGAAAACTTGTTTTATTGCAGCACCAATCCCCCGGTCTTTATCCGTTACAATGCCAAGTGGAACTTTTTTCATGACTCCTAACCATTTTTCAAATAACCAAGCAAAAGATGAAGCCATTTCATTTGGAATGAAACCACAACCGAGAAAAACAGACTGTCAATGATGATTTATTCCAACAATTGGAACAAATAGCATTCCATAGCGGTTTGTACTATGTGTTGCAGCATAAGGAAACTACATCACCAAATAGCTCATAATTCATCCGAGCAATCCTATCAACCCAAATACAATGAGACAATCTACCAGACTCATCTTGCTCGAATGCATTAAAAAAAGATGGAACTTTTTCCTTTTGCCATTTGAAAAAGTCTATCAACATTTGACCATCGCGACCTTTCATTGACTCCCTCAAGTCTCTTTCATGATTTCTAGCATCGGTTTCGGTAAATCGAACCCTATCATATCCCACACTTGAGTTTTCGAAAAAAATCATTTGTTTGCATGTAGAAATATTAGCACCCGTAAGTTGCTCCATCAAGGTTGTAAACGGCGTCAGGTGGTGGCGGTTCGGCCAAGGACCGCCGACCGCCTAGGACGCCTAGGCGGCGCCTAGGCGTTTTGTTTTTATTTTTTAAATATTCATATATTAACCTTTTAAAAGTTACATTTCTCTATTTTTGCTTGTAGTCTAAATCTTTTAAATGCATCACAATTCACAAGTGATGCTAGGCAGAATGATTTTAGAAGTTCAACAACGATTATGGTGTAAACTTTAGATTCATAATGACATAAACAATAATCAGTCATATAAAATTTAAAATATAACGTGAACTAGTAACACCTTAATGTAAAGATGAAGAGGCTTTTTACTGTTGAAGATGAAGATGAGTCTTTTTTCTGTTGAAGATGAAGAGACTATTTTAAGAATTAAAAAAAAAATTACAAAAAATCTGTCAGCCGCCTGATCGATTTTGGCCGCCTAGGCGCCGCCTCGGCCGCCTCGACGGCCGCCTCGGCCGCCTCGACCGCCTAGGCGCCGCCTTGTACGCCTAACTGCCATCTCAACGCCTAGAGTACCGCCTATTGCATATGCGGTTCGTTCTCCTCTTTTTGAGCGCCTAGGCGCCGCCTAGGTGTCCGAGGCGGACGCCATTTAGAACACTGTGCTCCATTATTACTTTATCGGAACTTGACATAACACGGTTTCGTGGCAATAAATGTCGTCTACCGGGTGAGGTGAAAGCATGATTGTGTACCTCATGAAAAGAATAAAAAGACCATGAATTCGTTTCTTTGTTTAATTTCAGACGAACCAATGCATTGCAAACAGTTCTAGATGTAGTACCCATCCTAACTTCATTATTCTTACTTTTCGAAACCCTCGCTTTATTACAAAGAAAAGTTTTTTCCACTACCTCACCATTTTTTAGTTTATGAGGTCCCTTGCGCATTTGAAAACCCGCACATTTTTGCATAACTATCATAATAATTTTTTGCTGTCTCAAGGGTGTCAAATGTCGTATCTAGCTTTGGTATTAGATGCTCGTCAACTATGGGTGTAAAATCACCTTCTTGAATGCACAAAAAATTGTCACCAAGTTGTGAGAAACCTTTTACAAATTCCAACATATAATCAAATAGCTATCACAGTATATGTACACATTTGCTTTTTTTTAAAAATCAGTTAATTCTTCAATTATTCATAAAACACTATATATCCAAATAAAAATAATAAATCTCCAATTATCTTTCTTTATACAACTTTACTAATGGTAAAACAAAACTTAAGGGTTCATTATCTTTTGCCAATAAACACCTCAAATCTCAACCCCAAAGTACTACGAAAGCTCTAAACACCTCAAACGCCATATAATCTTCTCCCTTTTTAATGTCTTGATTAAACCTACTAATTATGAGTTAAATTACTGCTCAAACTTATGATTAAACCAACTTCCTTTTTATTGCTCATAGTGCTATGCTCAAACAATGGTCAATAAACTCAAACATGCCTAAACAAACAGATCGAAACAAACAAACCTGTCTAAACAACTGGTCCAATTTTCTTGATTAATTTTTTTTTTCCTTTACCCTAATTTTCCCCCCATTTGATCTTGTACATAAAACTAGGGTTTCGATCGAACTCAAATCAAGGAAAAAATTTATACCTCAGATCGATTCGAGATGGTGGAAGCGAGCGAGCAACGGTGAAGGGGGAGCGATGAGATTCGGAGCTGGGGTTTCTTCAATTTACGGAAATGGTGGAGTTGATAGGAGAATCGACGGGGTTTAGAGAGAGAGATTGAGAGAGATTCGATGTGGTAGGGGGTTTGGATTTGCGAAGTTGGTCGCAGTGGATTTGGGGAAATTTCACAGCTAGGGTTTCGAATCGATGGCGGGTTGAAGGAGAGCGATGGGAGAGAGAGCGAGAAGTGAGAATCGATGAGCGGGATGAAGCACAGATGCGTGAGTTAGAGGGGGTAGGGAAAATTCCCAAAATACTCTCTTCTTTACTTCTCAGAGCGGGATCTGTTTACAGCCCTTAGATCTGGATCATGATCAAGAGCCATATCGGACGGCTGAGGAGGAGTGAACACGGCTGTGTGCACCATCCTAGTGCAGAATGGAAGGCCCCCCCCGGCCCCCCCCCCCCCCACGCTATCTATATAATAAATTACAAAGAAAGCTATCAAGTGGCTCACAATCAATCCTTCCTAAAATCAAAGGCCTAAATCAAATCTCACAAAACATATTTTTCCTCCAAAATTTCAAACCCCAAAACAAATTTTTTTCCTCTAAAACTAAAAAACTTATTATTTTATTACTATCTATCTCTTCTCTCTTCACTTTTTCATATTTCTCTCTTTCTCTCTCTCCCTATCTCTCTCCCATTCTTTCTATATTTACTTAGAAATTTAGATTTTCAGATTTTTAATATTTGAAAATAGTAAATATCTCTTCAACTCCACACTTAAAGTTCTGAGAAGTTAGATTTTATACCCCCATTTATAAATTTTTTCAACATATACTAATGGAAACATGGATTTTGTTTATAACTAATTATTGTCATACTATTCAAACTTGAGCTACATAATTGTTGTTTTACTGTTTACAGGCTTTTCGTGTTTTGTATCGCTCCGAAGACGTGCCGTAGGCACGTGCCCACGGGCAAATCTAGTATATATATATATACTAGTATCATGCACGTGCGATGCACGTGGAGAAGAAGGAAAAAGGGAAAAAAAAGGAAAATAATTTCCAAACTGATCCAATTTCGAAAATATTTACCAAACTGGTCCATTTCGAAAATATGCACGTGCGATGCACGTGGAGGAAGAAGGATAAGAAAAAAATAAGAAAAATAATTTCCAAACCGATCCACTTTCGAAACTATTTACCAAACTGGTCCACTTTCGAAAATATTTACCAAAGTGAGCTGGCTTCAAAATGACAGAAATAAAAAAAAAAAAAAAAAATTAATGACAAATACCACTAAGGCCTTCTCCCATTATATATATATATATATATATATATATATATATATATATATATATATATATATATATATATATATATATCAAGCCATTTTCCTTACTATTGGAGGAGAAACACTTACTATTGGAGGAGAAACACTTGATAGCTTTTCTTTGTGTTATATATACTAGTATCATGCACGTGCGATGCACGTGGGGGAAGAAGGAAAAAGACGAAAAAAAAGGAAAATAATTTCCAAACTGATCCACTGTCGAAAATATTTACCAAGCTGGTCCACTTTCGCACGTGCACGCGGAGGAAGAAGGGAAAAAGACAAAAAAGGAAAATAATTTCCAAACTGATCCACTTCCGAAAATATTTACCAAACCGGTCCACTTTCGAAAATATTTACCAAAGTGGGTCATTTTGTCAACACGTGCACTGCACGTGTTGGCTTCAAAATGACAGTCAATGACGGATGACACTAACCCCTTCTCCCATTATAATAGTAGAGATAGATCAAGCCATTTGCACGATATATATATATATATATATATATATATATATATATATATATATATATATATATATATATATATATATATATAGAGAGAGAGAGAGAGAGAGAGAGAGAGAGAGAGCCCCTTCTCCCATTATAATAGTAGAGATAGATCAAGCCATTTGCACGATATATATATATATATATATATATATATATATATATATATATATAGAGAGAGAGAGAGAGAGAGAGAGAGAGAGAGAGAGAGAGAGAAATCTTCGGTTGCACACTACTTTGGTGAGCACTCACGAAATAGAGCACCTATGACAAATCTGAACCGCTCATATTGTTCTATATACCTTGGATAGCCTAACAATAAAAAATCAAATAATTTGAAGTTCATTTGCCCATGATTTACATCATTACAAAATTCTATGGCTGAAAATTCTAACAGCATGATGGATGGGCAAATGAACTTCAAAATACTTGATTTTTTATTGTTAGGCTATTTAAGGTATATAGAATAATATGAGCGGTTCGGATTTGTTATAGGTGCTCTATTTCATGAGTGCTCACAGAGTGCTCACCAAAAGTAGTGTGCAACCGAAGGGGACTATATATATATATATATATATATATATATATATATATATATATATATATATATATATCGTGCAAATGGCTTGATCTATATATATAACACAAAGAAAAGCTATCAAGTGTTTCTCCTCCAATAGTAAGGAAATCAATGGTCCTGATCTAAGCTCCCAAAAGACAGTTTCCCCCAAAAGTTTTCCCTCAAAACTCAAATTCAAATCCCCCCAAACCAACTCCTTTATTTATTTTATTGTTTCTCTCTCTCTCTCTCTCTCTCTCTCACTCTCCTATTCAGATCAGTTTGCTCCCTTTATTTTCCAAACCAGAGGGATTCAATTTCTCTCTCTCTCCCCTAGGTTTTTTATGCCGCTAACTCCAAATGCCTAAAACAATTTTCTTAAACCTTTGCTTCCATTCCATTTGTGAAGCCTCCATCGTCCTCTCAAGTGCGAATCTCAAAGCAAATCCAAATTCAAATATAGTGTCGAACCCCAATGAAGAGGTCGTCGCCGATATCTAATCTGTTGCTGATTCCATATCGGCAACTCCCCTCCACTAAATCAAGAGCGAATATCAAACGACTCCGTATCAGCGACTCCCCTCCACCAAATCGAGAGCCTCTACATGCGATGCGGCGACTTTAATTTCATTTCATTAAATGATTTCTCATTCTAATTTTTAATTTTATGTGTGCAGGAAATTACGTAATTTTTTGCTAACTTGAATTTTGTGTGTGCATGGGATCTAAGTTCAGATAGGTATGATTGTTTTATTTTTTTGGTTTAAAAAATTTTAATTTGGTGATTTATTTGATGAGTTTTTTATTGGTTTTGATTTAAGGTGTATGCAAGTGAGAGATGGATTATTTGGTGGCCTCAATTTGAACTTCCAAACCATAACAGGACAGGTAAGCTGATCAGCAACCTAAAATAACTTGTCAAATATGCAACATTAATTTGTTTACTACAAGAGAATATATTATCGTGAGGTGTTCCCTTCACTGGTTATTAGAAACCGTGGTGATATGGCTAAAAATGGGGTTAAATCGGAATCGTCCAAATCAAGTGCGAATCTCAAAGCTTGGGGGTAAAATGGTAATTTCACATATAAATGGATCTAAAATGGGTACTGGGTCTTCTCTCCTAAGACCCAATAACCCGCGAACGGATCCACCTCAACTCGGTACGGGTTCCAACCCGCAGCAAACCCGGTCCAGCAGGATAGGATTAGGGTTTCTGATTGCATTCAATCAACGGCCCTGATTCGCTCTATCCTTTTACTGGGAATTAGGAATTTCATTCCTAATCTGATCCCAAAGGCGGCTATAAATACCCCCCATCCACGACCATTAAGAGGTAATCAATCTTTTGCCAATTTACGCTCTTTCATAATCTTCTCTGATTACTGACTTGAGCGTCGGAGGGTGCATCGCCGGGATCAACCCCGATGTATTGCACTTTTTGCAGGTGAACGGCGGGAGTCAACGATCAAACTCCAGCGTAAGAAGTCAAGGTTCGCTATTCAGTTTTCCTAAGAATCCACAAATACTATTTGTTTTCCCCTACACCAGAATCAGCGGTAACAGATTGGCACCGTCTGTGGGAACCAACAAATAGCAAACCTTCCTCTTCCCGTTGGTAAGATCTACCCAGCCATGCCTCCACGAAAGCTAAGATCCAGAGGGTCCAATCGTGGACCCACTCCTTCTCAACCACAACAGGAGATCCCCCACTAAACCGTCTAGCCGGCGAGACTTCCTCCTCAATCTGATCAGGCCCCACAGCAGGACCAACCTCCTCATCCGAACCTCCAACCCCCTCGGGGTTAGACCGGGCCTCAGAATGCCAGTGTGGGGGGCTCCCGTCCCAATCCTCAGAAACAACTTCTCCAACATGATCATGTATCCGTGCACAATCCCTCTACCGATTGCATGGCATCCCACAACCCCCGAGCTTCCGATGACCTTCGCAATACCATCCTCAATCGGCAGAAGGGAGAGGATCTTCGCCACCGTTTGGATGAAAGGCGGGCCCGAGAGGGAGTCTCCCATTAACAACGTCCAAATGAGCGATCACCTCATCCCCGAGACTACAGAAGGTCCCCTCCTCGCCGAGGGCGGAGAGAGTCCCCCGGCTGCCATAGGAGAAGAGCTCACTCTCCCGATGGTCGGCGACCTCCGAGGAACGATGAAGCACCCATCACTCGTGCCGAGTTCCAGCAATTCCAAGCAACCATCTTACAAGCCCTCAATCTTCGACCCAACAATAACAATGCTCGGAGGGTCCCCACTCCTCCTCCAGTCCAAAGTCCTCGCTGACGGTCCCTAACTCCTCCCCCAGCTCATAGCAACCCCCAGCAAATTCCTAGTCCTCATCACTCCCGGAGATACCATCGTCGTAGCCCCCGCTCCCCCTCGTACGAAGACGAGTCCAGAGGCTCATTTAATTACCGTCGAAGGGATGACACTGTCTACCGTCGTCTCCACGAAATGGAGAGACGCTTGGGTCAGCTAGACAGAGAAGAAGAGCTTAAAGGAAGGACCCTCCGCCCAAGCCGACCTCCTTTCTCTCGAACCATCATGGAGGTACCCGTTCCAATAGGCTTCAAGCCTCCCCAATTCGAGACTTATTCTGGGGAGTCCGACCCCATAGATCACATCGAAAGCTTTAAGACCCTCATGCTAATCTACCAAGCTTCCGATGCTCTGCTGTGCAAGACCTTCCCCGCTACTCTCAAGGGTCCGGCCCGGGAATGGTACTCTCACCTTGCCTCGTCCTCAATATTCTCCTTCGAGCAATTCGAGACCCTCTTTGTCACCCACTTCGTGAGTAGTCGCCAAACTGAGAAGACCAGCATTTCGCTACTCTATCTTAACCAGAAGAAGGATGAGAAGCTGAGAGACTATGTGAAAAGGTTCACCACAGAAGCCAGGTCCATCGCTTCCCTCGATCAGTCGGTCGCTGCAATAGCATTCCAGTCGAATGTCCTTAACTCCAGCCTTCGGTCCTCCCTCGCCAAGAAGCCCCCGCAGAACTTCTCTGACCTCCTTCTCCGAAGCGAGAAGTATATCCAGACTGAGGAAGCTGAGCATCGCCCCACCTTTGAGGAGCCTTCCTACGGAACCAAAAGAAAGGCAGGTGAAGAAGAGGGAGCCAAGCTCCAGAAGGACAATGGCGGACAGTGCCGCCCTCCTCCCAGATTCGAAAAATTCACTCCTCTTAATGCCAATATTTCCACTATTCTCATGGAAGTTGAGAAGGAAGGGGTGATACCTCCCGCCCCGAAGATGAACACCCCTGGCAAAAAGAGGGACAAAGAGAAGTGGTGCCGCTATCACCGAGACCATGGCCACGACACCAATGACTGTCGGGCCTTGAAGAATGAGATTGAGGCCCCCATCCAAAGGGGGCAGCTGGCCAAATTTGTGAGAAAGGACCGGACCGATCCCCCTCTTCCCCCTCGGGGGGCTAACAAGTGTCCTGAACGTGATGAAACTTCAGAGTTCGAAGAGGAATGCATCCTACATCTCATCCACGGAGGCCCCATGGGAGGATCTCCAACTCCTCTCGAAAGGCTTTCATACGGGAAGTCAACTCAGTACATGGCATGCCCCCCACCGAAGGCCTCGGAGTACCGGTCACTTTTTCAGATGAAGACCTTGAAGGTGTCCGAACCCTCTATTGTGACGCACTAGTCATCAATCTCCATATGGCGAATTTTAAAGTGGAGGGGATCCTGGTGGACAATGGCAGATCCATTAACATCCTCTTCCTCGCTGCTTTCAAGGGGTTCAAACTATCCCGGGACAGACTTAAGCCCGCCGGCTACCCACTCCACGGGTTCACTGTAACGCCCCTGCCCCGAGCTCGGACAATTTATACAATTTATAAGACAAATTAAATACTATGTAGTACAACTGCCCACCACAGGCTGCCTCTCAAAAGTTGGTTAACCGATTAGGTGACTCTTGATCCTTGGCTATTACTATTTATATTATATTTAATCTAGTCAATTTTCCGATATGGTATTATTTCACAACTGCCTCTCCTTTCCACTCTCGGGTGAATAGTAGCCACGTCACCATTCACCCTTTTAATACCATTCCATTATATATTACCATATCAATCCAGCATGCATGCATGCATGCATGATACCACAAACAGCCAATATTATATCAACTTACACAAACAACCAATACTATATGCTTATCATATATAATATATATATACTTATATATATCTCTTTGAAAATTACCGGGGTGTTACACACCCCCCCTTCGAAAATCAGCGTCCTCGCTGAGCACGGGGCATGCACAATCTAGTGCAGGATCTACTTTCTAGCCGATGTGGAGTGGAGTACCCTGATTCTGCATGTTGTCCAGACCCCTAGCCCACCACCGTGGATTTACCGGGCGTCCTGGCCACAACCCCGCTCCCTTTCAGGCATACATCTCACCCACTCTTACCCACACTCGGTGTCGAAAGTCGGCTCTGATACCATCTGTAACACCCCCGAATTTCAAATAAGGATAAATTCGAGATTTTACAGGATCTTTACTTCACTTCGTATAATTTTACAAAGAAATTTAAAACTTTTCATTCACAATAATACATCAGAGTTCAATTACAACTTGGTTTTACACAACGGAAGAATGAAATTTACAATAAAACATTTACAACATCTTTAAAATAAAGCAGCATCAGCATATCCACTTTATAGTTTCATGAATGGTCATTTACCTGCATGTTAATCTGTGGGCTCGTCAGTTACTTACAACTGACGAAATGTTATACACGGCTATCCTCTTTATGCCGGGAATAGTATAACGATCTCATACTTTAAGAAGACACAATAAAATTGAAATGAATAAATAACGTGTCAAAGGTGATTATCCTAAATATAAGTGTATGTCATGCCTTAATGCCTAATGCACACAATTCTACACTAGGATGACACTAATACACACTTGTTCAGATTCTATGCATCCCATACTACATAGGTCTGAGGGCAAGTGCCTACGTACTCCATATTGAAGGGTTCGATCCCTCGCCATGAGACTACCCAGTAATAAAACAAGTTTTAGAGTTATTTCACAGATACGGATCTCAGCCTTCCTGGCTATAATAACAGATCCCAGCCTCCCTGGCTATTATATCGTGAGAATAATCCCGTAAATGCCCCTCTAGCCCCGGTATATACATATTCTTTGGAGTATGGTAAACATCCGCCGACTACCCTAAGTCTTGGATAAAATACAGTCCATCTCCTACGGAGGAACCACAGTCCACCAACTGGGTCTATAGCCACGGAGATCCACCGCCGACTATATAGAAGCACCCATTTACGTTTGCACAAGTCTATTACATCTTCACCTAAGTGCCTAATTATTTTTAGTTCAAGACATGAATATGTTATCACCCTAGAATCAGTTTTACCTCATACCGGATTTATTCACAAAATACGAGATCGCCCGACGGCATTATCTCAAAATCAAGTCTCAAAATCTTTCTTTCAAAATTACCGATAACCGAGGTCTTACTAATTTTAAATCATAAATCTTTCATGTCCAAGAAACATGGGTACACATACCCCTTAATAATCATGTCTTAACCTATTATATTCATGTCCATAATTTGTTCTATGTCTCATTTAGCATCAATCGTAATTCTCTTATAGTTCATTCATGAATCAACAACAATAGCAATTTCATTAGCAAAATTTAAACTCATGAAGCCTCTCCAATTAATCAACTACAATCTCTTCAAGAGAAAATAACTCACAACTTAATCAATGTTCTATTCATGATTCACTTATTCTCAATTCTTTCCAACAAGAATTCTATTCATGTATTCATCTAATTTAAACTCATTAACAATTTGAGTACACATAGAAATCTAGAATTTCACATTCAACATAATTGCATAATCTCAACAAGAGAAACTAATTTTCACATCAAAGCCTTTTTTAAAAAAATCATATTCTTAAAATAATTAACTTAAGAGCAAAATTTCATTTTATCTTCAAATATCTCTTTTACTTCTTAAATATACTTGGAAAATTCTACAACTATTTTCACTATATTCTATTTCATTTTATAAGAGTTCTAAAATTTTTTCCCAATTTTATTTGTATTAAAATCTCATCAAAATACTTAAAAAAACATCAAAAAAATAAAAATGGGCAGCAAGGGATTCGATCCCGTGACCCATCAGGCAGTGCCTGCCGCACACACCGCAAGCCAAGAGTCCAAGTGGACTTTGGTGTCATAACTCTACTTCGAAATACTTTTGTTTTAGTTTCTGTCATTCCATCATTTTCCATAGAACTCTCCTTTTCATTTAATCTAATCCTTCATTAGATTATAATTAGTGCATTTAGATTAGATTTTATTTCTAATAGTAGCTTATGATTATAAAATTCATATTTTAACAAATCTCTAAATTTCAATTTTTATCATCTCTTTATGAAACAAGAAATTTTGTTTCTTCCAATTAATAAAATATAAAAACAGTTAATTGTTGTCTCTTTCAATCAATAAAAAAAGGAATCTTTTGTTTACCAACTTAACTACACAAAGAAAAATTTTGCATCCTTCAAACTACGAAAATGGACCAATCATATAAAATAACAATCATAATAGTATGCTTCATGACAATAACTTATTTTGTTATTCTTTCTTTCTTATTCATTAATCAACATGACTCTAGAGCTGAAACTAAAACAACATTTTTCAACAAATTTTCCATACAAAAAAAATACACTTTTAACAAGCATAAAATTTTACAAGTATTCTAACATGGTCTATGGTATTAGCTCTTTAGTCAAAAATTCCTATTATTTGCTTAATCATAACAATATTATTCTCATTCATAGCATGTAACACTAACATAAAATTTTATCTACATATCAAAACATAATCCTCATTTATTGTCACTAGCATGCATAGTTCTAAATTAGAAGGCATGAGAACACCCACCTTGATTGAAGCTTGAAAACTACAAGTGAATGGTTCCTTCTTGCTCCTAGCTTCACAAGCACCTCCTAGTCCTCTTCTCCTCCTAGCAAAAGCTCCAAGCAAGAGAACACTTCTTTTCTTACTCTCTTTCTTTTTCCTTTCCCTTTTTTTTTCTTTCTTCTTTCTATAATGTTTTTGGTGCCATGAAAAAAAGAAAGTAGGGCTCTATTTATAGGGTTTTGGGAGGGTTTATTTTGCATATATTCACCCCTAATAACTCTCCTAATCAACTCTTACAACTCTTCATTTGCTTAACCTCTCCTTAAGACCCTCCAATAACTTAACTCCTAAAACTCCCAACTTCTCATCTCCCCACTCTTCCAAATCACTAACTCCCCCTCATTCATTCTCCTTTCTTCTACATGCCAAAACCGGCCCCCCCTCCATGATCAAAACCGGTCACATAGTGTACAAATGTACAAGTACACATACATATTAAATACAACTTGTTATAATTCTAAATGTGTACAAAAAAAATGTGACTTGTCTTGTATTAGTTTATGTTCAACCTAATTTAGGTTATAGTTAGTGGGCTTGAATCATGGGCCTTCATTTTATTTAACTAATTTAATTATTCTAGTGGGCTCTCTTTTTAATTAGTCTATTGGGCTAGAATTTAACTTTAAGTCCATGGATCAAAAGGAAGGCTAAATAAAACTAATACATGCTAAAAATAGTAGAATGAGAGTAGCAAAATGAGAATAAAAATTTTGCACGTGCACCATACGTGCAAGAAATTAAAAATGCATTTTAATAAAAAAAATAGTTGGGGTGTTACAACTTTTTGGGTCTAATCGGATACTACAGAAGGTTTATTCAAGGGTATTCTCAGATAGCGGTGCCACTCACCGGACTCACAAAGAAGAATGTGAACTTCAAATGGTCAGAGCAATGCGAAGCAAGCTTCCAAGCGTTGAAGGAGAAATTGACTACAGCCCCTATCTTAGCATTGCCCAGAGCAGGAGTTGAGTATGACATCTACAACGATGCTTCACATCGCGGACTGGGTTTTTGCTAATGCAAGAAGGAAAGGTGATTGCTTATGGGTCTAGGCAACTTAGACCACATGAGAAGAATTACCCAACCCATGATTTGGAACTAGAAGCGATCATCTATGCTTTGAAGCAATAGAGACATTATGTGTACGGGGAAAAAGTCAATATGTACACCGATCATAAGAGCTTGAAGTATATTTATCAACAAAGAGACTTGAATTTAAGACAGAGGAGATGGTTGGAGGTGTTGGAGGACATCCGACCTGAAATCAAATATCATCCAGGCAAGGCTAATGTGGTAGCAGATGCGCTTAGCAGAAAAGTCAGTTTGTCTCGGTTGATCACAACCCAGGAAAAGCTAGCGGATGAGCTAGATCGAGCAGGAATTGAAGTGGTTCTGCAGAGTGTGGAGGCTTCCTTAGCTCAATTGAGGATTCAACCTACTTTGAAAGACAGAATCATGGACAGCCAGAAGGCGGAGCCAGAGATCCAAGGGATGGTAGAACAAGTTGGATTAGGCAGATTGGCAGAATTTCAAGTGAAGGATGCAGTACTTTGGTTTGGGGAGCGGCTTTGTGTGCCAGATGTAGCGGAGCTAAAGGAAAGTATTCTTCAGGAAGCACATGCTACATTGTTATCTGTACATCCTGGGAGTACCAAAATGTACAAGGATATAAAGCTACACTTCTGGTGGCCAGGTATGAAGCGAGATGTGGCAGAGTTTGTGGCCAAGTGTGCAGTTTATCAGCAGGTCAAGGCAGAAAATCAGAAACCTGGCGGTTTGTTGCAGCCTTTACCCATCCCGGAATGGAAGTGGGACTGTATCAGCATGGATTTCATTACGGGTTTACCCAAGAGTTCCAAAGGCAATGATACCATTTGGGTAATAGTGGACCGACTCACCAAGTCAGCTCACTTCTTAGCAATGAAACTTACTTGGTCAATGGAAAAGCTGGCAGAGTTGTATGTGGATGAAATTGTGAAATTGCATGGGGTCCCGATGTCTATAGTATCTGACAGAGATGCGCGCTTCACTTCACATTTTTGGAAGAGTCTGCAAGCAGCTATGGGGACAAGGACTGATTTCAGTACAGCCTTCCATCCTCAGACAGATGGGCAAACTGAACGGGTCAACAGAGTGCTGGAAGATATGCTCAGGTGTTGTGTGCTGGATTTTGGTGGTAGTTGGGAGAGACACTTAGCTTTGGTGGAATTTGCATACAACAACAGTTTCCAGGCGAGCATTGGAATGACGCCCTATGAAGCTCTATATGGGAGGAAATGCAGGACTCCGGTTTGTTGGTATGAAGTGGGAGAGAGGCAGCTGTTTGGACCAGAGATTGTGCAGCAAACTTCAGAAAAGATTGAGCTGATCAGAAAGAGGCTGGTCGACGCGCAAAGCAGGCAAAAGAGTTACGCTGACAATAGAAGGAGAGACTTGGAATTTGACGAAGGTGACTATGTCTTTGTGAAAGTGTCTCCGACTAAAGGAGTGATTCGGTTCAGGCGAGGCAGAAAATTAGCCCCGAGATACATTGGACCTTACAAAATACTAAAGAGAATTGGGAAGACAGCTTATCGATTAGAACTACCGGAAGAGTTGGCCCAAGTTCACAATGTTTTTCACATGTCCATGTTAAGGGGTTATGTTTCTGACCCAAGTCATCATCTGCCAGAAGTGCCCGAGGGTTTGCAACTGGATTTGAGCTATGCCGAGCGTCCCGTTGAGATCGTGGATCGCCGAGAAAAAGTCATGAGAAACAAGACAATACCCATGGTAAAGGTCATTTGGAGAAATCAATTTGTTGAAGAAGCAACTTGGGAATCAGAGGAAAAGATGCAGAAGGACCATCCCGAACTCTTCAACTAAGTTTTCTTTTGTAGACTCTTCTTTTCTTCTTAGTAGTTCCTCGCTCCTAAGTGTAGTTCCGGGGACGGAACTATTCTAAGGAGGGAGTGTTGTAACACCCCAACTATTTTTTTTATTAAAATGCATTTTTAATTTCTTGCACGTATGGTGCACGTGCAAAATTTTTATTCTCATTTTGCTACTCTCATTCTACTATTTTTAGCATGCATTAGTTTTATTTAGCCTTCCTTTTGATCCATGGACTTAAAGTTAAATTCTAGCCCAATAGACTAATTAAAAAGAGAGCCCACTAGAATAATTAAATTAGTTAAATAAAATGAAGGCCCATGATTCAAGCCCACTAACTATAACCTAAATTAGGTTGAACATAAACTAATACAAGACAAGTCACATTTTTTTTGTACACATTTAGAATTATAACAAGTTGTATTTAATATGTATGTGTACTTGTACATTTGTACACTATGTGACCGGTTTTGATCATGGAGGGGGGGCCGGTTTTGGCATGTAGAAGAAAGGAGAATGAATGAGGGGGAGTTAGTGATTTGGAAGAGTGGGGAGATGAGAAGTTGGGAGTTTTAGGAGTTAAGTTATTGGAGGGTCTTAAGGAGAGGTTAAGCAAATGAAGAGTTGTGAGAGTTAATTAGGAGAGTTATTAGGGGTGAATATATGCAAAATAAACCCTCCCAAAACCCTATAAATAGAGCCCTACTTTCTTTTTTTCATGGCACCAAAAACATTATAGAAAGAAGAAAGAAAAAAAAAAGGGAAAGGAAAAAGAAAGAGAGTAAGAAAAGAAGTGTTCTCTTGCTTGGAGCTTTTGCTAGGAGGAGAAGAGGACTAGGAGGTACTTGTGAAGCTAGGAGCAAGAAGGAACCATTCACTTGTAGTTTTCAAGCTTCAATCAAGGTGGGTGTTCTCATGCCTTCTAATTTAGAACTATGCATGCTAGTGACAATAAATGAGGATTATGTTTTGATATGTAGATAAAATTTCATGTTAGTGTTACATGCTATGAATGAGAATAATATTGTTATGATTAAGCAAATAATAGGAATTTTTGACTAAAGAGCTAATACCATAGACCATGTTAGAATGCTTGTAAAATTTTATGCTTGTTAAAAGTGTATTTTTTTGTATGGGAAATTTGTTGAAAAATGTTGTTTTAGTTTATGCTCTAGAGTCATGTTGATTAATGAATAAGAAAGAAAGAATAACAAAATAAGTTATTGTCATGAAGCATACTATTATGATTGTTATTTTATATGATTGGTCCATTTTCGTAGTTTGAAGGATGCAAAATTTTTCTTTGTGTAGTTAAGTTGGTAAACAAAAGATTCCTTTTTTTATTGATTGAAAGAGACAACAATTAACTATTTTTATATTTTATTAATTGGAAGAAACAAAATTTCTTGTTTCATAAAGAGATGATAAAAATTGAAATTTAGAGATTTGTTAAAATATGAATTTTATAATCATAAGCTACTATTAGAAATAAAATCTAATCTAAATGCACTAATTATAATCTAATGAAGGATTAGATTAAATGAAAAGGAGAGTTCTATGGAAAATGATGGAATGTCAGAAACTAAAACAAAAGTATTTCGAAGTAGAGTTATGACACCAAAGTCCACTTGGACTCTTGGCTTGCGGTGTGTGCGGTAGGCACTGCCTGATGGGCCACGGGATCGAATCCCTTGCTGCCCATTTTTATTTTTTTGATGTTTTATTAAGTATTTTGATGAGATTTTAATACAAATAAAATTGGGAAAAAATTTTAGAACTCTTATAAAATGAAATAGAATATAGTGAAAATAGTTGTAGAATTTTCCAAGTATATTTAAGAAGTAAAAGAGATATTTGAAGATAAAATGAAATTTTGCTCTTAAGTTAATTATTTTAAGAATATGATTTTTTTTTAAAAAGGCTTTGATGTGAAAATTAGTTTCTCTTGTTGAGATTATGCAATTATGTTGAATGTGAAATTCTAGATTTCTATGTGTACTCAAATTGTTAATGAGTTTAAATTAGATGAATACATGAATAGAATTCTTGTTGGAAAGAATTGAGAATAAGTGAATCATGAATAGAACATTGATTAAGTTGTGAGTTATTTTCTCTTGAAGAGATTGTAGTTGATTAATTGGAGAGGCTTCATGAGTTTAAATTTTGCTAATGAAATTGCTATTGTTGTTGATTCATGAATGAACTATAAGAGAATTACGATTGATGCTAAATGAGACATAGAACAAATTATGGACATGAATATAATAGGTTAAGACATGATTATTAAGGGGTATGTGTACCCATGTTTCTTGGACATGAAAGATTTATGATTTAGAATTAGTAAGACCTCGGTTATCGGTAATTTTGAAAGAAAGATTTTGAGACTTGATTTTGAGATAATGCCGTCGGGCGATCTCGTATTTTGTGAATAAATCCAGTATGAGGTAAAACTGATTCTAGGGTGATAACATATTCATGTCTTGAACTAAAAATAATTAGGCACTTAGGTGAAGATGTAATAGACTTGTGCAAACGTAAATGGGTGCTTCTATATAGTCGGCGGTGGATCTCCGTGGCTATAGACCCAGTTGGTGGACTGTGGTTGCTCCGTAGGAGATGGACTGTATTTTATCCAAGACTTAGGGTAGTTGGCGGATGTTTACCATACTCCAAAGAATATGTATATACCGGGGCTAGAGGGGCATTTACGGGATTATTCTCACGATATAATAGCCAGGGAGGATGGGATCTGTTATTATAGCCAGGGAGGCTGAGATCCGTATCTGTGAAATAACTCTAAAACTTGTTTTATTACTGGGTAGTCTCATGGCGAGGGATCGAACCCTTCAATATGGAGTACGTAGGCACTTGCCCTCAGACCTATGTAGTATGGGATGCATAGAAGCTGAACAAGTGTGCATTAGTGTCATCCTAGTGTAGAATTGTGTGCATTAGGCATTAAGGCATGACATACACTTATATTTAGGATAATCACCTTTGACACGTTATTTATTCATTTCAATTTTATTGTGTCTTCTTAAAGTATGAGATCGTTATACTATTCTCGACATAGAGAGGATAGCCGTGTATAACATTTCGTCAGTTGTAAGTAACTGACGAGCCCACAGATTAACATGCAGGTAAAGGACCATTCATGAAGCTATAAAGTGGATATGCTGATGCTGCTTTATTTTAAAGATGTTGTAAATGTTTTATTGTAAATTTCATTCTTCCGTTGTGTAAAACCAAGTTGTAATTGAACTCTGATGTATTATTGTGAATGAAAAGTTTTAAATTTCCTTGTAAAATTGTACGAAGTGAAGTAAAGATCCTGTGAAATCTCGAATTTATCCTTATTTGAAATTCGGGGTGTTACATTCACAGGAGTGCCAATGACTATTGAAGGGGTGATAACCCTCGACGTAACCGCTGGCAAAACTCCTACTACCCGAACGGAGCCGATGGACTTCATGGTCGTCGATGTCCCCACTGCTTATAATGTGATCCTAGGCTGACCCGGCCTAGCTGCTCTCGAAGCCGTCCCTTCCACTTATCACCTCAAGATGAAGTTCCCCACCCGGGCAGGAGTAGGGGAAGTAAGAGGCAATCAGGAAATGGTCTGCAAATGCTACATGACTTCTACTGGGGGTCCAGTCCTCTCCCTCGAAACTCTTGAAATCCCCCAAGATGGTGTCCGACCAACGTCCGAGCTGGTGGATGAATTGGAGGAAGTGCTCTTCTCTGAGCAAGATCCGAGCCGCAAGTTCTTTATCAGCAAGACCCTCCCATCGGCCCTAAGCTCAGATATAGTCCAATGTATTAGAAAGAACCGTGACCTCTTCGCATGGTCAGCTGCCGACATGTCAGGAATCTCCGAAGAGCTCCTCGTCCACCACCTGAGTGTCGCACCGGGGTCCAAACCGGTTCAACAGAAGAGGCACAAATTTGCTCCCGAGCGCCAACAAGCTATAAAAGAAGAGGTGGACAAGCTTCTTAAGGCTCGGTTCATACAGGAGGTCAATTATCCCGAATGGCTCTCAAATATTGTGATGGTAAAGAAAGCCAACAAGAGCTGGAGAATCTGCATCAATTTTACCGACCTGAATAAAGCATGCCCCAAAGATTCATTCCCTCTTCCAAGCATCGACACCCCGATTGACGCCACTTCGGGCCATGAGCTTCTCAGCTTCACGGATGCTTTCTCCAGATATAATCAAATCCGCATGTTCCCCCCGGATATCCCGAAGACCTCCTTTGTTACCGATCAGGGCCTCTACTGCTACAGGGTGATGCCTTTCGAGTTGAAAAATGCAGGCGCCCCCTATCAACGTCTCGTTAACAAAGTCTTCTAAAATCAGATCGGCCGCAACATGGAAGTGTATGTTGATGATATGCTTGTGAAGAGCATCCGTGGGGTCAACCATGTCACCGATCTGCAGGAGGCATTCGATGTATTAAGGAAACATGACATGAGGCTCAATCCGAACAAGTGTGCATTCGGAGTCTCGTCAGGAAAATTCCTAGGCTTCATGGTCAGCCAAAGAGGGATCGAAGCCAACCCCGAGAAGATCAAAGCCATACTGGATATGGCTCCTTCCAAAAATGTGAAAGAAGTTCAGAAGCTAACCGGGCACCTCGCAGCTATAGGGCACTTCCTTTCCAAGTCAGGGGAGAAGTGTCTTCCCTTCTTCAAGGCTCTCAGGGGGGCTATAGGCTTTGAATGGGGTCAGCAACAGCAGGAGTCATTCGATCAGCTTAAAGCTTATCTAGTCAACCCCCCTCTCCTCAGCAAGCCTATTCTTGGGGAAACACTCTACCTCTACTTAGCTGCCTCCGAACAAACCCTCAGCGCTGTCTTGGTAAGGGAAGAAGACAAGGCTCAGAAGCCCATCTATTACGTAAGCAAGGTACTTTGAGATGCCGAGCTTCGTTATCCAAGGCTAGAGAAGATGGCATATGCCTTGGTTATGGCAGCTAGGAAGCTTCGCCCATATTTCAAGTCTCACTCGGTTGTTGTTCTTACCGACCAACTGCTGAAGCAAGTTCTGCACAAGCCGGAGACCTCTGGCCGTCTCATGAAGTGGTCGATCTAGCTGAGCTAGCATGATATATCATACCAGCCTCGGACCGCAATCAAAGCTAAGGCCTTAGCAGAATTCATAGTTGAGAGCACCATTTCCGAGGTCAGTCAAACGGCAAACGGACCTCCTATTTGGACTGTATATGTAGATGGATCCTCTTACACCGAAGGGAGTGGGGCTGGGGTCATTCTGGCATGCCCAGATGACTTCGTTCTTCAATACTCCCTCCGCATCAACTTTAAGGCCTCCAACAATGAAGCGAAGTATGAAGCCCTTATAGCCAGTCTCGAAATGGCCCGCAAAGTAGGGGCGCAACGCCTTCGCATATTTAGTGACTCTCAGCTGATTGGAATCAAGTCTTGGGCGAGTATGAAGTGCGAGATGACCGAATGGCTAAGTATCTGGCCAAGGTCCAAAATCTCATGGCTCTGTTCGAAGAGGCACTTATTCGGTGAATCCCCAGGGAGGAAAATGCCCAAGCAGATGCCCTCTCCAAGTTAGCATCTTCCTCCCTCCAAGGCCTCGAGCAGACCGTCTTGATTGAAGTGCTCCTGAAACCGAGCATAGAAGAAGAAACTTCCGACTCAATGGAATCACTGCCGGTTCAACTTCAAGATAATTGGATGAAACCCCTAGTAGAATTTCTAAGGGATGGGCTCCTCCCCGAAAACCCTAAGGAAGCTCATCGAGTCAGAACCAGAGCAGAGCGGTACACCCTAATTGAGGGGATCTTGTACAAACGCACATTCACACAAGTTGACGGCAGACCTTATCTGAGGTTCCTCTCCCCCGAACAAGCCACATACGCCTTGCAAGAGCTTCACGAAGGCATAGGCGGAGCACATTCAGGGTCCAGATCCCTTGCCCGGAAGGTGTTGAATTATGGATATTTCTGGCCTACCCTCCTACAAGATGTTGAGCGACATGTTCGGCAATGCAGCTCTTGTCAAAAGCATTCCAACATTCGTCGCCTATCCCAAGCTCAGCTCACCTCCCTATCGAGTCCGATCCCCTTTGCAATGTGAGTAATGGTTTACTAGGGCTGTTTCCCCCAGCTCCTGGCCAGCTCAAATTCTTGTTCGTGGCAATCGACTACTTTTCAAAGTGGATAGAGACTGAGCCCTTGGCCACAATTACCGAGAACAAAGTACTTCAACTCTTCTGGAAGAGCATCATCTGTAGGTTCGGTGTCCCTCGAGTCCTTATAACAGACAATGGAACACAATTTACATGGACCGCATTCTGAACTCTTTGTGAAGACCTCGCCATCCAACAACGTTTCTCCTCCGTCTCCCACCCACAGTCAAATGGTCAAGTAGAAAATGCCAAATGACAAATCCTCTTCGATATTAAAAAGAGGCTGGACAGGTCCGCTAAAGGCTTATGGGTAGATCAGCTCCCTAACGTACTGTGGAATTACCGCACCACGAAATGGACCCCCACAGGAGAGTCGCCGTTCAATCTCACCTATGGGTCCGAAGCTGTGATCCCCCTAGAAGTCGGCGTACCCTCTCCTCGCCTCATTGCCTATGAAGAAGAGCAGAATGCCAGGGAGCTTCGGGCGAATTTGGATCTGATTGATGAGCTCCGTGAAAGAGCCTCGATTCGCTAACAAAGCTACCGAAGGAGGATTGAGCTGGCCTACAACAGGAGGGTTCGTCCCACCAACCTCAAAGAAGGGGACTTGGTCCTCAGAAAGTTAGCTATATCATTCCCCAGTCAGAAGAACAAGCTAGCCCCAAATTAGGAAGGACCCTATAAGATCACTAAAGTGGTTCGGCCGGGGACATACCATCTAGAAGACCTTGAAGGAAGAGAGGTTCCCAGGACATGGAATGCCGACCATCTCTTGAAGTACCAAGAGAGCGCATGAACGCCTCTCTAAGTACCTTCAGATGTTGAACTGTTCCTTTCACTTCACTTGTATTTTACTTTTGCTTCTTTATTTCTCCAATGTAATAACGGCTCGCAACTTAGAAGCAGCCGACTATAAGTTTTCAATAAAGAACATTTTTCTTCATATCTTACTTGTGAATAGCTTGTATCTCTCTGTTTTAACCTTTTTTATACTCTAACGACGAGTTCGGAGTCCAAGACTTGGCTCGACTCCGCTTCGCAAGCTCGCTCTTAAGCGAGCTGGAAGTGGTTTGCCATTCGGAATTGCTCCCACAACCATTGAAACATACTCAAACGACGAGTTCGGAGTCCGAGACTTGGCTCGACTTTGCTTCGCAAGCTCGCTCTTAAGCAAGCTAGAAGTGGTTCGCCATTCGGAATTGCTCCCACAACCGTTGAAACATACTCAAATGACGAGTTTGGAGTCCAAGACTTGGCTCGACTCTGCTTTGCAAGCTCGCTCTTAAGCGAGCTAGAAGTGGTTCGCCATTCGGAATTGCTCCCACAACCGTTGAAACATACTCAAACGACAAGTTCGGAGTCTAAGACTTGGCTCGACTCCGCTTCGCAATCTCGCTCTTAAGCAAGCTAGAAGTGGTTCGCCATTCAGAATTGCTCCCACAACCGTTGAAACATACTCAAACGACGAGTTTGGAGTCCAAGACTTGGCTCGACTCCGCTTCGCAAGCTCGCTCTTAAGCGAGCTGAAAGTGGTTCGCCATTCGGAATTGCTCCCACAACCGTTGAAACATACTCAAACGATAAGTTCGGAGTCCAAGACTTAGCTCGACTCCACTTCGCAAGCTCGCTCTTAAGCAAGCTAGAAGTGGTTTGCCATTCGAAATTGCTCCCACAACCGTTGAAACATACTCAAACGACGAGTTCGGAGTCCAAGACTTGGCTCGACTCCGCTTCGCAAGCTCGCTTTTAAGCGAGTTAGAAGTGGCTCGCCATTCGGAATTGCTCCCACAACCGTTGAAACATACTCGAACGACGAGTTCGGAGTCCAAACCTTGGCTCGACTCCGCTTTGCAAGCTCGCTCTTAAGCAGCTAGAAGTGGTTCGCCATTCAGAAATGCTCCCACAACCGTTGAAACATACTCAAACGACGAGTTTGGAGTCCAAGACTTGGCTCAACTCCGCTTCGCAAGCTCGCTCTTAAGCGAGTTAGAAGTGGCTTGCCATTCGGAATTGCTCCACCAACCGTTGAAATATACTCTCGTTTCGCTACCGAAGCGCAAAATCCTTACAGCTAAACTAAACATGGGAGAAGCTAATTCTAGGTCTATCATTCGTATGCTAGTCTTGGTACACTACATCTCTTGATCCTCGTGGTTGGGAGGTCATTAATATGAATTTGCTATATTCTTCGTGTTTCCTCGAGAGAAGGTATCAGCTTCAAACATAAACTTGTTAGAGGCTTCGGTGAATTCCCAGCCTGGACAGTCCTCAACTTTTTCACAAGGCAAAGTCGAAGGTCCACGACTGCCCTAGTCCTTGATCAAATACCGAACTATGAAATCACCTCTAGAATCTCGTATATTGCCGACCCATGCCCAGGACCCTGAGGAGCTAACCTCTGGTTCTTATGGTTCGTTTAAAAGTTGAAGTAATCCTCCCATAGGCGGCTCTCCACTGCAAGGAACTCATCCTCACGGATTCATGAGCCAAGAGGTTCGAAGCAGTGCTCAGCCTGCCTAGTCTTACTCTGAACTTCGGCACACGTTGCCGAGCGCTCCTGGCACCGATGCCCAAACAAGCAAAAACCTTGCTCTGGACCTCGGCACGCCTAGTCGAGCGCTCCTGGCACCAATGCCTAAACAAGCAAAAACCTTGCTCTGGACCTCGGCACGCCTAGTCGAGCGCTACTGGCACCGATGCCCAAATAAGCAAAAACCTTGTTTTGGACCTCGGCACGCCTAGTCGAGCGCTCCTGGTACCGATGCCCAAACAAGCAAAAACCTTGCTCTGGACCTCGGAACGCCTAGTCGAGCGCTCTTGGCACCGACGCAAGCAAAAACCTTGCTCTAGACTTCGGCACACATTACCGAGCGCTTTTGGCACCGAGGCCCAAATGAGCGAAGGTCTCCGGATCTCAACACGCTTTAGTCACGAGTAACACAACAACAGAAAGGGTTTGAAAACGCACAAGTTCCACAAAGAATAATCATCATTTTGATTAAGTGCGGGGAGACAATTACAAAGCGGCATCTTCTGTACAACTGAGCTACAAGACTTCCAAAAGCAAAAACTACAATGCCGACTCGTTACACTTAGACGAAATACAAAACTTGGAAAACAAAAAATCTTCAGTGCTTCCTTGGCGTAGGGATATTTTGCTTCAAAGACACCCGAGGGCGGCGACGCTTGATCCCGGTACTCGTCCCTAAACCGGCGAATTGAGATGTGTCCTCGGTGCTGCTCCTGACATTTGCACCGACGGATGCTCCACTCGATGAAATCGCCATGCCACTTTCGGCATCACCCAAATTTGGTCACCCTACGGGAGAACGTGTCGCGAGCTCATAAAACGAAATGCTTCGCTCGGCCTCCTCGCGAGTGCATGAAGTGCTCCTAACATTAATTAGCCCCGAGTGCGGCTTTAGGCGTGCCACTTCAACCTCCAACTCAGCGATCCTCTATTTCAGAGACGAGTCTCCTGCCTTTACCTCGAAGCGAGGAGGTACGGCGGAGCTTGGAATGCTGGGGCGACGGGCGATAATTCGGCAGAGGTGAGTGACTTCGATGCCCCTATCCACTGTGGCTCTTTTCAACGCATCAACCTCCACCGTCAGCTCGTCATGTTCAGTCATCAACCTGCCCACCGCCTTGGTCAGCTCCTCTTCCTCTGCCAGAAGTTTGGCCTCCACTATCTGCAAGTGGTGCACCTCGGTGAGCATATCGTCCCTCTCCGCTGTCATCTTCGACAGAGATAGCTGGAGACACTTCAGCCTTAGCCCGTTTGTGAAGACCATCGACGAGCCATCCTCCTCGTCCACAGGAGGGATATCAGCGAGCCGACCCTCTAGTCGCCGAATCTCGATGTCCCGTTGGCTCAAGACCACCTGCAGATGGTTTCGCTCGCTCTCAGCCCTACGGAACCCCAACTCGACCTCATAAAGGCTCTCTCAGCACCTAGCTAAACTCAGCCTTGTCGACCCCAAGCTATCCTCGGAACCAAACTCCTTCCCGGAGCGAGTGTGTTCGGCTGAGTGGGTCGCCTCGGCAAGCAGAAAAGATCAAAGCAAAAAATGAGGCTCAGTAAATAGTCACAAGTTCACTCCTCGTTCGACCCCTGAATAAAAGCTACACGCACTAAAGCGAAAGTTCTCTGTCTAAACACTTAGTCGAATTTCAAGCCAAAAAAAGGGGTTAGGGGGGGTTAGTCAAAGGCGACATGGGGTCGCGCTCAAAAGTTACTTTTATTCATCACAAAAAATGTGGTGGCCAGTCCGCAATTAGGCAATACAGGACAAGACAAAAAAAGGGAGAAAACAAGAGGAGGTGAAATCAAGGGTCGACCTCTTTCCCGAGGCGTCGAGACTGGATGGGGACGGACCCCCCGATGGAGGTTGAATCGCCAGCGGGGTAACTTCGGTGATCTGCACCTCGCCGACGACCTCAACCTCGCGGTCGTCCTCATCGTCACCTTCTTCTTCTTCTCCCTCCGACTCAGGGTCGAAGCCCTCGATGTGGCCCGGGAACAGCCACCACCCCGAGCAGTCCACCTCTGGGTATCGTTCTGACACCTGAGAGATGGCTTGGGCATAGGCCTTGGCCATGTTTTGGGCAAGGAAACCCTGCGCCTTCGCCATGGTGGCCTCTTCGACCCCCTTCACCGCGGCGTCCTTGGTCTTCGCCACCTTGGCCAGCTGTTTGGCCGACTCCTTCTGCCGCAGAAGGTCAGCCTCGAGCTTCGCGACCAGGCCTTCGAGATACTCGAGTCTCGTCGACCTATCCTCGGACTCGACCCTCAGCTTGTCGAGCTCAGTGCCCATTCGAGCCTTTTCAGCCCGAGCCCGGTCGGTCTCTTGTTTCAGCTCCTTCTCTAACTCCGATATTTTTTCTGAAAGATGACCGAAGTGGACGATGATCTACAATGACAACAATATAAAATACAAAGACCGGCCTCTATGGCGGCTCGGTCCTTTGGCGTCGCTAGGTGTTTGACCACCTGCATGCTCACCAATGACTCGCCGAGGAACCCATCATGCTTCCGAACCTGCCAGTCCAGAATATGGATCCTCTTGTGCTCCTCAGTCAGGAGCTCCTCGGCCGTCACCATCAGCAGGGGGGGTCCCCATCCCGAGAGCGGCAGAGATCGGGAAGTCCCCTACCGCAGTCGACGCCGAGGCTACTCCTGCGATAGGGGTTAGGGTCACCACAGCCGGAGGCTCCACCCTCTCAGCTACGCTCGCGCCCCTCGGAGCCTTCGCGGGCGGCAGCTTGGTAGAAATCCTCTTGTGCTTCTTCGGCACCTTACTTCCGAGGGCTACCCTCTGTGCCATCACCGCATTGAAATCCATTGTCTCTGCATCCAATAAGAAGCCGGTTAAAGACACAAGTTGGAACATGCAAGTTTAAAAAAAAATGAGAGCATAGAAAGAGCCGCGTACTGGGATCTACGCGGCTGAGCCCTCCCCTGAAGAGAATGTCCTCGGTCAGCTCCCTCCAATCGTATTTCGGCCTGTTAAGAAGAGTCTGCACTGCCTCCTCTTCTCGAGGGTGAAGCACCGGTGATTCCCTCACTCGCCTCGACACCTCCTCCATGAAACTAGTGGGTATGGGCCACGCCTCCGCGCTCCGCACTATCAAGTACTTATCTCGCCAGTGCTTGATGGAGTCGGGGTAGACGACCAACCGACCTCCGTGCCTCGGAGCTAGGTAATACCGGAACTCCAACAGGTTCTGCTGATGAAGCCGGTAGATAGTCCAGAGTACCCTCAGCTCCGGATCGATCCCAGCTGCTTGGCAGTGGAGTACGAACCCATTGATAACTCTCCACGCGTTCGGCATCAGTTGGACGGGGCTGACCCCAAACCACCTCAGCACTTGAATCGCGAACAGGTGGAGAGGTAGTCGAGCCTCGGCGATGAAGGCATCGACCGACCAGAAACACATGTTTACTGGCATCGGCAAATTTGTCCTAACCCGGGTCCCGGCAACATGAGCTCGTACTGCTCCGGATTTTGGAAGCAGCTTCGGATCACTACCAAATCCTCCAAGCTAAGGATCGATACCGTTTCATCGGCCTCGGAGGTCTCCCTTGCCTTATTTTCCTCGAAGGCTCTCCCCCTCCCGTGAATAATGTGCTCCACCTCCTCCCCTGGGAGTTCTCGAACTCTTTGAAGTCCTGTCAGCGGCCCTGGCAACCTGCCAAACTCCCCCATATGCTTTGGGTCCTCCACTATAGTATCCCGGCCTGAGACCCTCCTGCCCTTGTCTTGGCGACCTATCTGACTCGGAGAAGGGACTTCGGCGGCAGAAGGGGAGGGCTCGGAGATAGGAGAAAGGGACATATTTATACTTAAAAAATGACTAAGTATAAATTACCTTTGAGTTGATGGGAACGGACGGAATTTTCACCGGAAAAGCAATCGACGATCACCGTGAGCTCTCACTAGTAGAAATTACTACCTGAGTAAAAATTCGGAGAAGTGAGAAATGAGAGCGGGGGTGAAGTTTTATAGTGCTTGGCACGCGAAACGAGGATAATGGGCCCACAGAGCCAACCCATTTACACAAGGCGACAAAATGACGTGAACCGTCATATTATTCACCGTGCCTAGCCGTACTATCACATTAATGGCTGACACATCTGTCAGAGTAGTCAGAAGATCAGCAGCCGTCGCATTAATTACTGTCACATCTGTCAGAAGTTCAGCAGTCGCCAACTCAGCCTGACGTTTCGAAAAACACAATCCAAGGCTTCGGCACATGCTGCCGAGCGCTCTTGTCACCGACCATGTTACGTGGAAAAAATTGTCACCTGAAAAATAATTGGACCGCGGCACATGCTGCCGAGCACTCTTGACACCGACCATGTTACATGGAAAAAATTGTCACCTGAAAAATAATTGGACCTCGGTACATGCTGCCGAGCACTCTTGTCATCGACCATGTTACATGGAAAAAATTGTCACCTGAAAAATAATTGGACCTCGGCACATGCTGCCGAGCGCTCTTGCCACCGATCATGTTACATGGAAAATGTGGACCTCGGCACATGTTGCCGAGCACTCTCGTCACCGACCATGTTACATGGAAATGTGGACCTCGGCACATGCTGCCGAGCGCTTTTGCCACCGACCATGTTACATGGAAAATGTGGACCTCGGCACATGTCGCTGAGCGCTCTCGTCACCGACCATGTTACATGGAAATGTGGACCTCGGCACATGCTACCGAGCGCTCTTGCCACCGACCATGTTACATGAAAAATGTGGACCTCGGCACAAGTCGCCAAGCGCTCTCTTCACCGACCATGTTACATGGAAATGTGGACCTCGGCACATGTCGCCGAGTGCTTTCGTCACTGACTATGTTACATGGAAAAGTGGACCTCGGCTCATGCTGCTGAGCGCTCTCGGCACTGACCCTCTTACAGGGAGGAAACTACTCCGAACTCTGCCAAAGATCCGCTGAACGCTCCTATAGCCTGGCAGAAGTATCCGTGTGCTTCGGCAGTAGGTGCCGAACCCCTATGGACCTCAGCCTTCTTCATGGCATAAGCTCGGAAGGGGTCGGCGACGAAGTCGAAGCATCTAAGCCATGAAACGACGCAAATAACATCAAATCATCTACCTAAATACTGCGAAAAAATGATTTAAAATTCAGGAAAATTAATTAAAAATTCTAAAAAATAATTATAAATCTGGGGAAATATTTTTGAAACCCTGGGTAGATAATTATTGCTTAGAAAGGTTAATTAAGACCCCCGAATGACAAATCACCACTTCGCAAAGTTAGGAAAAATCACCAGAAGTCGAAGAAAGATCAAGAGTAACCTTGAGCGTGCAAATGGCTTCGAAAATTACCATAATACCACATACAAAGATTCAACATCCCTCGTTTGGGCTTCGATACCACCCTGCAAGCCATTAAAACAGTGAAACTACTCCTCAAAGGCTGATCAAACTCAGTCTTCGGGAGTGGGGGGCTCATGATATGGCTAAAAATGGGGTTAAATCGGAACTGTCCAAATCAGGCGCGAATCTCAAAGCTTGGGGGTAAAATGGTAATTTCACCTATAAATGGGTCTAAAACAGGTACTGGGTCTTCTCTCCTAATACCCAATGATCCGCGAATGGATCCACCTCAACTGGGTGCGGGTTCCAACCTACAGCAAACCCGGTCCAGCAAGATAGGATTAGGGTTTCTGATTGCATTCAATCAACGGCCCTGATTCGCTCTATCCTTTTACTAGGAATTAGAGATTTCATTCCTAATCTGATCCCAAAGGCGGCTATAAATACCCCCCATTCACCACCATTAAGAGGTAATCAATCTTTTGCCAATTTACACTTTTTCATAATCTTCTCTGATTACTGACTTGAGCGTCGGAATGTGCGTCGCCGGGATCAACCCCGGTGTTTGCACCTTTTGCAGGTGAACGGCGGGAGTCAACGATCAAACTCCGGCGTAAGAAGTTAGGGTTCGCTATTCAGTTTTCCTAAGAATCCACAAATACTATCTGTTTGCCCCCACACCAGAATCAGTGGTAACACGTGGATAACATAACATATATGAACTTTTAGTGTATGTTTGGATATATAGGATTGGGATGACTGGAGTTTACTAGTGAAGGGTGCAAACTCTCCACTCAAGAAAGACAGCTAAAGTAAATTTTTTATTGATCCATTTTAATTTTTTTTTTATAAAGGTGCAATGGGGAGACAAAGTGGAGATAAAAGAAATGATTAGCTTGTATTAGAGTTTTGAGAACTTCATGTATTACATTTTGGTTGAAATAATAATAAGAGGTATTTTAATTGCAAACTGTGTCTCAGACAAACAAATGTTTAGATTATTGGTATTGTAGATATCTTCACATTGCACTTGGGTTACCATTGTATTTAGACATGCACATAGTGGTTATGGGATTAGAGTAAGCCCTATAAAACCTATATGATCATGTCCTTGCATAACTATTACAAGCATCTACAAGTGATGTTGAAGTTAAAAAAAACTCTATGCAGTGTTTCTAACAAACTATATGCATTTCAGGTAAGTTCAAGCTAATGATCAAGAAGGCGATGGTTGAGCTTAAAGGTAGATATGCTGCTTCCTCATATAATATGTTTCCTACTTGAATTTATTTGCTGGATCTATAAAACTATTTTATATAATCAAACCAAGTGCACCGTTTCGAAGACGTGCCGTAGGTACGTGTCAACAGCCAAACCTAATATATATAGTCTTCTTCTATTGTGCACTAGCCATGGTGTGCACTCGGCTTTTGTATCGACGATCCGAACCGTTCACACTGATCTACTCGTCTAAATTAGTATTAATTTGTAAAATCAAGGCAATTGAAATTTATTTGCCCATGCATTGAAGTGTTACAAATTGTATGGCTAAATATCATTTTCCTTTATAATGAATTAATGGATGGGCAAATGAATTTCATATAACTTGATTTTACATATTTAAACTAATTTAGATGTATAGGTCAATGTGAACGGTTCGAATCGTCAATATGAAAGCCCAAAGGCCGAGTGCACACGGATTGCACACTATGCTAGTGCAAAACGAAAGGTTTGTTTTCACACTATGGCTAGTGCACAACGAAAAGTTTGTCTATATATATATAAAGGGTCGTGCAAATGGCGTCGGTGGCCGTTGGATCAAAGTCATCTTGATCCAATGGCCAGATCTTATCCCGCCCAAACCTCTTCTCTTCACTTAATTGAGTTAGGGGTATTTTGGGAATTTCACCCCTAAATACCCCTTCACTCTCTTCCAGATCTCTCTCACTCTCCTTGTTCTCTATCTCACTCTACATACCCCCTCTCTCTCTCTCCCGAAACCCAATTGAAACCCAAGCCTCTTTCTCAGCCGCACCTACTCCTCCTCCCGACCGCCCTCTCCTTCTTAAGCTCCTCTCTCGAGTTGCCTTTTCCTCCCGACCGCTTGATGGCCCTACAATTCCAATCTCCGACACCCTCTCCTCCTCAAGCTTTAATCCCGCGCCTCCCCTATCGTGAAGCTCCCTCAAAACCACTCCTAACCCGCTCTACTTCCTCCTCCAATCTTCGAAACCCATTCACAATATTGAAACCCTATTTTGTAGTTAAATTCCGTACTAATCACCGACAACATTTACGCCATTAAACTCCACATTGTGCGAAAATACCAGCTTTGTATAATTGGCCATCATTACTTGTTATTCATAATCAATAAAGGCATCAGAAATTTTTTAATTTATTTTTGTGATGTGTAGTTATATAGATGTAGTTGTTTGCTGTATAGATTTTTTTTTTGATGTTTGTATATGGTAGAATTATAGATGTAGTGCAGCTATAATCGAAATTGAAGACCCAATGGCCTATGGAGAAACAAATGGCGTGAGTCTACACATTGAAGCTAATCTATAAATTCCAATTAGAAATACAGAAAAGCTTATTATATAATGTTACTTTCATTGCCGCTCTTGACACAGCGACAAGTGCAACTTTTTATGTGAAGCTTTGTGAAAACCCAAAACCGGGGATGACGGTTGAATTTTGCAAACTCTGTCAAATGGAAACTTTTGGATGTTACTTGTTTGAATTCATAGGAATTCCTTGCAAACATATTTTAGTCATTCTTAGGTTCACCAATCATACTACACTACTGGAGCAATATATTAGAAGAAGATGGACACATGATGTCATGAGAAGAAGCTATACATTTGTTCACGAAGGCACTAGCAGAAATTTTGCTTCTCGCTATTTTGAGTTGAGTCATCACGCAAAACAAATGGTTGATCATGGATGTTCTTCCAATGAAAGTTACAAATACAGCTCAAGGGTATTGAAGGCGTTTATCTTGTGCAGCCCAAATTGAGTGAACATTCTAAAGGTAGTGCATATCCCGAAAGTAGTGGACAACATGTAGAAGGTAGTGGATATGCATATGGAACAGAGGATATGTCTCATATTGCCGTGGTGGATCCTCGACAGTGCATTACAAAAGGAAGGCCTAGCGAGAAGAGATTGAAGCCGATAAGAGAGAAGCTGCAACGAAAATCTAGAAGGTGCAATGCTTGCGGTTTGCGGGGACAAAAGCACGATTCAAGAAATTGTTCAAACAAAGTTGCTAGGTAAAATATATCCTTTTTAGTTGAAATGTTTATAACTTGACAAAAAAAATATTGACTAACTCAATCTTTGCTTTTTTTAGTTGAATTTTCGTAATAAAACTTGACTAACTCAATCTTGTCATTTATTTAGCGCTACCAATGCACATGAATTTGATCCAACCGGTGAAGAGAGTTATGAAGATATTTTTGATGATGTGATTTGAGGTAAAACTGTTATTGTGTATGTAAAATTCAATTTCGAGACTTATAATACTTTATTCCTTTTTTTGGGGATCAAGATTTTTATGTTTCAAGTGTATGTTGCAGGTTTTGGTTGAAACATGATCATGCAGAAGGAAACTTGATCGTGATCTTCAAAGAGATTTTAACATTCTAAATGTGTATATTGTGTATGTGATTGCTTTTTATGTGAAGCTTTTTATTTGGGAATTGTAATTGAAGTATTAGGTCTAATATTGTGTATGTAATTGTAATTGCTTATTTATGTATTGTTGTTGTTGTAGTAGATTATTATAGTTGTTATTGAGTTTTTCTGCTGATTGAATGAGATGAGAATGTGAATGTATTGTTGTTGTTATTATATAGTTGATTGTTGTTATATGAAGATTGAAGGAGATGAGAATGTGAGGGATGGATGAAAATATTTTTGAAGTTGTCTTCATTGTTGCTATTATTGAGAATGTGAGGGATGGATGAAAATGTATATGAAGTTAACAATTGAAATTTTTTATGCTACTGTTGTCTCTGTTGTTGCAGTTGTTAATGTTACTGTGTGTTTGTATTTTTTAGACACATTAACCAACATAATTCGTTATTGGAGATAACAAGTTATGTTAACTTAACCTGTTATCGTCAATAACGGGTAAAGTACAAAATTCAAACAAAGACTTGTTTTTTTTTTAAATGAACAATTTCATCTTCAACTTACCCCGTTTTCACCAATAACATGTTAAGTTAAATTAACCCGTTGTTCCCGATAACGGGTTAAGTTCAAGATTTGAACCAGATACTTCATTGTTTTTAGAGAATTTGAACAAATTTATCTTCAACTTAAACCGTTATTTAGGATAACGAATTAGGTTAAATAGACCCGTTATCTCCAACAATGGTTAGGTTATGTGAATTTTTGACCCGTTGTTGGAGATAACGGGTTAGGATAAATAAATTCATTATCTCCTCCAACGGGTTAAGTAGAAGAATCCCAACATAGATCTTGAATTTCTGCCAAAAAGTTAGGCATAACTTGACCCGTTATTAGACATAACGGATTACTAAATCCATTATCTATAATAACGGTTTAAGTTGAAGAATTCCAACATAACAGTTGAATTTCTCCCTCCCAACTCCAACCCTAACCCTACCCATAACTGACCCTACCAACCCTTGCATCATAACTTTAACAAACACAACTTTGATTTAACTCTCTCTGAATTTCACTTTAACGAACACAACTTATCTTTAACTCTCCCAACTCATACTCCACCTCCAACCCTAATGTGCTAACTTATCTTTAACCCTCCCAACTTCGCAGTTGGACTCTTCTCTTTTCACTGTTAACTTACCCGTTGTAACCAAATCCGAGAAGTTTGTTTTTTTTTAATTTTATAAAATTTTTAAAAAATTAAAATTATTTTTAAAACTTTAAAATTTTAATCATTTAAAAATTTTAATTTATTAAATTATTAAATTTTTTTAAATTGTTAAAATTGTTTTAAAAATTCAATTTTTCAAAATTTCAAAATTTCAATTTCTCAATTTTTCAACTTTTCAACTTTTGAATTTCTAAATTTTTAATTTTTTTTAAATTTTTTTTAATTTTATTAGTTTTTTTACGTTTTTAAATATTTAATTTTTTAATTTTCAAATTTGTTAATTTTTTTTTAATTTTTCAAAATTTCAAAATTTCAAAATTTTAAATTTTTAGATTTTTTAAAATTTTAAATTTTTAAAATTTTAAATTTTTACATTTTTAAATATTTTTAAATTTTAAATTTTAAACTTTAATATTTTAAACTTTTAAACTTTTAAACTTTTAAATTTTTAAATTTTTAAATTTTTAAATTTTTAAAATTTATTTTTTTTAAACGTGATTAAATTATTTGTCCTTTTTTATTTCTTTTAATGTATTAATTTTCGCATTTTTATATTTTTTTACTATTAAAACCTTATTAAATATTTTTTCTTTATTTAATTATTTTTTAAATGTATTAATTTTTATATTTTCTTTATTATTTAATTAGTTTTTATCTTTGGTATTTTATTTTACTTTTTTGCTTTTTAATTTTATTAAAATAATTTTAACATGTTTGTATTTAATTTTATTTATTTATTTTACTTTTTCAAAAATGGAAATTAGACATTAAAATTCCTAGAACGTGAAGAAGGGGAAAAAATTATTTATTAATTTTTTGAAAAAATTGATAAAAAAATATATAAAACAAAAAATTTAAGAAAAATAACTTTGTAAGATAGCCTGATAGAGTGAAAATAGAGTAAACTTTTTAAGATAGCCTAATATATGAAGGGATTGAACATCCCTTCTCTTTTGCAACAAAAGCTAGCATAGGATAAGAAAAATAAAAGAAAATGAGAACAATGAGTACAATGTGATTTGACTAATCATGTAATCTTTGACTGTCATGGTAGAATTTTGTTCATATTTTTTAAAAAAACATATAATGAGAAAAGAGTTGAAACATGACCTTCTAATCCTAACCCTGACTCCAACCCATCATAAGAGAGCAAGAGTTCAACTTAACATTTTGTTGGTGATATCGGGTTTATCTAACCTAACCCGTTATCGCCAATAACTGGCTAGGTTATGTGGATTTTTCGAAGAAATTCAAGTTTTCTGTTTGAATTCTTTAACTTAACCCCTTGTTGGTGATACCAAGTTTATTTAACCTGACCCATTATCACCAATAATGAGCTAAGTTTTGTGGGTTATTCGAAGAAATTCAAGTTCTCTGTTTGAATTCTTCATCTTACCCGTTGTTGGTGATACCGATTTTATTTAACCTGACCTGTTATTGCTAATAACATACTAGGTTATGTGGATATTTCAAAGAAATTCAAGTTCTCTGTTTAAATTCTTCAACTTAACTCGTTGTTGGTGATAACGGGTTTATTTAACCTAACCCTTTATCGACAATAACGGACTAGGTTATGTAGATTTTTCAAAGAAATTTAAGTTCTCTATTTGAATTCTTCAACTTAACCCGTTGTTGGTGATAACAGATTTATTTAATCTAACCAGTTATCACCAATATCGGGTTAAGTTGAAGATAAATTTGTTCAAATTTCCTAAAAATAATGAAGCCTCTATTTTAATTCTTCAACTTCACCCGTTGTTGGTGATAACGAGTTTATTTAACCTAACCCATTATCGCCAATAACGTTTATCGCCAATAACGTGTTAAGTTGAAGATGAATTTGTCAAAATTTACTAAAAACAATGAAGTCTTTGTTATCAAGAACAAAGGGTTAATTTAACTTAACCCGTTATTGGTGATAACGGGTTTAGTTGAAGATGAAGTTTTTCAAATTTGATAAAAATAATCAAGTCTCTGTTGGAATATTTATACTTAACCCACTATTGTTGATAACGGGTTAAGTTAACATAACTTGTTATCTCCAATAAAGGGTTAAGTTAACATAACACGTTATCTCCAATAACTGGTAGGTTTACAAATGTGTCTAAAAACTACAAACACAAAGCAACAAACAGAGCATCATACAGAGATAGCAGCACGGTTTCAGACTATAGTTGTTACAGCAATCTCTTCTCATTCCCAATATCACCAACAACCACGACAACTTCATATACATTCTCATCTATCCCTCACATTCTCTTCTCATTCAACCTTCATATAAGAACAATAACAACATAACAACATAACAACATCAATACATTCACCTTCTCATCTCATTCAATCATCACAAAAACAATAACAACAATAACATTTAACAACGATAACAACAATACAACTATAATATTCTACAACAACAACAATACACAAATAACCTTCTATCAACTAACACAAACCTAGCCCAACATACATGCATAAACTTCAAGAAACATAATCTCCAAAAAGAATAACACCAACTTCTTCTAACATACATACATTTCCACACACAAAATTTACATACATCAACAAAAATTCACACAACCGCACCGTCTTCCTCGCATGACCTCCAATCAACTATAAAATTTGTTAAGTTAGAAAACAAGATGTATTAGTCAATAAGGACAACTTAACTACTAAAAAATTCAGATAAAGTGAACTTCAAACTAAATTAACAAAGTATTAGCTACTACCTCTTCCGACGGGGCGGTTTGCGTCCACTCGGTGAGAGTTGATCATGCTTGTTCCTCTTTTGTGGGGGATTTCTGTGCCTACCGGGACCTTGTGTCACTTGTGATACCGACTCATCCGGATCTTTCTCTTCTTCGTGTATATTTTCTTCCTGTAATACCTCCGGTTATTATTGTGGTAGTTGTTGTGGCTCAACTATGCGAAGTGGTCCCCTAGTCATGTTCTTATGCCTTAGTACATGTATCGTTGAATTTAGATATGTATCAAGTTTCGCCACATCACCTGCCTCTTCAAGACTAAAGCAACATGGTTTCAATATCTTCTGCATAACCTCATTGACGCTCTCGGGCACGGTACTTGCTAACGTACGAGCAACTATCCCCACAATCTCCCATGTGTTATCAATCTACTACGATAATAAATATATAATGTAAACAACATTGTTAGGAAATCATATACATCAAATGTTAACTTAACAGTACATTCCCATGATAAATATATAAATATATAAAGTACACTAACCATGGCTCGATACGACGGTGCCTTCGGCTGGTACATCGTTTGAGAAGATGAATATGTCGGTGGTTGTTCCTCCTCTGTCGCGGGAATTAGTATCTGGATCTCCGCTGGTACAACGGTATGCGGAGATACATATAATATTGTAATGTGCTTATGCCACGTCATATAAACATTTTGCCTCGAGCCATCGTAACGTATTTGACGTCCCAGGACCATATGAAATCTTTGATTCCAATTTGCCACATATAATCGATGGAAATCCGCCCAGTCAAAATTGGGCATGTAACCTATTCCTTTCACTTCAAGCAATTTCTTGGCCTACGAACGAGCTTCGGAAATCTTCTACTGTAATCTGAACTGCCAAAGTAGTCTATCCGAATAGTAGAACTCCACAACACCAAAGTTGACAAGTGGGGTTGTCGTCAATCAAAGCTCGCTGGCGGCCGTACACGCAGGTGGAAGTCATTGCAATCGATCAAGGTTGTACAACACCCAATTGACACACTCGTTGTGCAACACATCCAACTCGTCTCTATAGTACATCAGAGATGTGCGTGGGTTATCGAACCATGTGTGTCTCCATGCCCAATACACTCCTAAAGTAGGCGACACCCCTGGAATCAACAGAGCAACAACCAAGGCTGGTGATGGCTTAACCATGCGGGGACAACCGATGTGTGTACACTCCCAACTCCAAATTTGTAACAATGCCTCGGCCCCTCATCTGTCGAGAATTCAATGCTCATGCGCACAAAGACCTGTGCAATGAAGCTAAAGCCACACTTTCCCAACTATACTAACCGGTCATGCTGAAGTCTCCCAACAACTGTACATACATAAGTGGCACAAGATCACCAAAAGTGTTTGAGAAGCGCACACCTCCAATCAGACTTACAATGTAGGTACGTGTGTAGTACTAGACGTCTTCGTTAGTAGAGTCTTCTTTCAAGTACCCTGTGAACCTTCCCTTCAGCCATGTCAGTCGGAAGGATTTACCATCGAAAACTTCTTTTTAAAAAAATTCTTCTTCTATAGCTTGAGCTACAGCTTCATCTACGACTTCGTTTTCATATACTGCCCTAACTTAAGCTTTCTTTGCAGCCCATTCAGTGTCTAAATCCACACCGAGGTAATCACGTACAACTTTCACTCAGTCGAAATCCATATTTCCCGTCACGGCCACCCTATTTATAGGAGGCCCAAAAATCATCTCTACATCTTGGAGAGTGACCGCCATCTCTCGTACCGGTAGATGGAATGTGTCTCTGGCCTCCATCGTTCGACAAGAGCTGTAAGTAAATGTCGATTGAGATTCATACCTCCTATCAATCCAACTTCATAGAAACCAACTTGGACCACGTACGTATGTGTACAGTGGTCCATGGAAAGAGTCATGTGCGTCCGGAAGTTACATTTCTTTGCTGACCCACCCCACACGGCTTGAGATTGTGTATGTGTTGCAACGCGCTTGGGTTTTCTGGTTCTGGAAGTGTACGTCCAACCAAAGACGACACACCGGCATCAGCGGAAGAAGAATGATGGCCACCAACCTACAAGGACGTATACGAATTTTGTTATTATAGATACAATGTTACATATTCAAATTCAAATCTAACACTAGTACAAAATCGTACTTGTGTATACCGTTAGCCACTACCGCTACTAGACGGCCCTGACGATCCCCTCGTTATGGCCATTTCTCTGTCAACAATAATATCACAATTCTCAGTAATAAATATCTATTCATATAGATCAGAAAAAATTTACATTATGTAATAAACATCTATTAACAATAATAAAGAAATTACATCGTATTGATTCCATTTATAACTATAGTAATCAACATTCATTTAGACAACTCAAGTTTCAATCAATATTTTCCGATATGGGTTAAAAATCACGCTTCAATGCGGTTTATAGGTCACCTGAAAACTTTAACCATTTTGGGGATTGTATGCTAGTATACAAAGTGTAGCAAAATATTTAGAATTCAAGCTTAGTTGATAATAGTTCCAATTTATGTCAAGTCGTCGATATTGTAAAAAGTTAGCGAAAACATAGATTACAGAACAAATGACAACAAAAATTATAAAAAATTGCAAGTAGGTTGGATTCACCACACACAAGCTAACGCAACTTGTAAAAGTGAGTTTCAACCCACGGTTTGTGAGATACGGCCATGTATCACTTTATTTTTTTGGCTTGTATGCAAGTGATACATTGCCATATCTTGCTACTCGTGAATCGAAACCAACTTCTACAAATTGTGTTATCTTGTGTGTGGTGAATCCGACCTACTCGCAAAGTTTTGTAATTTTTTATTGTTATTTGTACGGCTTTACAAACAAACAACAACAACTACAACTACATCTATAATTTTACAAATTGAGCGAATAACAACAACTACATCATCTACCATCTACAAACATCAAACAACTATATTCTATACACATCAAAAAACTATATCCATATAATTACACATCACAAAAAGAAATTTTTAAAAAAACTTATGTCTTCATTGATTATGAATAGTAAGTAATGATAACCAATTATACAGAGCTAGGGTTTTCGATTATCAAGCACAATGCGGAGTTTAACGACATAGATGTTGTCAGTGATGTGTACGGAGTTTAACAGCGAAATAGGGTACCGAGTTTGTGATTGGGTTTCAAAGATTGGCGGAGAGGAAGAGCAAGTTAAGGGGGTTTTTTAGGGGAGCTTCACGGCCGGGGAGGCGCGGTATTGGAGTTTGAAGATGAGAGGGGTGTCGGAGATCGGCATCATGTAGTTGGGTAAGAGAGAGAGGCGTCAGGTGATCGGGTTTCGGGAGGAGGAGGAGGTGCTGCGGAGAAGGAGGCACGGCGGAGGAGTAGGGTTTTTGTGGGTTTCGGGAGGAGGAGGGGTTTTGTGGGTGTTGGTTTTCGAAAGAGAGAAGCAGCAGAGAGTGAGAGTGAACCGAGGGAGAGAGAGAGTGAGAGCAAGGAGGAGGAGAGGTGTTGACGGGGCATCGGAGCTTGGGTTTCGTCGGATGGGATTGGATTTCGGAGAAAGAAGAAAAGAGAAAGAGAGAGATGTACAAGAGAGAGAGAGAGAGAGAGAGAGAGAGTACGAGAGAGAGAGTTTAGAGTGAAGGGGTGAAGGGATATTTGGGGTGAAATTTTCAAAATACACCCCCCCCCCCCCTCACTTAAGTGTGAGAGTGAGAAGCGGGATGAGATCTGGCTTGATCCAACGGCCAGCAACGGAGTTTGCAATGGGTTTGTACAAACAGGATCCGTTTGCAATTGAAGCTTGCTCATATATTTATACAACATTTAACAAAAATCGCAAACCACCATATTCAAGGACTATAGGAAATTCATATTTCTTTATTTTAAAGGTCTATTGATCTCATTAATTTATTGAACTCAATGGGAGAGACTGAGGAACAATTTTGTTTGAGGGCTTCTTGTATGGTTTATTTCAAATGATTTGTTTATTGGAATTTGGAGAACTGTCTAGCAACTACTGTACTGTAGTGCCTAACCAGTTTTTGATGTTCGGTCATGGTTATCGCTGCTTTCCTTACTCATTTTGGTGTGCAATTATTTAGCTTGTTGATTTTCTAGACGCTGTTAGCCCTCTAATAAATTGCCCAACAAACTTTGCCATTAACAATGAAAATAGCCCTTCCGAATACAGCAACCTGTAGTTTACACGAAGTAAATGATATTAATAATAGACCTCAATTAGCCAAACAAAACAGCAAGAGCGACCTTGACCTTGACTAGGCAAACAAAACAGCGACAATTATGACGTAAACCATGCTTATGTCTTCAGCCATCACTAACCTTAAATATTCTCCGAATAACCTCCGAGTGGGGAGTGACAGAAAATAACAGAACACAAAAAAATTTCAGGATCACAGCTTCACAAAAACTCACGTATGAATCCCACAAGCTGTGCCAGTCAAAGCAATCTGAATAAATATCCAAGTTATAAAAATACCAAAGTAGATCCGGAGTGCAGTTTACATCAATATATCCAAATGACTTGTACAAGCTAACATTTCAAGGCTTCTCATCTCCTTAATCTAACTGAATCAAAGCCCCTTGACCCCATCACCTCCTGATACTAATTACTACAGGCACAGCTCTTGCTGCTAATTTCGGTGTGGGAGCAAAAAGATGATTTGTAGATTCATCTAGAACCAATAAAAGCAGACCTGCTGACTTCTTGCTGATGTTAACCGTTTCTTGACGTTGCCGCTGACCTGCAAAAAGTTCGAAACACCGGGATTGTTTCCGGCGACGAACCTTCCGACACTCAAGTCAGTAATCAAGAAAATTGTGAAAGAGCTTTTGTGGAGAAAATACTGACTACCTTTTTTATGGTGGGGGTAGAGAGATATTTATAGTCTCCTTTGGAAACAGATTCGAAATAACTATTTATCTCTAGTTCCCGGTGTTTTTAGATAAAAAACAGAGTTTAAACGTTTCACGATAAGAGATTTGGTTTAAATTGTCTCTTAGAGATAATCATGAATTTGAATTACTCTTTAAATGTCATGGGTTTATTCATAATTGGCGGTCACCCTGACCCAGTGAGACAGACCCTTTTTTGGGTTATTGGACTTGGAAAAGACCCAGTTCCCAATTTCGGATCCGTTTACAGGTGAAATTACCGTTTTAACCCAGTGAAGAATTTTCGTGCCTTATTTGAAAGGTCCCGATTTAGTTCTATCTTTACCCATACCACAAGCCCCCCACTTCCGAAGACTGAGTTTCATAACCTTTGAGGAGTAGTTCACCCTTTTTTAATGGCTCATAGAATTTATTGGTGTTCTCGGTGACGTTTACAGCTCGCTTGGAGTGTAACGATGCTTTCCTAAGTTTGTAAAATACTTAGAATTATTTTCATAATTTTCTGGATTTTTTTTTTGAATTTTCAAGATTTTTTTGAACTTTTTCCAATTTTTAATCATTTTTTTGAATTTTTATTCAGTTTTCGAATTTTAATAATTAATTTTCGAAAATATTAATTAATAATTATATATTAATATATTTTTCAGAATTTAAAAATATTCTTCCGAATTAATAATAATTTGTAGAATTTTTTAATTAATTTTTTTCGAATTTTTAATTATTTTTTAGAATTTTTAAATAATTAATTCAATTTAATGATTAAATAAATGAATTAAATAAAAGAAATTACCTTGATTTAATCATGATTGTTGATCACGATCGAGCTCGCGCGCTGATGAGATTGAGAGGCCATGACGAGAGGATCTGATTAGGAGGCGACATTGCTCGATCTGAGCCGCTGATCACCATCAGGCTCGCACGCGGATGCATCATAGAAGAGAGGGGGCAACATGGCTCGTTCTAAGCGGTTGATCACCATTAGGCGCACGCGCTGATGCATCTGAGAAGATAGGGGGCGATGTGGCTCAATCCGAGCTGTTGATCACCAACGAGCACGCCCGCTGAAGAGATCGAGCGGCCATGATGAGAGGATCTGATTAGGATGCGACGTGGCTCGATCTGAGGCATCGAATAGGATTGAGCTCGCCCGTTGATGCGCTGAGGAGAGAGGAGAATCAGGCGACGTGGTGAGATCTAGACCGTTGATCATGAACTAGCGTGAATCGGGAGATAGATTTTTCTTTCATTTCATGATCGGTGGCAGCTTTGTTCGGTGCACGCCACCAATCGATCGCGATGGTTCGGCGTGCTGACACGTGGCATTGACCGTTGACTGGTCAACGTTAACCATTGACTTGATTTAATCACGATCGAGCATAGATCGGGAGGCAGATTTTTCTCTCATTGCACGATCGGGGGCAGGTTTGCTCAGTGCACGCCACCGAGCTTCAGCGATGCTTCGAATGGTTGACACGTGGCGGTCAACATTTGACTGTTGACTCGATCAACATTGACCGTTGACTTTTTAGAGAGAGTAAATCTCAGTCGTCGATCAAGATCGAGCACGGATCGGGAGGAGAGAATTTTTGCCATTTTTCAATTTGGGGACACGTTTGCTCGGTGTTGCACGTGCAGTACACGTGCTTTTTCGAAGCTGATGATGTGGTAAAATATGGGTTGTTGATCAACATCAAACACGGTTCAGGAGGTGATTTTTTTGCCATTTTCGTTCGGGAACATGTTTGCTCTACGTAGCACGTGCAATACACGTATTTTTTTTATCAAATCTTGGTCGTTGATCACGATCTGGCACAGATCAGGAGGGGAAATTTGTGGCCATTTCCAACTCGGAGACACGTTTGCTCGGCATAGCACGTGCCATACACGTGTTTTTTCGAAGCTCGGCGTAACACGTGCGGTGCACGTGCTTTTTTCTTCTGATCGAATCTCAGGTATTGATCGCAATCTATAACGAATTTTGAAGAGAATTTTGCACCATTTTCAGTTCGGGGGCACGTTTGCTCGGCATAGCACGTGCCATACATGTGCTTTTTCGAAGCTCGGCGTAACACGTGCTTTTCCTTCTGATCGAATCTCATGCGTTGATCGCAATTTTGCATGAAACTTGAAGAGAATTTTGCACTATTTTCAGTTCGGGGGCACGTTTGCTCAGCGTAGCACGTGTCGTACACATGCTTTTTTCGGAGCTCGACATAACACGTGCGGTGCACGTGCTTTTTCGAAGCTGATGATGTGGTGAAATCTGAAGCATTGACCGTGCGAGCACAGATCATAAGGAGATCCGACCGTTTTTTCTCTTTTGTAGCAGCTCTCCCAATTTTTTGTACTTTAATAGCACGTACGGTGCACGTGTAACATGTAGCTCAGCTGCAAAATAAGTTGCCGAAAATGAAATTGTTCGAAATTGAACCTACGCTGTTTGAGAAGTGGGATGAGCAACCTAACCACTTGACCAAATTGCTTTCGTGTAGAAGTTTAGTATCACACTTTATTTAACTTGGGAGCGCACTTTTGAGAGATCTACATGGTGCTGCAGTATAACGAACTTTCCCTGTGCTACAAAAGTCTGATTGGAGCGTGTGACCCCTTATTTCGAAGCTGACTCGAAGATCTACAATTTCTCTTCAAAAGTCAGCAGAATAATCATCCATATCTAGGGTCGAAACAGGCCTACAAAGTCTTTGCCTCCGTGAAGTTGAGAAGAGTTTGGGTGTTGGGGAGGTCCGTTCTTGGAGGCGAGTTTTAGGGAGCATCTCTAGACGAGTTAGGCCAAACTCTTTTGGAAAGAGGGCGCTCGGGAGGCGAGCGGTGCGAAGAGGATCACTAGGCTCTAAGAGAGCCATTCGGGAAGCAAGTTCGAGGAGCAACACTAGGGGTGAGTTGTGCTCCGAATTTGCTTGGAAGAAGGCCACTTGGGAGGCGAGCGGAGCGAAGAGCATCACCAGGCTCTAGGAGAGAGCCGTTTAGGCATAACATCCCCAAATTAAAAATCATTTTTTTCACATGCATTCCACGTAAAATTTTATCCACATTTTTATTCCTAAAATTTTCTTGAGTCATAAACATTATCTTCTCGATTTTTTTGTCACAATTGTGTGATTTATTTTTTAATTAAATCCATTAGGCCTAAATTCATTTTTTTAGCCAACTAAAAATTTATTACAAATTTAAACCCCATGATTATTTATACACTTAAATGTACATTTTAAAGTTTAGTAAGAGTGGTACACTTGTCATGTGTAACACACACATACATCTAACTTAATTTAAAAAATGAATAATCGGATTTGTATGAAAGAGTGTGCACATTTTATACACGTGCACGTTCTTTTGGGCACATTGAGGAGTGGTCGGCCTATCTTTGAGTGAGGAGAGAGTGGGGGTGAGTTGTGTGAGAGTGGAGAGTTATTTTGGATAGTGGAAAGCTATATTGACCACACAATTTTCCTATAAATAGTCACTACCTTTGTCATGAACAACACACAAACTCAAAACAAAATTTAGAGAGAAAGGAAGAGAGAAGGCTTGTGGTTTGGAGAGCTATGCCAGGATTTTTGTGCTTGGGAGCTTGGAGCATTTTGTGAGGTTCTACTACTAGGAAAGTCTATATTTAAGGTGGGTGTTTCTCAAATTTTCTAATATAGTTTTATTAGCAGAATGCTTGACATGCGTGAATTGTTAGATGCGTGATAACTTATGTAGAGTGAACAATTATGTTTAGATTATTTGTTGTTGATTGAATATGTGAAATTATCAAATGTTGATTTGGGGGCATTTTCATAAGTTACTGTTTTGAGTTCTAATTGCACTTCAAAAAAATTTATAACTATTAAAGTGGATGGAATCTAGAGCTATAGTTTTTATAGGATCATCTTGTATATGTCAAGAACAACTCCTTAAAATTTCATAATATTTGGATTTCATTTACTATTTTAATAAAATCCAAATTTAGGACTGGTTGGCAATTAGATAGTTGCTAGAAATTTGTACACATTTCGGATTTTGATCATTTCAACATCTTAGATGAAGTATTTTTAGGAACGCCAAAACTAAGAACTTGTAGTAGACTCGTTACCCTTTCTTTAAAGTCTAAGAAATCAATTTTTCATAAAGAACTAAATATATAAAGAATTTTACAATATTGAATAAGTTGCAGTATTTTAACTGCAGTATAACATTTCGACACTACTGTAGATTTCGAAGAATTCATGGTTATAGACATAATATTTTAGGAAAACTTATAACTACAAAGTTATAGTAGACTTGTATACCTTTAATTTGATCTAAAGCACACAAAATTTTATGAAGTATAGAATTTTCTATGAATTATACAAGTAGCATGAGCCGCAGTTTTCGGATTTGAACCTACTGTTTTGCAAATGAATGCAGACGAAGTAAATGAGGATGAATGTAGATAATCTTAACTACAAAGTTGTAGTAGACTCATTCATGATTTCCATAAAACTAATAAATCTATTGTTGGAGTAGTATTTGAATTTATATGACTTTTACAATACTATTGGGTTGATGTCTTTTATCTAGTTGTTCCACAACGTTTTCAACGTATAAAATTGGATTTAAAATTTAGAATGTTAGTAAGATGTATCTTATGAGAAATTATGAGATAATTAAATGATGAAGTTGGAATATTAAATATGTGCTGTTAAATAAGGGTTTTAACTCATCAAGTTTCATTGAATGTTGCCATAAGAAGTTGGTTACTTCATGATTAATAAATTAGAGAATGGAAAAAAGAAGTTAAAAGATGTGAATGAATGAAATTTGAACATATGAATAATGAGGGTATGAATAACCCATGATGTTGAACATGAAATGTGTTGATTTTAGAGGCTAAGTGAGACCTAAAGTACCGTCAAAAGTGATGAAAGAAATTATTGAAATTTGAGAAGTGGCCAAATGGGATATCCTTCTCGGTATATTGTTTAAGACCGGTAGGAGGGTAAACTAGCTCTAGGTGGTAATATTAATCACGTTTAAAAACTTAAGGATAGGCAATGGAAAAAGATATGATAGAAACAACGGCGGACATGTCCGGTAAAAAATGTGCAGCTCCTAGGGGTTCGAGATCGAGAAATATGCCCGGTAAATCCATGTATATGGGCTAGGGGTATGTCTGTCTATCATCGAAAAGGCCGGCAAAGAGACTACATCGAAAAGGACCATATAATCGCTTCCCTACGTAAGCAGCTGATTATCCACCAGTGAAAAGTAACCCACATGGAGGCGCATCATGCGGAGGATAAGCAGAACATCGCAATTCTAAGCCAGCGAGTATGGGAACTGGAGAAGTGTTGACACAGGAATGCTCGGCATTTAACCCAGCTAGACAACAAAACTCATTGGGGAAAGCAAGAATGCCGTCAAAGATGCGAGAAGATGCAGAAGGAAATAGATGAACCATGGGGAGAGCTCAGAGAAGCCAAGAGGAACCGTAGAGACATCTTTATGTTTGTAGGAAGATTTGGAGTTTCTAGTGTTTTGTATGAACCAATTTTATTTCTAAATGTATAAATTTTATTTTTGGAAATGAATAAATTGTGTTGGAAGAAAAATATATGTTGTTGCTACTTTTGGCGATTAATGAAGTTTTATAACCCAGAAATGGCTGGACAAAGAACTCGAAATGGTGAAGGATCCAAGGGTGAAGGCAACCGGGTAGATTTGGAGACAGAACTGGCCCGTGTGTATCAGACACTCAACACCTTTGTCGCAAGTGTGAAATGAAACACCGGGGCAGGGCAGGCAGTGCAAGTCCCGGAGGCTATCAAATTGGTGGATTCCTTCAAGAGGATGAAACCACCCATTTTTTTAGGGCAAGGCAGATCTTGATGTAGCCGATGATTGGATCCGACAGATTGAAACTATGTTTGAGATCCTAGAGACTCCAGAGGCTAGTAAGGTGAAGCTGGCCACTATCCAGTTAGAGAAGGACGGGGTCTGGTGGCAGTCCATGAAGCAATTACTTGGAAGGACTTTCTGGAGGAGTTCTGTAGCCATTAATTTCCAATGGACGTGCAGGAGAAAAAGGCTATGGAATTCTTGAGCCTGTAACAGGGAAGCTTGTCGGTCGGAGAGTACGAGATGAAGTTCACTCATCTTGCAAGGTATGCACCGGAGTTAGTGATCGAAGAGGCCAAGAAGGTGAGGAAGTTTGAGCAGGGGCTGGGTTTGAGGTCTCGAATGATACCCCTCGGTATCAGGAAATTTGGTAAGCTGGTACGGAGAGCTGAAGCCACAGAAGCAGATAAAGAGCAGTATCAGTTGGTGCAGAACAAGAAGAACAACTGAAGTACTGGAAAAAGGCCTGCAACATCATACAACTTTAAGAGGCAACCCCAGCACAGAAGTTCAAGCCGACTGGGGCAAATGCTATTGTTGTAGCCGGAATACCAAGCACTTGTTTCCTATGTGGAGGGAATGACCACTTCAAGGTAGAGTGCCTGAACAGGAGGAAGGGAATAACTTGCTTCAGTTGCGGGAAAGAAGGTCATATCAAGCCAGACTGGCCACAATTCTAGCGGGGAGGGCAGAATCCGAAGCAGGCCGACCCAGGGAAGAAATCGTACCGGTAGTGGCGAGTATTCGCTCTGACTGAAGAGGACACAGAGGATGCCAACAATGTCATCACCAGTATGGGAGCATCTGAATAGAGTTTATGCTGTTATTCGAAGCCCTGTATTAGAAAAATGTTATGTACTGAAAGATAATATTCATTATGTAATAGGGAAACTTCTAGTAAATGGAATAAAAGCGACTGTTTTGTTTGATACTGGATCTTTCCACACCTTTGTGTCTCCTAAATTTGCAAAGGAATTGGGGTTGAGCCAAAAAAATTCCCAAACAGGGTTTTGGCAGTAGCTACCCCTTCAGAAGAAATACTGAATACTGATCGGTACTATGTTGGGTGTGACCTCGAGATTGGAGGAAAGGTTTTTAGAATCGATCTCATATAGTTGGTAGTCTTGGAAGTCGATATAATCATTGGTATAGACTGGATGTCGATCTACAGTGCTAGTATCGAATGCAAGAGTAAGGAAGTTATGGTGAAGGCACCAGGTGGGCTAGCAATAACATTCCACGGGAAGAGGAAGTGCAAGGATTTGGTGGCAGTTTTGACCAAGAAGAAGATCCCTGAGGAATTCAAGAAGATTCATGTAGTCCGAAACTTTTCGACAGTATTCTTGGTGGATCTACCCGGACAACCGCCTCATCGGGACGTGGAATTCAGCATTTCAATTCAGTAAGGAAGTGCACCGATATCCAAGGCACCTTTCAGAATGGTACCATGTTGTGCAATCTAGATGATCTAAATATATAGATCAACTAGACACAAATTAAAAACCTCGCAAGTGTATGAATCGTTTATAGAAGCGTAGTGACAAGCAAGGGTCGATCCCACAGAGATTGTAGAAATTAACTTACTAACCAATAAAACAGAAATAAGAATCTTAAAGTGTTGTTCTAAAAGAAATGACTAGATCAAGTAGTTCTGAATCACAAATGTCTATTAAGTAGTTGGGCTTTGATCTCCACCTATAGTCAATAATGCTAAGTCACCTTCTATACTACTCTAATTACTCATGTTCGTTCCTTTAAGGGCATGGTATCTACTCCTTAAAGTTATTGTTTCCCTAAGCCAAGAATTAGGCATGGTATCTACTCTAATTCGTTTCTTTCCTTAAGTATTTAGCATGGTATCTACTAAGTTGCACTTAAAGAAAACATAGGAACGATGGAAACGAACAAACACTCGAAATTCTAGAAATTGGTATCAGATCTAGATCCTTCAAGTTGATTAAACCAAGAATTCCTAAAAATTCCTGTATTACAAGCTATGAGCACGAGATACGGGTCGTCTCTATGCTCATATAACAGATTCAGATTTATAATACGCAAATTTGATAAACTCAGGTTCTGTATGGCAGTCGACTTGCTGTCACTCTCAGTCGACTGCTCTTAGAACTTCTGAACAAGTTGATTATTATAAATCTATACCAATTCAATCAGGTTTAATCAATAAGTAATAAAGTAGCATTCAGAAGAATATAGCATTACATGACTACGGTTTCAATCTACCCAACTATGAAATTAGTTCCACATAATAAGACTTTTATTGACTAACAGTTTCGAATACATGATTAAAATAAAAACTAGAAAGAGAAGAAATAAACTGATGATGTTCGGCCAGATAAGTCGACTGGCTGTCACTCAGTCGACTGGCTCGTCCCCTTCAGTGTACTTGATCCCTTCTTTCTTCGATTGCTGAGAGAACAATGCCTGGGGTTGATGATTGATGATTCAGAGATTAAGTCATACTCCTCACTTCTTATTCCAGTCTTTTTATAACTTCTTTTGCCCACATCTGCAGATTTCAATTCTATCTCTTTACATGTTGAATATAGATCTGAGTCGATCTTCTCACTTGCCAATCCTGGTTCCCCATCTTAATTAATGAAGAGTTGTTATTTGCAGACAACCTGGGTTTGGATAACTTAATCTTGCTTCGGATTTGGATGAAGATGCATCCTCATCTGTTCTTATCTTCTGACTCGGCTGAATACCAGTCGACTGGCTCTGTCATCAGTCGACTGTTGGAAGCACCAGTCGACTTATGCCCTGCAGTTTCTGTGTACCATCCTCAAAATCCCGACTCTGCTTCGTTTTGCTGCTTTAGGCTGTTTCCTATGGAAAAGAGAAATTAAGAGTAAAATACCACATATAGAGTATTTAAATGTCCAATTGCAGTAAGATTATTGCTCCTAAATGTGAATAATATTGGATTCATCAAATACCCCCAAACTTAGCTTTTGCTTGTCCTCAAGCAAAATTAAACTACAAGCATCTCTTGAACATCTTGACCCTTCCAACATTTTCCTCAGAGAACTTGCTACATTAAGTGTCAAGGTTAGAATAAGCATTAAGATAGATCTAAACAAGTTTTGATTCAAATGTTAATCACTTATTCACACGAATACTTAACTTGAATATCAAATAATAGTATGGCCAATGCCTTTGCAACATAATCATGATTAAGGTTAGCAAGCTCAACTATATTTCAACTCCAAATTCTCACCATGGCATACACTCACAAAGAAATATAGCTCTCATTGACATGGGACATTCAAATTAGATCTCGTGACAACTTTCATTACTTGGATGAAACCATATGCTTGATCTTGCTACTACATCTTCACACCATTGATTTGCATTTTACTTGGATCAAAAGGTCTTTTATAGGTTGTAATGGGGCCATGGGTTAGGGTTTAAATAATGAAGGGAAAAGGAATACAAAACTTCTAAAGAATTAGTAGAGCAACTTGATTTTTTTTTTTTTTACATAATACCCCCATCCATAACTCAGCAATTTATAACTTTTCATCTTTTTCTTATGACAAATCCTCCAACTCTTCTTTATATTTTCATCCCCTTCATATTGACATACCACATCTCTTTTACAATTCTTGCTCTACTAACTCAATAGATATAGGTAAGGTGACCTATTCATCTAGTCTTTGGTTAAGGATGATGTGTCTTACAAAAAGAAAGCTTTTATAGGCTTCAAAGGGGTAACTAGTGGATAATTGATGTTGGGTAGGCTATTTGTCTTTGGTGATAGAATTTTAGGTGCCTTAATCATTTCCAAGTTTTTATGCAAAAACCAACTAAGTTTCGAAAAGTAGCAAAAACAAGTTTTAGATCATCTCAGGAATGCCATCAACTGAAATTTTCAAGTGTATGATTCTCTCACAAATAAAATAAATAAGGCTCAAAACTCACAATTTGTGTATTTAAATTTACTCACAGTTGAACTTGCTATTCTCTTTCAAGATTCGTCGAATTGACACGACCATATGAATAAAAGTTTCAAGTATGATCCATATGATAAGTTATTAACATTTTTAAAGATAAAGACCACACTTAATACTAGTTCTCTACTCTCTACCTATAGTAACTGAGCTCATTTCTCATCATTGTGGTTAGAAAAGACTCAACATCAAGAGACTCCAAATGTGACTAACTACCCCCAAACTTAGATGGAACATTGTCCTCAATGTTTGAAATAAAAATTTAAAATAGGCATATGTTACCATCTAATTTGAAGGAAAGAAACTGAAAATAAAAGATGAATAAAGAAATAAAAAGAAATAAAGAGAAAGTGTAAGTACTCCCCTGAGAATTGGGTTGCCTCCCAATAAGCGCTGTGTTTCCTGTCTTCAGCTAGACTTGATGAGTTCATGCAATGTATTGAATGGTTTGAAGATTCACATCTTCCTCTTGCGGCTCAAGACTCATCTCAATATACGTCTTTGCCCTATGCCCGTTCACCTTGAATGTTTGATTTTTCTCTTTGCTATGAACCTCCAACGCTCCATGTGGAAAGACTTTTGTAACAATGTATGGGCCATACCATCGTGACATAAGCTTGCCTGGAAAGAGTCTTAATCTTGAGTTGTATATCAATACCTTCTGTCCTTCATAAAACTCCTTCCTTGCTAGCTGTTTATCATGGTACATCTTGGTCCTTTCTTTGTACAACTTTGCATTTTCATATGCGTCGTGCCTTAATTCTTCAAACTCGTTCAGTTGCAATCTTCTTTTGTCACCTGCTTGTTTCATATCAAAATTGAACCTTTTAATGGCCCAATAAGCTTTGTGTTCCAACTCCACTGGCAGATGACAGGCTTTTCCAAAAACTAGACGGTACGGTGACATGCCGATGGGTGTCTTGTATGCGGTTCTGTAGGCCCATAATGCATCATTCAAGCGTAGTGATCAATCCCTTCTACTTGTATTTACTGTCTTTTCCAGAATGTTCTTGATCTCTCTGTTGCTAATCTCCACTTGCCCACTGGTTTGAGGGTGATATGGAGTACCCACTCTATGTGTAATCCCATATTTCTTCATCAAAGAAGCAAATGGAAAATTATTGAAGTGGCTACCTCCATCACTAATTATTGCTCGTGGTGTACCAACCTGGTGAAGATGTTTTCCTGCAAAAACTTGACAACAACTTTGTGATCATTAGTTTTTGAGGGGACAGCCTCGACCCATTTAGACACATAATCCACACCCACAAGAATATATAAATAACCAAATGAGTTAGGAAAGGGACCCATGAAGTCGATTCCCCAAACATCAAAAAGCTCTATTACTTGGATGTTTTGCAGTGGCATTTGATTTCTAGAAGAGATGTTGCCTGTCCTTTGGCATTTGTCACAAGTCCTGCAAAAAGAAAAAGCATCTTTGAATACATTAAGCCAATAAAAACCAGATTGTAATACCTTATGTGTTGTTCTTTTTGGTCCAAAGTGTCTTCCACATGCATATTGGTGGCAATGTTGTAGAACACTCATTTGCTCTTCTTCTGCCACACATCTTCTTATAATTTGATCAGGGCAGAATTTGAACAAATAAGGATCATCCCAATAATAGTGCTTGCACATGGCCACCAATCTCTTTCTTTCCTGACTTGTCATACCTGGAGGGAAAACATGAGCAGTGAGATAATTTACAATATCTGCAAACCATGGAAGTTGTATATTTATTTCAAATAAATTTTCATGTGGAAAATTTTCATTAAGTGGGGGCACAATTCTTTCTTCCTCATGCAGTAATCTGGACAAGTGATCTGCCACAACATTGTCACTTCTTTTCTTGTCTCTAATCTCAAGGTCGAATTCTTGAAGCAACAACACCCATCTAATCAACCTAGGCTTAGCATCCTTTTTAGCAAACAAATATCTCAAAGCAGCATGGTCAGTGAAAACAATGACTTTAGATCCAATCAAATATGATCTAAACTTCTCTACAGCAAAAATGACAGCTAACAATTCTTTTTCAGTAGTGGAATAATTAAGCTGTGCATCATTTAAAGTTCGAGAAGCATAGTAAATAGCATGGGGTACCTTATTGATTCTCTGACCTAAAACAGCTCCCAAAGCATAATCACTTGCATCACACATAAGCTCGAAAGGATAGTTCCAATCTGGTGCCATGATAATAGGTGCAAAAATGAGAAGATTTTTCAATGTAATGAAAGCATTTGTGCATTCTTCTGTCCATGCAAACTCAACATCCTTAGCTAACAATTCACAAAGGGGTCTGGAGATTTTGGAAAAATCTTTTATAAATCTTCTATAGAACCCTGCATGTCCAAGAAAACTCCTAACACCCTTAACTGTAGTAGGAGGGGGTAGCTTTGATATGATGTCAATTTTTGCCTTGTCCACCTCTATGCCCCTATTTGACACCACATGTCCCAAGACAATACCTTGTTGTACCATAAAATGGCACTTTTCCCAATTCAGCACTAAATTGCACTCTTCACATCTCTTAAGTACAAGCTGTAAATGGTTAAGGCATTCATCAAAACAAGATCCAAAAATACTGAAATCATCCATAAATACCTCGATGAACCTTTCCACCATGTCTGAAAATATACTCATCATGCATCTCTGAAATGTAGCTGGTGCGTTGCACAATCCAAAGGGCATCCTCCTGTATGCAAAAGTACCAAAAGGGCATGTAAAAGTGGTCTTTTCTTGATCTTCTGGAGCAATAGCAATTTGATTATAGCCACTATAACCATCTAAAAAACAATAATGACTATATCCTGCTAATCTTTCTAACATTTGATCAATAAAAGGAAGAGGGAAGTGATCTTTCCTGGTTTCGTTATTCAGCTTCCTGTAGTCAATGCATACCCTCCATCCTGTGGTCACTCTCGTAGGAATAAGCTCATTCTCTTCATTCTTCACCACTGTGACTCCACTTTTCTTAGGCACTACATGTATAGGGCTCACCCATTTGCTATCTGAGATAGGGTAGATGATGCCAACATCTAGTAGCTTCAAGACCTCTGTTCTTACCACTTCCTTCATGTGTGGATTAAGCCTTCTCTGTGCTTCCCTGCTAGGTTTTGCATTGTCTTCAAGAAGTATTTTATGCATGCGATGGACTTATTCCCTTGATGTCTGCAATGGTCCATCCTATTGCACCCTTGTGTTCTCGCAGTACCCTTAGCAGCTTATCTTCTTCTTGTGCACTCAAGTTTGCAGCAACTATCACAGGTAGCGTCTGGTTCTTACCCAAATATGCATGATTCAAATGTTCAGGCAGCGGCTTAAGCTCCACGTTTGGTGTCCTGGTAGCAGTCGACTGGCTACAAAACCAGTCGACTGGTATTGAGGAAACACAAGTGTTATCAGACACAAGATTTTCAAATGCAGGTGCAAGCTTACCTGCATATGATTTTGGAGTTTTGAGGTAATGTACTGTTTCTGCAATCCTCCAGGCATCGTATTCCTGTTCAACATGAGACAATGTTAGAGATTGTGTAATTGCGGCTTGTAGTGGTTCAATGCTATGTACCTGAAATGTTTGATCAACAATCTCCTGTACCACATCAATATTATAACATTCATGATCATCATGTGGTAATTTCAGTGCATCAAACATTTTAAATTCAACATTTTCTCCATTTATTTTCATACTTAAAGTACCCTTTTTAACACAAATTTTTATATCAGCGGTACTCATAAAGGGCCTACCTAAAATGATCGGTAAAGAAGATGGCATTGAAGAGTCCTCCATATCCAACACAACAAAATTTGCAGGCAAAATGAAATCATTTACCTGAACTAGGACATCTTCCAAAATACCTCTAGGTCTTCTGATGCTGCGATCAGCCAACTGCAAAGTGATGGATGTTGGTTTGAGTTCCCCCAATCCTAGCTTTTTGTAAATAGAGTAAGGAAGAAGATTGATGCTTGCCCCCAAGTCTAGCAGTGCCTTTTCAAAGAAGTGCTCACCAACCCTGCAAGGAATGGTAAAACTACATGGGTCCTTCAGTTTAGGAGGTAATTTCCTTAACAAAACGGCGCTCACTTCCTCTGTCAAAGCCACATCCTCCCTAACCTGAAATGTTCTTTTGTGAGTACAACATTCTTTCAAAAATTTGGCATAAGAAGGAGTTTGTTTAATAGCATCAAGTAGGGGGATGTTAATTTCTACCTTTCTGAGAGTTTCAAAGATATCAAATAAATGTTGTTCTTTCTTTTGCTTGACTAACCTTTGAGGGAATGGTGGCACAACTATCCTTTCTTTTTCACTTACCTTGTTAGATCCCAAAGCTTTTGATGGTTGTGTGTCTGATTCGTCTGCGTGTGTTCCAACCTTGTTGTCAATTACCTTACCACTTCTTAGTGTTGTTACTGATTTGAGCTGTTCTTGGCCTCTAGGGTTTGGTATAGTTTGTGATGGGAGTTCTCCTGCCTTTCTTTCACTCAACTCCTTCGCGATTTGACCGATTTGGGTTTCCAATTTCTGAATTGCCTGCCCTTGTTGGTTGCTTGTTTGATGTTGTTATTGGAGCAATTGAAGAACAGTGGATTCAAAATCCAACTTCTTCTGTTCTTGACTTGGCCGATCATACCCACTTCCCATCTGGAAGTTCCGTGCATGTCCTTGCGAAGATTGAGTGCCTTAATTGTTGCTCCATGAGAAATTTGGATGGTTCCTCCACCCTGGATTGTATGTGTTCGAGAAGGGGTTGTTTTTTGGTGGAAACACTCATTGTCCCACATAGTTTGCATGCTCCTGATCTGTGAAAGAAGACATGGGACACGTATCAGTCGTATGATCAAAATGAGAACAAATTGCACAAATTTCTTTTGTTTGATTTTTTACACTGCCCATTGTCGTCATTGCATTAACAAGCATATCAATTTTTTTGTTCATATTTACCATTTCTAATTGTATGTTATTACTACCAGAAATTTCGTAAACTCCCTGTTTTTTAGAAATGCCTCTTCCCCTTGTTGAGAATTGCTGTGAGTTCTCGCTGAGTTCTTCAAATAATTCGATGGCCTCCTCACCACTTTTCCTCATCAAGATCTCGTTGCAAGCTGAATCCACAACTGCCTTGTTAGTATCATTTAAACCTTCATAAAATGCTTGTACCTGATCATCCTTAGGCATGTTGTGCGTAGGACACTTGAGAAGCTTGTTCTTGAAATCCTTCCATGCTTCGAAGAATAAATCTCCATCTTTTTGTTGGAAGAGTTGAATCTCCTTTTTTAGTTGTTTGGTTTTCTGGACTGGAAAAAATTCTTTCAAGAATTTTGTTGCCAATTGCTCCCATGAATTAATTGATCCTGGTTCCAAAGAATTATACCACAATTTAGCATTAAGTTTTAAAGAGAATGGAAACAAGATTAACCTGATTTGTTCAGGGGTAAGCCCTTGGACGCTTTGTGTTCTGCAAAGATCAAAGAAGTCTTGCAGATGGAGGTGAGGCTCCTCGTCTGGTTTGCCACTAAAGTGGGGAGCCATGCTAAGTAATTGGGGAGATAGATGTATATTTCCTGTGACATTAGGTTGATAAGAAATGCAGGAAGGTTGCTCAATATTCTTAGGCGTGAATTTGTCCTGCATTGGTACTCGATTTGGTACTTCCTTAGCCATTGCTGCTTGTGAATTGGATCTCTGTGCAGTCGACTTGTTCCGTGCACAAGTCGACTGGTTTGTTGCAGACAGCCTACCTAGTCTATGCAATGTGCGTTTTGTTTCTGCGTCAATAGGTAGTAGCTCTGGACGAAGTGATCGTCTCCCGTGCATTCACCAGAATCCTGTAACCTAAAAGAAAAATATTTATTAATAAAAGAAAAGAAAAATGAAAACTATTTTACTGATTTGTAAGTTAAAATACTAAACAATCCCCGGCAGCGGCGCCAAAAACTTGTTGTGCAATCTAGATGATCTAAATATATAGATCAACTAGACACAAATTAAAAACCTCGCAAGTGTACGAATCGTTTATAGAAGCGTAGTGACAAGTAAGGGTTGATCCCACAGAGATTGTAGAAATTAACTTACTAACCAATAAAACAGAAATAAGAATCTTAAAGTGTTGTTCTAAAAGAAATGACTAGATCAAGTAGTTCTGAATCACAAATGTCTATTAAGTAGTTGGGCTTTGATCTCCACCTATAGTCAATAATGCTAAGTCACCTTCTATACTACTCTAATTACTCATGTTCGTTCCTTTAAGGGCATGGTATCTACTCCTTAAAGTTATTGTTTCCCTAAGCCAAGAATTAGGCATGGTATCTACTCTAATTCGTTTCTTTCCTTAAGTATTTAGCATGGTATCTACTAAGTTGCACTTAAAGAAAACATAGGAACGATGGAAACGAACAAACACTCGAAGTTCTAGAAATTGGTATCAGATCTAGATCCTTCAAGTTGATTAAACCAAGAATTCCTAAAGATTCCTGTGTTACAAGCTATGAGCACGAGATACGGGTCGTCTCTATGCTCATATAACAGATTCAGATTTATAATACGCAAATTTGATAAACTTAGGTTCTGTATGGCAGTCGACTTGCTGTCACTCTCAGTCGACTGCTCTTAGAACTTCTGAACAAGTTGATTATTATAAATCTATACCAATTCAATCAGGTTTAATCAATAAGTAATAAAGTAGCATTCAGAAGAATATAGCATTACATGACTACGGTTTCAATCTACCCAACTATGAAATTAGTTCCACATAATAAGACTTTTATTGACTAACAGTTTCGAATACATGATTAAAATAAAAACTAGAAAGAGAAGAAATAAACTGATGATGTTCGGCCAGATAAGTCGACTGGCTGTCACTCAGTCGACTGGCTCGTCCCCTTCAGTGTACTTGATCCCTTCTTTCTTCGATTGCTGAGAGAACAATGCCTGGGGTTGATGATTGATGATTCAGAGATTAAGTCATACTCCTCACTTCTTATTCCAGTCTTTTTATAACTTCTTTTGCCCACATCTGCAGATTTCAATTCTATCTCTTTACATGTTGAATATAGATCTGAGTCGATCTTCTCACTTGCCAATCCTGGTTCCCCATCTTAATTAATGAAGAGTTGTTATTTGCAGACAACCTGGGTTTGGATAACTTAATCTTGCTTCGGATTTGGATGAAGATGCATCCTCATCTGTTCTTATCTTCTGACTCGGCTGAATACCAGTCGACTGGGTCTGTCATCAGTCAACTGTTGGAAGCACCAGTCGACTTATGCCCTGCAGTTTCTGTGTACCATCCTCAAAATCCTGACCCTGCTTCGTTTTGCTACTTTAGGTTGTTTCCTATGGAAAAGAGAAATTAAGAGTAAAATACCACATATAGAGCATTTAAATGTCCAATTGCAGTAAGATTATTGCTCCTAAATGTGAATAATATTGGGTTCATCATACCAGTGGAACAGGATTAGGTCAAGAAGCAGATTAAAGAACTTTTGCACAATGGCTACATCAGACCGAGTGCGTCGCCTTGAGAAGCACCAGTTTTATTGGTGAAGAAGAAGAATGAACCGATGAGGATGTGCATCAATTACAGGGAGCTGAACAAGGTGAATTGTTTGACCGACTTCAAGGAGCAGTAGTTTTCTCCATGATAGATCTTCAGTTGGGTTATCGCCAAGTTCGTGTTAAGGAAGAGGATGTGCATAGGGCTGTTTTTCAAAATCAATATGGGCATTACGAATTCTTAGTTATGCTATTTGGAGTGACGAATACACCGGCCATATTCATGGACATGATGAATAGGGTCCTGTGACCATTCATCGACTCATTCGTCATAGTGTTTATCAAAGATATTCTGATATATTCCAAGTCAAAAGAAGAGCATGCTGGGCACTTAGCAAAGGTATTGAAGAAGCTGCAGGAACAAGAACTGTATGCCAAGTTATCTAAGTGTGACTTCTGGAAGTCCAAAGTCGTGTTCCTGGGTCATATTCTTTCTAAGGAAGGAGTGGCCTTTGATCCACAGAAAATAGAAGCAATGAAGGATTGGTTAAGACCACATCAGTGAAGAAAATCAGGAGTTTCTTGGGCTTGATGGGTTACTATCGGCAGTTTATTCAGGGCTATGCTCAGATAGCCCGGCCACTCACAAGACTTACGAGGAAGAATGTAAGTTTTAAGTGGACGAAGCAGTGCGAAGCAAGCTTCCAAGAGTTGAAGGAGAGGTTGACTACCGCTCCAATACTGGCTTTACCGTGGGCAGGAATTGATTATGATGTCTACAATGATGCTTCACATCGAGGGTTGGGCTGTGTGCTGATGCAGGAGGAAAAGGTAATAGCTTATGGGTCTAGACAATTAAGATCGCATGAGAAAACTTAGCCAACCCATGATTTGGAGTTGGTAGCAATCATATTTTCCTTAAAGTAGTGAAGGCGTTATGTGTATGGGGAGAAGGTTAATATGTACACAAATCACAAGAGCTTGAAGTACATCTATCAGCAAAGAGATATGAACTTGAGACAGAGAAGGTGGCTGGAAGTACTAGAGGATATTCGTCTAGAGATAAAGTATCACCCGGAAAAAGCAAATGTGGTGACAGATGTGCTCAGTCAGAAGAGCAGCGTATCCTGTTTGATCACGACTCAGGAGAAACTAGCAGAGGAGCTTGATCGAGCTGGAATTGAAGTTGTGTTGCAAGGACTGGGAGCGTCCTTAGCACAATTGAGGCTTCGGCCCACGCTGAGAGATCAGATTTTCAACAATCACAAGTCTGATCCAAAAAATTAGAACATGAAGGAGCATGTTGGCATGGGCAAATTGTCAGAATTTCAAGTGAATGACAAAGTATTGTGGTTCGGAGAAAGGTTGTGTGTACCTGATCGAGCAGAATTGAAGGAGAGCATCCTACAGGAGGCACACACTACTCTATTATCAGTGCATCCAGGGAGTATCAAGATGTACAAGGATATCAAGCAGCATTTCTGGTGGTCAGGAATGAAGAGGGATGTAGCAGAGTTTGTTGCAAGGTGTGCAACTTGTCAACAAAATAAGGCAGAGAATCAAAGACCCGGAGGATTGTTGTAGCCGTTACCCATTCTGGAATGGAAATGGAGAACATCAGCATGGATTTCATCATGAGGCTACCTAGAAGTCCCAAAAAGAATGTTGCGGTTTGGGTAATAGTGGATTGATTAACCAAATCTGCTCACTTTTTGGCGATGATAATCACCTGGTCGATGGAAAAGTTGGTGGAATTGTACATCGGGGAGATTGTAAGACTGCATGGAATCCTCATATCGATTATGTCAGATTGCGATGCACATTTCACGTCGCACTTTTGAAGAAGTCTTCAGGCAGCTTTGGGAACCAGGACTGACTTCAGTACTGCCTTTCATCCTCAAACTGATGGGCAGACTGAGATGGTCAATCGTGTGTTGGAGGATATGTTGAGATGTTGTGTGATGGATTTCGGCGGCAGATGGGAGATGCACTTAGCTCTGGTGGAGTTTGCCTACAATAACAGTTTTCTAACTAGCATCGATATGGCACCATATGAGGCTTTGTATGGGAGGAAGTGTAGAACGTCGGTGTGTTGGTAAGAAGTGGGAGAAAGGCAGATGTACAGGCCGGAGATAGTACAGCAAACCTCGAAGAAAATCGAGTTAATCAGGAAGAGGCTGGTTGAGGCACAGAACAGACAAAAGAGCTATGCCGACAATCAGAGAAGAGATTGGAATTCGAACAAGGTGACTATGTTTACTTAAAGGTATCTCCGACTAAGGGTGTGATCCAGTTTGGGAAAGGATGAAAGTTAGCCCCAAGGTACAGGACCATATAAGATATTGAAGAGGATCGGGAAGATGGCTTATCGGTTGGAATTACCGGAAGATCTAGCCTAAGTGCACAACGTCTTTCACGTGTCCATGCTGCGAGGCTACATTCCTGATTCGAGTCATCATTTACCGGAAGTGCTAGAAGGCCTATAGATAGATCTGAGCTACAAGGAGCGTCCAGTGAAGATTGTGGATCGGCGGGAAAAAATTTTGAGGAACAAAACTATACCATGGTCAAGTTTATGTGGAGGAATCAGCTGGTCGAGGAAGCCACCTAGGAATCAGAGGAAAGGATGATGAGGGACCATCCCGAACTTTTTTCCTAAACCCTGTAATTTTATTTCTTTTGTTTTTCTAACTCTTTAAGCATAGTTCCGAAGACGGAACTATTCTAAGGAGGAAATGTTGTAACATCCCGAAATAAAATAATATTTTTTTCACGTGCATTGCACGTAAAATTTTATGCACATTTTTATTCCTAAAAATTTCTTGAGTCATGAACATTTTCTTCTCATTTTTTGTCACAATTGTGTGATTTATTTTTTAATTAAATCCATTAGGATCAAATTTATTTATTTAGCCCACTAGAAATTAATTACAAATTTAAAGTCCATGATTATTTCTACACTTAAATGTATATTTTAAAGTCTAGTTAGAGTGGTACACTTGTCATGTGTAACACACACATACATCTAACTTAATTTAAAAAAATGAATAATAGAATTTGTATAAAAGAGTGTGCACATTTGATACACGTGCACGTGATTTTGTGCACATTGAGGAGTGGTCGGCCTATCTTTGAGTGAGGAGAGACTGGGGGTGAGTTGTGTGAGAATGGGGAGTTATTTTGGGTAGTGTGAAGCTATTTTGACCACACAATTTTCCTATAAATAGTCCCTAACTTTGTCATGAACAACACACAAACTCTAAACAAAATTATGAGAGAAAGGAAGAGAGAAGGCTTGCGGTTTGGAGAGCTAGGCCGGGATTTTTGTGCTTGGGATCTTGGAGCATTTTGTGAGGTTCTACTAATATGAAAGTTTACATCGAGGTGGGTGTTTCTCAAACTTTCTAATATAGTTTTATTAGTAGAATGCTTGACATGTGTGAATTGTAAGATGCATGATAACTTATGTAGATTAAACAATCATGTTTAGATTATTTGTTGTTGATTGAATGTGTAAAATTATGATATGTTGATTTTGGGACATTTTCATGAGTTTCTGTTTTGCGTTCTAGTTGAACTTCAAAAAAATCATAACTATTAAACTAGATGGAATCTAGAGCTAAAGATTTTATATGATCATTTTGTATATGTCAGGAACAACTCCTTAAAATTTCATAATATTTGAATGTCATTTACTATTTTAAAAAAATTCAAACTGAGGACTGGTTGGCAGTTGGCTAGTTGCTGGAAATTTGTACACATTTCGGGTTTTGATCATTTCAATATCTTAGATGAAGTATTTTGAGAAACACCAAAACTAAGAACTTGTAGTAGCCTCGTTACCCTTTCTTTAAAGTCTAAGAAATCAATATTTTATAAAGAACTGAATTTACAATGAATTTTACAAGATTGAATAAGTGGTAGTATTTTAACTGCAGTATAACATTTTGACCCTACTATAGATTTCGAAGAATTCAGGATTGTAGACATAATATTTTGAGAAAACTTATAACTAAAAACTTATATGAGACTTGTATACCTTTAATTTGATATAAAGAACACAAAATTTCATAAAGTATAGAATTTTCTATGAATTTTGCAAGTAGCATGAGCTGCAGTTTCCGAATTGTGAACCTACTGTTTTGCAAATGAATTTAGACGAAGTAAATGCAGATGAATGTAGATGATCTTAACTACAAAGTTTTAGTAGACTCATACATGATTCGTATAAAACTAATAAATCTATTTTTGTAGTATTGGAATTTATATGACTTTTACAATACCATTGGGTTGATGTCTTTTATCTAGTTGTCCCACAACTTTTTCAGCGTATAAAATCATATTTAAAATTTGGAATGGTAGTAAGATGTACTTTATGAGAAATTAAGAGATAATTAATTGATGAGGTTGAAATGTTAAATATGTGATATTTATAAGGGTTTTAACTCATCAAGTGTTATTGAATGTTGCCATAAAAAGTTGGTTACTTCATGATTGATAAATAAGAGAATGGATAAAAGAAGTTAAAATATGCGAATAAATGAAATTTGAACATGTGAATAATGAGAGTATGAATAACCCATGATCTTGAACATGAAATATGTTGATTATAGAAGCTAAGTGGGACCTAAAGTACCGGCAAAGTGATGAAAAAGAGTATAGAAATTTGAGAAGTGGCCAAATGAGCTATCGTTCTCGGTATATTGTTTATGACCGGTAGAAGGGTAAACTAGCTCTAGGTGGTAATATTATTCGTGTTTAAAAACTTAAGGATAGGTAATAGAAGAAGATATGATAGAAACAACGGCGAACATGTCGGGTAAAGAATGTGCAGCTCCTACGGGTTCAAGATCGAGGAATACGCCTGGTAAATCCATGTATATGGGCTAGGGGTATGTCTGTCTATCATTGAAAAGGCTGGTAAAGAGACTGCAGTTCCTAGGAATGGTCGAGACCGAGGATACGCCGGGTAAATTCACCGTGTGTGGGCTAGGGGTATGCCGATAAGGTCCGTAGTTGCAGGAGATCGACTTGCTAGGGTTCGCGGCTGTGGATACGCCCTATAAATCCACTATATTTGGGCTAAGGGTAGGCCGGTAAGGTTCAATATCCTGGGAGTGCGACTCCTCGGTGACTACGCGTTGGGGTATATTCATTGAGTTAGATTGCTTGGCATGAGATGTAAACCCTATAATGAGGAGTACGTTAAGGACTTGCCATCGGACCTATGTAGTATAGGATGCATAGAATCCGAACAAGTATGCATTAGTGTCATCCTAGTTTAATGTCTGCATTAGATTAAGTCATATCATACACTGACACGACTAGGATAGTCACTTTTCCTGTTTGCATTTAAGTTTGTGTTTGCTAAAGTAGAAGAATCATTGTATTATAGCATTGCGTCAGTTGTATGCATTTGATGTGCCCACAGTTTTCCAGATGGAGGATTGGACTTGGCATGGGCTTGAAGTCACCATGATGAGTTGATTACAAGATTGAAGAAATTTTCATTATTGTAGATTGCATTGTATTCATTTAATTCCGTTGTGTTGTTGTAAAAAAACATGTTGTAAATAAAAGTTTTAAATTTCTTGTAAATTTGTACGAATTGAAGTAAAAAATCCTGTATTTGCGACGAATTACCTCTATTTAGAATTCGGGACATTACATTGGGAGATAAGTTTGAGGAGCAACTCTAGAGGTGAGTTATGCTCCAAATTCGTTTGGAAGAAGGCCCCTCGGGAGGCGAGCGGAGCGAAGAGCATCACCTTGCTTTAGGAGAGAGTCGTTCGGGAGGCGAGTTTGAGGAGCAACTCTAGGGGAGAGTTGAGCTTCGAACTTGACGTTTGAGCCAGGCAAATTTGTTGAAGAAACCCGAGGAGGGGGTTGATGCCATATCTAATGCTTGAAGATGAAGTTGCAGGAGAAGCTCTTCGGAAGAGTTGAGCTCCAGCACCATCGCATGGAGTTAGGGAGTTGTTGGTGTGGCTCGGAAGAGGAGCTAAGCACGGAACTCATTGATAAGAGTTGTCTAGCTAAGAGAGCTACTCCAGGGGTGAGCTAGACCCTAGATTCAGTATGTTCGAGTAAAATTTTGGAGATAGCCCTGGGAAAGAGCTGATCTTCGAACTTGCTTGTTGCAAAATTTAACCAGTAGTGGGAGTAGTATGAATTGTTGTTTCGAGCCCCGGAACCGCATACTTGCAAGCTGTGAGGGCAATTTCAAATCATGATAGTGAACTTCGAACTAGTTGTTTTGGAGTTATCAACGAGTTGTAGGAGCAATTCCGAATGGTGAGCTGCTTCGCACTTGCTTATTTGCAAGTGGCTAAAGTGGCATCGAACCAAGTGTTGGACTCCAAACTTGTTGTTTGGGGATTTCAACGAGTTGTAGGAGCAATTCTGAATGGTGAGCTACTCTGCACTTGTTTACAAGCGGCCAAAGCGGCGTCGAACCAAGTGTTGGACTCCAAACTCGCCTTTGGGGGTTTCAACGAGTTGTAGGAGCAATTTCGAATGGTAGCTGCTCCGCACTTGCTTGTTTGCAAGCGGCTAAAGCGGCGTCGAACCAAGTGTTGGACTCCAAACTCATCTTTTAATCCTAGCAAGTTGTGGAAGCAGCCCTGGGGGACAAGCTGGACTCTGAACTTACAGTTTAACGAATCGTAGATGTGACTCGGGGGATAGACATGAGGCCAATGCAATGATTTTTAAAAGGAAAAAGCGAAGTTCTATTGAAATAAACTAAGTGGTTGATTCAATGGTTCGAGCTTTTATTACATGCTTTGGCCATATCTCTAGTGGCGGCCTTATTGAAAACTGAAAACCTATTTCTATGAGAGGGTGTTAGGCACCCTCGTGGTACTTTATTTGATGCTCACTATTCCAAGTGCGCCTTCCCCGAAGAGGGGGATCTCCTTGAATTCATTAACTAGTTCGGGAAGGACTTGACTGTTCTGTTGGGGGAGCTCTAATGCTTCAAGTGGGAGGATCGAGCCCCCCATTGTGGTTGTGTAGCACCTCCGAGCTGTCTCTTGGTTTCCATTGACTTCTCCTACCCCTGCAGAGGTTGGAAACTTCAATTTCATGTAAAAGGCTGAGAGTACGGCATGAAGTACTGCTAGTCCTGGTCGGCCCAGGAAGCATTGTAAGTAACCTTCACGTTGACGATCATGAAGCCCATTGCCTCTGTCCGGGTAGTCGAGGTTTTTCCTGCGGTCACATCAAAAGTGACTATTCCTTCGATTGGGACTGGAACCCCAGAGAACCCGTGGAGTGTGTATTTGGAAGGCTTGAGACGATCTCAAGAAAGTTTAAGGCCTTGGAAGGCTTTCAGGAAGAGGATATTGACAGAACTGCTATTGTCGACCAGGATTCGACGCACCTCGTGGTTACCCATGTAGAGACTAATTACGAGCGCGTCACAGTGGGGCATTCAGATGCCTTCCAGGTCTTTGTCTGAGAATGTCACCGAGACCCCAGGGTTCTTGGTCGGGGGGAAAGTTCTGGACCGAACTCACCTCTCGGATAAAGGCCTTTCGGGAGGAGTTTGATTCTCCCCCCATTGGACCTCCATGCATAAGGTGTAGGATGACCCCAGGTTCTGAGTGAACTCGGCGGGCCTTTCGGTTCGCTTGTTGGCTCCTCGGGGTGGAGGGTCAGCCCATCTTTCCTAACGAACTTGGCCAGGTGTCCCCGGTGTATGAGTTCTCCGATCTCCTCCTAGAGAGCCCGACAATCATCCGTGTCGTGGCCATGGTCCCTATGAAAGCGACGCCACTTTTCTATGTTCCTCCTCTTTACTGGAGTATTCATTCTAGGGGAGCGCGGAGTAGCCCTTCCTTATCCACCTCCATAAGAACTAATGATATACTAGCATTGAGGCGGGTGAACATATCAAAACGAGGAGCTGGGCAGCGCTAGCCATTGTCGTCTTTCTGAAATTTCTAGGACCCTTCTTTGCTTGTATTCTTCCGTTTGTTCCTGGAAGATGACTCCTCTCAACTGGGGGGGTTGAGAGCCTATTCTGCTTGGATGTACTTCTCACTCCTAAGCAGGAGTTCCGAGAAGTCCCGAGGAGTCATCTTGGCAAGGGATGCCTTGAGGTCGGCATTATTGACGTCGTGCCTGAATGATGCAGAGGCTATTGATTGGTTAAGGGAGGCAATAGATTGGGCTTCGACGGTAAACTGCCAAACATAATCTCTTAGGTGTTCACCCTTTCTTTGGCTGAGGGATAGCAAAGATGAACTTGTTTTCTCAGCTCGGCGACTGCTAACGAAGTGGGTGAGGAAAATATCCTCAAACTGGTCAAATGAGAAGATGGAAGCTTGGGATAGACAGGGTACCATTCTCGCGTTGGTCTCATCAACGTTGCTGGGAAGGCCTTGCAGAGGAGCGCATCTGAGGCTTGATGAATCATCATGAGAGTTTTAAAACTTTCGATATGATCGGCCAAGTATGACTCCCTATTGTAGGATTCAAATCAGAGCGGCTTAAAGGCTTCGGGGACCGGAGCTTCCATGATGGTCGTGGAAAAGGGGGGTTTGCTTGGGTGGAATTTATTGGTCTGTTATTCTTCTTCGGGATTGATCTTGTTGAGGTGCCTCTCCATCTCTAGAAGGTGACGGTGAACTGAGTCGTTCCTCTGGTCGGATCTAGTCGACCCTCGGGACTCTCATTCATGAGTGGTGGCATGGCGAAGGCTGTGTGCTTGTCGGTCGTGATTTGGGACGATGTTAAGAGCTCGCAAGATGTCATCTTTGAAGTTTCGGAATTCTCCCTGGGTGACTGGTGCCCCTCCATCATAGGAAACCCTAGGTGGTGATCGGCTCACAGCGGTGTGGCTCCTTTGCTGTCGATAGGGAGGAGACTCTCTTCGCCCCCTTGAAGAGGCAGACCTTCTGATCTCGGCCTTCGGGTGTTAGTGTATGCCCTAGAGGCCAATTTTGTATTGACATTACTAGTTTACATTGCATTATGATATTTATTTCATATATGGGGCATTTCATTTATTATGTTATTTATTGTGATTAAATGAGCATAATAAAGTCCTTAGAATAGTAGGTTCAGTACCATGGGATATCAAGTGCATGACTTGATTGTGAGATCCTATTAGTTGTAATCAGACCATTATTCTTAAATGTCCCTAGTTAAGTATTATTGTGAATTAGGACAACAATAATGCATAAAGATTAGTATGTGCGTAGACTGATGACCATATCTCGCGGGTAATGGATATGAGATATCAAGTCTTCACATGGGTACATATTAGAGTAATATTGTCACGCCCCGCTTCCCAAAAAGAATACAGAATACAGATACGCGACTCAACCCAGTGAATGATTTGCATCAACCATAAGCTGTTCAGGAATCTTTACAACATCTCACAAAATAATCAGAGTTGGAAGCAAAAGAGTCAACCACACACATGCAAAATTGAATTAATAAACCAACAGAATTTACATGAAACAAGATGTATTAATCTCAAATAAATCAGATCTGGATAAGAAAAAATCCTGGGTCACTGATATGGCTAAAAATAGGATTAAATCGGGACTGTTCACATCGGACGCGAATCTCAAAGCTCAGGGGTAAAACGGTAATTTCACCTACCAGCGGGTCCGAAGTGGGTACTGGGTCTCCTTCTCACAGATCCAATAACCCGCGAACGGATCCACTCCAACTGGGTACGGGTCCCGACCCAAGACAAACCCAGATCAGCAAGAGGAAAATCAGGGTTACTGATTTTACCAAATCAACAGGCCTGATTTGCAGTTATCCTCTCACCGGGAATTAAGGGATTACATTCCTAATCTGATTATGAGGATTTTATGCCTTATCAGATCACAGGAATCACATTCCTAATTTGATCCCAACGGCGACTATAAATACCCCCCACCTACCACTGTTACAGGTTAATCACTCTTTTACCTGCTTAAGCTCTTTCTTAATCTCTTCTGGTTACTGACAAGAGCGTCGGAGGGTGCGTCGCCGGGATCAACCCCGGTGTTTCGCACTTTCCTTGCAGGTGTACGGCGGGAGTCAGCAGCCCAACTCAGACGAACAGGTTCGGATCTGCTATTCAGGTTTTTCCACGAACCCACAAATTCTATCTGTTTACCCCCACACCGAAATCAGCGGTAACAGATTGGCGCCGTCTGTGGGAAAAACCATACGAATAGCCTCCGCCTCTTCCTCGTCGACTAGCTCTTCTCCAGCCATGCCTCCAAGAAAGGTCAGATCTAGGGGGTCCAACCGTGGACCCAACCCCGCTGATCAGCAAGAGGTAGTCCCCATCCAACCTGCTCCGCAGCAGGGACAACCCCCGCTTCAAGTGGAGGACCCCCTTCAAGATCAGCCTCCTCTTCAGAATCAGCAACCCCCCAGGGTTCCCACCGGTCCTCAGAACGCCGGTGCGGGGGGCTCTCGTATGAAGCAACCGCTCAATCAGGACCGCATCTCCATACACAACACCTCTACGGATTCCATGGCCTCTCACAATCCCCAAAATCAGAAGATGGAAGAGGACCTACGCCACCGTCTGGACGAGAAGCAGGCCCGAGAGGGAGCCTCCCGCCAACAACGTCCGGGTGAGCGGTCCCCTCACCACCGAGATTATAGAAGGTCTCCTGTCCGAAGGGGAAGAAGAGAGTCACCCAGGCATTACAGGAGGAGGCGCCGCTCTCCTACCGGTCGGCATCAGTCGAGGAACAATGAGGCACCTATCACCCGTGCCGAGTTCCAACAACTCCAGGCGTTGGTACAACAGGCTCTCAACCTCCGACCCAACGATAACGAGGCCCAAAGGGTTCCTTCGCCCCAACAGGTTCCCAGTCCTTGCCATAGGTCCGCCTCTTCTCCACCAGCTCCTAACCGCCGGCAGCATGAACTTAGCCCTCGCCGCTCTCGGGACGACCATCGTAGCCCCGGCTCCCCCTCCTACGAAGACGAGTCCAGAGACTCGTTCGACTACCGCGGGAGGGACGATGCCCTATACCGCCGTCTCCATGAGGTGGAGAGGCGAATCGGGCGGATGGACGAGGGGGAGGGGTCGAACAGCAGAACCATTCGTCCGAGCAGACCCCCTTTCTCCCGGACCATCATGGAAGCTCCTATCCCAAGAGGTTTCGAACCCCCCAAGTTCGAAACTTACTCGGGGGAGTCAGACCCCGTGGACCACGTAGAAAGCTTCAAGACCCTCATGCTCATCCACCAGGCTTCGGACGCCTTACTTTGCAAGCCCTTCCCAGCCACCCTGAGGAGGTCGGCTAGGGAATGGTACTCCCGCCTTGCTCCCTCTTCCATCTTCTCCTTCGAGCAATTCGAGAGCCTCTTCATCACTCACTTCATGGGTAGTAGACACACAGAGAAGACCAGCCTCTCATTACTCCAGCTCCGCCAGGAGAAGGGAGAGAAGTTGAGAGACTATGTGAAGAGGTTCACTGCGGAGGTCAGGTCCATAGCCTCCCTCGACCAATCCGTTGCAACAGCCGCCTTCCAATCCAACGTCTTCAATTCCAGGCTCCGCTCCTCTCTTGCTAAGAAGCCTCCACGGAACTTTGCCGACCTCCTTCTCAGGTGTGACAAGTACATTCGTGCCGAAGAGGCCGCCTACCTTCCAAGCTTCGGAGGTCCCGCCTCAGGGACGAAACGAAAGCTGACCGAAGAAGAAGAGGCTAGGAAGCTTCAGAAGGAGGGCAGTGGCCAGCACCGCCCGACTCCTCGGATTGAGAAGTTCACCCCCCTTGTTGCCAATATATCAGAAGTTCTTATGGAGGTGGACAAGGAAGGGCTCCTCCGCGCTCCCCCGAGAATGAATACACCTGGCAAGAAGAGGGACAAGCATAAGTGGTGCCGCTTTCACAGGGACCACGGCCACGACACGGAAGATTGTCGGGCTCTGAAGGAGGAGATCGAAGAACTCATACAGCGGGGGCACCTGACCAAGTTCGTCCAGAAAGAAGGGGCCGAGCTTCCCCCCTGAGGAGCCAACAAACGAACCGAAGGGCCCACCGAGCTTTGAGACTCAGAACCTCCCGGCTCTTCCCAAGAGGTCTTCACCTTATCATAGAAGCAGGATCTTGACTTTTAATAAGGCCGATGCTTGTAATCCGGCCAATATCATGTAATAAGGGCTCGCCATATTGAAGCAGCCACTTAGTTTATTTCAATAAAACTTTATGTTTTCTCATTTGAAATTATTGCTCTTGCTTCATCTCTACCTCCCCGAGTCGTGACTCGCTGAAGGGTGAGTTCGGAGTCTAGCCTCTTCTACATGGCTGCTCCTGCAACTCACTAAGCTCTTCCCAACGAGTTCAGAGTCCAGCCTCTTCTACATGGCTGCTCTTGCAACTTACTAAGCTCTTCCCAACGAGTTCGGAGTCCAACACTTGGCTCGATTCTGCTTCAAATAACCTGCTCTTCAGCGGGTTAGAAGTGGTTCGCCATTCGGAATTGCTCCCACAACCGTTGACTACCTCTACCGATGGTTCGGAGTCCAACACTTGGCTCGATTCTGCTCCAAATAATTTGCTCTTCAGCAGGTTAGAAGTGGTTCGCCATTCGGAATTGCTCCCACAACCGTTGAACACCTCTACCGATGGTTCGGAGTCCAACACTTGGCTCGATTCTGCTTCAAATAACCTGCTCTTCAGCGGGTTAGAAGTGGTTCGCCATTCGGAATTGCTCCCACAACCGTTGATTCTCTCACATAAGCAGCGAGTTCGGAGCTACAGCTCTCCCCTAGAGTTGCTCCTCACACTCGTCTCACAAATGGCTCTCTTCCAGAGCCGAGCTCTTCCCATCCGAGCTCTTCCCATCCGAGCGAGGATCCGAGCTCTTCCCTCCGCTCGCCCCCGAAGCGGACCTCTTCTCAGCAAGTTTGGAGCACAACTCTCTCCTAGAGTTCCTCCATACACTTATCTCACAAATGGCTCTCTTCCAGAGCCGAGCTCTTCCCATCCGAGCAGGAATCCGAGCTCTTCCCATCCGAGCTCTTCCCATCCGAGCGAGGATCCGAGCTCTTCCCTCCGCTCGCCCCCGAAGCGGACCTCTTCTCAGCAAGTTTGGAGCACAACTCTCTCCTAGAGTTCCTCCATACACTTATCTCACAAATAGCTCTCTTCCAGATCCGAGCTCTTCCCTCCGCTCGCCCCCGAAGCGGACCTCTTCTCAGCAAGTCTGGAGCACAACTCTCTCCTAGAGTTCCTCCATACACTTATCTCACAAATAGCTCTCTTCCAGAGCCGAGCTCTTCCCTCCGCTCGCCCCCGAAGCAGACCTCTTCTCAGCAAGTTTGGAGCACAACTCTCTCCTAGAGTTCCTCCATACACTTATCTCACAAATAGCTCTCTTCCAGAGCCGAGCTCTTCCCTCCGCTCGCCCCCGAAGCGGACCTCTTCTCAGCAAGTTTGGAGCACAACTCTCTCCTAGAGTTCCTCCTTACACTTGTCTCACAAATGGCTCTCTTCCAGAGCCGAGCTCTTCCCTCCGCTCGCTCCCAAAAGCGGACCTCTTCTCAAACCAGTTTGGAGCACAACTCTCTCCTAGAGTTCCTCCTTACACTTGTCTCACAAACGGCCCTCTTCCAGAGCAGAGCTCTTCCCTCCGCTCGCCCCCGAAGCGGACCTCTTCTCACCGAGTTTGGAGCTCAACTCTCTCATAGGGTCCCTCCTCACACTCGTCTCACAAATAGCTCTCTTCCCATCCGAGCTCTTCCCATCCGAGCCACTCGCACGAGCCGAGCCGAGCCACTCCCATCCGAGCTCTTCCCATCCGAGCCCCAACATCAAAGAGCCCGGTCGGCTGCCGAGCAAGTGCCTTCCCGATCTGGTAAACGGAGAAAACACACTTTCTCCTCAACATTCGTGTAAGATCTCGATCAGACGGCCCAGATCTTGCCAGCGACGCTAAACGACAAGATAACGTTTTCTTGGGAACTGAGCCGTCTCAAGATTCGTGCCATCATCCAACGGCCCAGATCTTGCCAGCGTCGCTAAACGACAAGATAGTATTTTCTTGGAAATTGTGCCCGCCTCGAGATCCGCGCTGAGATCCAGCGGCTCAGATCGCTCCACGTCGCTCAGTATTCCTAGCCGAGCGACTAGCGATCCGACCCACTCGCGCCTCTTCTTCGCCCCAAGGGTCTTCCTAGCCCAAGGGTCTTCCAAGCACAAGGGTCTTCCTGGCACATCTTCTCCGCCCCTAGGAGCGGAGCTCCTCTTCCAAAATCCCCAAGACCAAAGTACTTATCAACTTCATGAAGACAAGCATCTTGCGGGGCTATTTTGACCATGAAGGAGGGTGAATCTTCATCCCACTCCTAAAAAGAAGTTGTAGATCTTCGAACTAGCTTCGAAACGAGGGGTCGCACGCCCCGATCGGACCTCCGTAGCACCGGGAAAGTGGATCTCAATGCAGCTGCGCCGAATAGCTCGGAAATCCGAACCGAGCTCTTCCAATCCGAACCGAGCTCTTCCCATCCGAGCAGGAATCCGAGCTCTTCCCATCCGAGCTCTTCCCATCCGAGCAAAGGATCCGAGCTCTTCACAACCAAGCCCCAACATCAAAGAGCCCGGTCGGATGCCGAGCAAGTGCCTTCCCGATCTGGTAAACGGAGAAAACACACTTTCTCCTCAACATTCGTGTAAGATCTCGATCAGACGGCCCAGATCTTGCCAGCTGCACTAAACGACAAGATCGTGTTTTCTTGGGAATTGGGCCCGTCTCGAGATTCGTGCCACCATTCAACCATCCAGATCGAGCCACGTAGCTCGGATCTACCATCCGAACTACTGCCGTACCGAGCTGCAAAATGGCCAAAAAATTGCCTCAAAATCCGCGCTCGGATTCGCCGAATAAGGTGCCCAAAAAAAAAAAGGGGGCACAAGGGGCCGGGTTCGAACCCGTTAAGGGGATCCGACCCGGACCCCCTCCCATCTCCTTCTTCAGCTTGCTGGCGCCAAAACCAAAAACAAAACCAGAGAAAAAACCCAAAGACGAGCTCTCCCCCTTCGCAAGCTTCGTCCCTGAGCTCGCTCGACACCATGGCCGAGCTCCAAGCTCCTCGCCGAGCTCCGACGCCTCTTCGTCAGCCTCCGCCAAGTTTCACCAAACCGAGCTCTCTACCTCTCTCCGAGCTTCGCCACCGAAGCTCCTCGCCAACCCATCAACCTCCGAAGCTCGAACCCGGCACAGTCATCGCCGAGCCCTCCACTGCGGAGCTCCAACTCCAGTGGTGAGCTCCTCCACGGCGCCATGCCGACGAGCCCCACTTTCCTCTCCTCCTTCGCGAACTGCCTCCGACGCCGAACTCAGCTCATCTCCAACACCGAGCTTCAAGCTCCTCGCCAACCTCATCAATATCGAGCTCCGAACTCCTCGTCTCCATCGAGCTCCTCCGACGACGTCGAGCACTACCCATCACCTAGCTCTCCTCCTTCAACTGCCGAGCCCCACCATGCTCCTCGTCGAACCCATCGAACCGAAGCTCCAAGTTCCTCGCCATGCCGACGAGCTCCACCTCCGACGCTCCCGCAGCGCCGCAACCATGGCCGAGCTCCGAGCCAAACGAGGAGTCGAACCCATTACTGAGCTCGAACTCTACCCCAACTCCTCGCCAAACCACCGCAAGCTCCCCTCGCCGAGCTCGACGCTCCGTCTCCATCATCAACTCAGCGAGCTCCACCATGGCCGAGCTCCACCATCGCCGTGTCTCCCCGTCGTCGAGCTTCTTCCCTCCGAGCTCATCGACAACCGTTGCGAAGTCCTCTGCCAACCCACCGCCGAGCTGAGTCGCCTTCGTCGAGCTCCACCTCCGAAGCACCGAGCTCCGCCATGTCTCGACTCCGAGCTCTTCTAACACAACTGAGCCCATCCTCCTTCGTCGACGAACCTGTCGCCAAACTTCGCGACGAAGACGAGCTCCAGGGATGGTCGTAAAAGGGGAGACGAGTCGAAGCAAACGAAGAGGAAGAAGAGGAAAAGAAACAGTGCTGGAGAGAGAGAAAGAAAAAAAAAATTTCAAGTGCCACGTGGCGTGCCACGTGGCCTCACGCCAATGGTCGAAAGTTACCTCTCGGTCGGCTGCCGAGCAACCCCCTTTCCGATCTGGTAAATGGAGAAAAAAGCTAGCCGAACAACTACAGCCGTTGGATCTTCCAGAAAATCGCGTAAAAGTTGATGAACGGCTCAGATCGCGCCACGTGCGCTAAACGACAAGATAGTGATTTTTCGAAAAGCGCGCCGCCTCGCGATTCGCGCAGGAATCCGACGGCGCAGATCGCGCCACGTGTCCAGGTATATTTAAATTTATTTATTTATTTATTTATTTGTATTTTTTATTTAAAAAATCCGAAAAAATATTTAAAAAATCGGAAAAAATTAAATAAAAATTCTAAAAATAATTATAAATTCAGAAAAATATTTTAAATTCTGAAAAATATAATTATTTAATTAGAATAATTATTTAATATTTTCGATAATTAATTATTTAATTCGGAAAGTGAATAAAAAATTCAAAAAAATGAGAAAAAATTCAGAAAAATCTGGAAAAATCACCAAAAATCCAAAAAAATTCTGAGAGTATTTTTGGGCATTTAACAAGCCCATAATAACACCGTTACACCCCAAGCAAGATTCCAAACTCCTTTAAGAACACCGATAAAATTCCGTACGCCATTAGAACAGTAAAACTACTCCTCAAAGGCTGATCAAACTCAGTCTTCAGGAGTGGGGGGCTCGTGATATGGCTAAAAATAGGATTAAATCGGGACTGTTCACATCGGACGCGAATCTCAAAGCTCAGGGGTAAAACGGTAATTTCACCTACCAGCGGGTCCGAAGTGGGTACTGGGTCTCCTTCTCACAGATCCAATAACCCGCGAACGGATCCACTCCAACTGGGTACGGGTCCCGACCCAAGACAAACCCAGATCAGCAAGAGGAAAATCAGGGTTACTGATTTTACCAAATCAACAGGCCTGATTTGCAGTTATCCTCTCACCGGGAATTAAGGGATTACATTCCTAATCTGATTATGAGGATTTTATGCCTTATCAGATCACAGGAATCACATTCCTAATTTGATCCCAACGACGACTATAAATACCCCCCACCTACCACTGTTACAGGTTAATCACTCTTTTACCTGCTTAAGCTCTTTCTTAATCTCTTCTGGTTACTGACAAGAGCGTCGGAGGGTGCGTCGCCGGGATCAACCCCGGTGTTTCGCACTTTCCTTGCAGGTGTACGGCGGGAGTCAGCAGCCCAACTCAGACGAACAGGTTCGGATCTGCTATTCAGGTTTTTCCACGAACCCACAAATTCTATCTGTTTACCCCCACACCGAAATCAGCGGTAACAGATTGGCGCCGTCTGTGGGAAAAACCATACGAATAGCCTCCGCCTCTTCCTCGTCGACTAGCTCTTCTCCAGCCATGCCTCCAAGAAAGGTCAGATCTAGGGGGTCCAACCGTGGACCCAACCCCGCTGATCAGCAAGAGGTAGTCCCCATCCAACCTGCTCCGCAGCAGGGACAACCCCCGCTTCAAGTGGAGGACCCCCTTCAAGATCAGCCTCCTCTTCAGAATCAGCAACCCCCCAGGGTTCCCACCGGTCCTCAGAACGCCGGTGCGGGGGGCTCTCGTATGAAGCAACCGCTCAATCAGGACCGCATCTCCATACACAACACCTCTACGGATTCCATGGCCTCTCACAATCCCCAAAATCAGAAGATGGAAGAGGACCTACGCCACCGTCTGGACGAGAAGCAGGCCCGAGAGGGAGCCTCCCGCCAACAACGTCCGGGTGAGCGGTCCCCTCACCACCGAGATTATAGAAGGTCTCCTGTCCGAAGGGGAAGAAGAGAGTCACCCAGGCATTACAGGAGGAGGCGCCGCTCTCCTACCGGTCGGCATCAGTCGAGGAACAATGAGGCACCTATCACCCGTGCCGAGTTCCAACAACTCCAGGCGTTGGTACAACAGGCTCTCAACCTCCGACCCAACGATAACGAGGCCCAAAGGGTTCCTTCGCCCCAACAGGTTCCCAGTCCTTGCCATAGGTCCGCCTCTTCTCCACCAGCTCCTAACCGCCGGCAGCATGAACTTAGCCCTCGCCGCTCTCGGGACGACCATCGTAGCCCCGGCTCCCCCTCCTACGAAGACGAGTCCAGAGACTCGTTCGACTACCGCGGGAGGGACGATGCCCTATACCGCCGTCTCCATGAGGTGGAGAGGCGAATCGGGCGGATGGACGAGGGGGAGGGGTCGAACAGCAGAACCATTCGTCCGAGCAGACCCCCTTTCTCCCGGACCATCATGGAAGCTCCTATCCCAAGAGGTTTCGAACCCCCCAAGTTCGAAACTTACTCGGGGGAGTCAGACCCCGTGGACCACGTAGAAAGCTTCAAGACCCTCATGCTCATCCACCAGGCTTCGGACGCCTTACTTTGCAAGCCCTTCCCAGCCACCCTGAGGAGGTCGGCTAGGGAATGGTACTCCCGCCTTGCTCCCTCTTCCATCTTCTCCTTCGAGCAATTCGAGAGCCTCTTCATCACTCACTTCATGGGTAGTAGACACACAGAGAAGACCAGCCTCTCATTACTCCAGCTCCGCCAGGAGAAGGGAGAGAAGTTGAGAGACTATGTGAAGAGGTTCACTGCGGAGGTCAGGTCCATAGCCTCCCTCGACCAATCCGTTGCAACAGCCGCCTTCCAATCCAACGTCTTCAATTCCAGGCTCCGCTCCTCTCTTGCTAAGAAGCCTCCACGGAACTTTGCCGACCTCCTTCTCAGGTGTGACAAGTACATTCGTGCCGAAGAGGCCGCCTACCTTCCAAGCTTCGGAGGTCCCGCCTCAGGGACGAAACGAAAGCTGACCGAAGAAGAAGAGGCTAGGAAGCTTCAGAAGGAGGGCAGTGGCCAGCACCGCCCGACTCCTCGGATTGAGAAGTTCACCCCCCTTGTTGCCAATATATCAGAAGTTCTTATGGAGGTGGACAAGGAAGGGCTCCTCCGCGCTCCCCCGAGAATGAATACACCTGGCAAGAAGAGGGACAAGCATAAGTGGTGCCGCTTTCACAGGGACCACGGCCACGACACGGAAGATTGTCGGGCTCTGAAGGAGGAGATCGAAGAACTCATACAGCGGGGGCACCTGACCAAGTTCGTCCAGAAAGAAGGGGCCGAGCTTCCCCCCTGAGGAGCCAACAAACGAACCGAAGGGCCCACCGAGCTTTGAGACTCAGAACCTCCCGGCTCTTCCCAAGAGGTCTTCACCTTATCATAGAAGCAGGATCTTGACTTTTAATAAGGCCGGTGCTTGTAATCCGGCCAATATCATGTAATAAGGGCTCGCCATATTGAAGCAGCCACTTAGTTTATTTCAATAAAACTTTATGTTTTCTCATTTGAAATTATTGCTCTTGCTTCATCTCTACCTCCCCGAGTCGTGACTCGCTGAAGGGTGAGTTCGGAGTCTAGCCTCTTCTACATGGCTGCTCCTGCAACTCACTAAGCTCTTCCCAACGAGTTCAGAGTCCAGCCTCTTCTACATGGCTGCTCTTGCAACTTACTAAGCTCTTCCCAACGAGTTCGGAGTCCAACACTTGGCTCGATTCTGCTTCAAATAACCTGCTCTTCAGCGGGTTAGAAGTGGTTCGCCATTCGGAATTGCTCCCACAACCGTTGACTACCTCTACCGATGGTTCGGAGTCCAACACTTGGCTCGATTCTGCTCCAAATAATTTGCTCTTCAGCAGGTTAGAAGTGGTTCGCCATTCGGAATTGCTCCCACAACCGTTGAACACCTCTACCGATGGTTCGGAGTCCAACACTTGGCTCGATTCTGCTTCAAATAACCTGCTCTTCAGCGGGTTAGAAGTGGTTCGCCATTCGGAATTGCTCCCACAACCGTTGATTCTCTCACATAAGCAGCGAGTTCGGAGCTACAGCTCTCCCCTAGAGTTGCTCCTCACACTCGTCTCACAAATGGCTCTCTTCCAGAGCCGAGCTCTTCCCATCCGAGCTCTTCCCATCCGAGCGAGGATCCGAGCTCTTCCCTCCGCTCGCCCCCGAAGCGGACCTCTTCTCAGCAAGTTTGGAGCACAACTCTCTCCTAGAGTTCCTCCATACACTTATCTCACAAATGGCTCTCTTCCAGAGCCGAGCTCTTCCCATCCGAGCAGGAATCCGAGCTCTTCCCATCCGAGCTCTTCCCATCCGAGCGAGGATCCGAGCTCTTCCCTCCGCTCGCCCCCGAAGCGGACCTCTTCTCAGCAAGTTTGGAGCACAACTCTCTCCTAGAGTTCCTCCATACACTTATCTCACAAATAGCTCTCTTCCAGATCCGAGCTCTTCCCTCCGCTCGCCCCCGAAGCGGACCTCTTCTCAGCAAGTCTGGAGCACAACTCTCTCCTAGAGTTCCTCCATACACTTATCTCACAAATAGCTCTCTTCCAGAGCCGAGCTCTTCCCTCCGCTCGCCCCCGAAGCAGACCTCTTCTCAGCAAGTTTGGAGCACAACTCTCTCCTAGAGTTCCTCCATACACTTATCTCACAAATAGCTCTCTTCCAGAGCCGAGCTCTTCCCTCCGCTCGCCCCCGAAGCGGACCTCTTCTCAGCAAGTTTGGAGCACAACTCTCTCCTAGAGTTCCTCCTTACACTTGTCTCACAAATGGCTCTCTTCCAGAGCCGAGCTCTTCCCTCCGCTCGCTCCCAAAAGCGGACCTCTTCTCAAACCAGTTTGGAGCACAACTCTCTCCTAGAGTTCCTCCTTACACTTGTCTCACAAACGGCCCTCTTCCAGAGCAGAGCTCTTCCCTCCGCTCGCCCCCGAAGCGGACCTCTTCTCACCGAGTTTGGAGCTCAACTCTCTCATAGGGTCCCTCCTCACACTCGTCTCACAAATAGCTCTCTTCCCATCCGAGCTCTTCCCATCCGAGCCACTCGCACGAGCCGAGCCGAGCCACTCCCATCCGAGCTCTTCCCATCCGAGCCCCAACATCAAAGAGCCCGGTCGGCTGCCGAGCAAGTGCCTTCCCGATCTGGTAAACGGAGAAAACACACTTTCTCCTCAACATTCGTGTAAGATCTCGATCAGACGGCCCAGATCTTGCCAGCGACGCTAAACGACAAGATAACGTTTTCTTGGGAACTGAGCCGTCTCAAGATTCGTGCCATCATCCAACGGCCCAGATCTTGCCAGCGTCGCTAAACGACAAGATAGTATTTTCTTGGAAATTGTGCCCGCCTCGAGATCCGCGCTGAGATCCAGCGGCTCAGATCGCTCCACGTCGCTCAGTATTCCTAGCCGAGCGACTAGCGATCCGACCCACTCGCGCCTCTTCTTCGCCCCAAGGGTCTTCCTAGCCCAAGGGTCTTCCAAGCACAAGGGTCTTCCTGGCACATCTTCTCCGCCCCTAGGAGCGGAGCTCCTCTTCCAAAATCCCCAAGACCAAAGTACTTATCAACTTCATGAAGACAAGCATCTTGCGGGGCTATTTTGACCATGAAGGAGGGTGAATCTTCATCCCACTCCTAAAAAGAAGTTGTAGATCTTCGAACTAGCTTCGAAACGAGGGGTCGCACGCCCCGATCGGACCTCCGTAGCACCGGGAAAGTGGATCTCAATGCAGCTGCGCCGAATAGCTCGGAAATCCGAACCGAGCTCTTCCAATCCGAACCGAGCTCTTCCCATCCGAGCAGGAATCCGAGCTCTTCCCATCCGAGCTCTTCCCATCCGAGCAAAGGATCCGAGCTCTTCACAACCAAGCCCCAACATCAAAGAGCCCGGTCGGATGCCGAGCAAGTGCCTTCCCGATCTGGTAAACGGAGAAAACACACTTTCTCCTCAACATTCGTGTAAGATCTCGATCAGACGGCCCAGATCTTGCCAGCTGCACTAAACGACAAGATCGTGTTTTCTTGGGAATTGGGCCCGTCTCGAGATTCGTGCCACCATTCAACCATCCAGATCGAGCCACGTAGCTCGGATCTACCATCCGAACTACTGCCGTACCGAGCTGCAAAATGGCCAAAAAATTGCCTCAAAATCCGCGCTCGGATTCGCCGAATAAGGTGCCCAAAAAAAAAAAGGGGGCACAAGGGGCCGGGTTCGAACCCGTTAAGGGGATCCGACCCGGACCCCCTCCCATCTCCTTCTTCAGCTTGCTGGCGCCAAAACCAAAAACAAAACCAGAGAAAAAACCCAAAGACGAGCTCTCCCCCTTCGCAAGCTTCGTCCCTGAGCTCGCTCGACACCATGGCCGAGCTCCAAGCTCCTCGCCGAGCTCCGACGCCTCTTCGTCAGCCTCCGCCAAGTTTCACCAAACCGAGCTCTCTACCTCTCTCCGAGCTTCGCCACCGAAGCTCCTCGCCAACCCATCAACCTCCGAAGCTCGAACCCGGCACAGTCATCGCCGAGCCCTCCACTGCGGAGCTCCAACTCCAGTGGTGAGCTCCTCCACGGCGCCATGCCGACGAGCCCCACTTTCCTCTCCTCCTTCGCGAACTGCCTCCGACGCCGAACTCAGCTCATCTCCAACACCGAGCTTCAAGCTCCTCGCCAACCTCATCAATATCGAGCTCCGAACTCCTCGTCTCCATCGAGCTCCTCCGACGACGTCGAGCACTACCCATCACCTAGCTCTCCTCCTTCAACTGCCGAGCCCCACCATGCTCCTCGTCGAACCCATCGAACCGAAGCTCCAAGTTCCTCGCCATGCCGACGAGCTCCACCTCCGACGCTCCCGCAGCGCCGCAACCATGGCCGAGCTCCGAGCCAAACGAGGAGTCGAACCCATTACTGAGCTCGAACTCTACCCCAACTCCTCGCCAAACCACCGCAAGCTCCCCTCGCCGAGCTCGACGCTCCGTCTCCATCATCAACTCAGCGAGCTCCACCATGGCCGAGCTCCACCATCGCCGTGTCTCCCCGTCGTCGAGCTTCTTCCCTCCGAGCTCATCGACAACCGTTGCGAAGTCCTCTGCCAACCCACCGCCGAGCTGAGTCGCCTTCGTCGAGCTCCACCTCCGAAGCACCGAGCTCCGCCATGTCTCGACTCCGAGCTCTTCTAACACAACTGAGCCCATCCTCCTTCGTCGACGAACCTGTCGCCAAACTTCGCGACGAAGACGAGCTCCAGGGATGGTCGTAAAAGGGGAGACGAGTCGAAGCAAACGAAGAGGAAGAAGAGGAAAAGAAACAGTGCTGGAGAGAGAGAAAGAAAAAAAAAATTTCAAGTGCCACGTGGCGTGCCACGTGGCCTCACGCCAATGGTCGAAAGTTACCTCTCGGTCGGCTGCCGAGCAACCCCCTTTCCGATCTGGTAAATGGAGAAAAAAGCTAGCCGAACAACTACAGCCGTTGGATCTTCCAGAAAATCGCGTAAAAGTTGATGAACGGCTCAGATCGCGCCACGTGCGCTAAACGACAAGATAGTGATTTTTCGAAAAGCGCGCCGCCTCGCGATTCGCGCAGGAATCCGACGGCGCAGATCGCGCCACGTGTCCAGGTATATTTAAATTTATTTATTTATTTATTTATTTGTATTTTTTATTTAAAAAATCCGAAAAAATATTTAAAAAATCGGAAAAAATTAAATAAAAATTCTAAAAATAATTATAAATTCAGAAAAATATTTTAAATTCTGAAAAATATAATTATTTAATTAGAATAATTATTTAATATTTTCGATAATTAATTATTTAATTCGGAAAGTGAATAAAAAATTCAAAAAAATGAGAAAAAATTCAGAAAAATCTGGAAAAATCACCAAAAATCCAAAAAAATTCTGAGAGTATTTTTGGGCATTTAACAAGCCCATAATAACACCGTTACACCCCAAGCAAGATTCCAAACTCCTTTAAGAACACCGATAAAATCTCGTACGCCATTAGAACAGTAAAACTACTCCTCAAAGGCTGATCAAACTCAGTCTTCAGGAGTGGGGGGCTCGTGATATGGCTAAAAATAGGATTAAATCGGGACTGTTCACATCGGACGCGAATCTCAAAGCTCAGGGGTAAAACGGTAATTTCACCTACCAGCGGGTCCGAAGCGGGTACTGGGTCTCCTTCTCACAGATCCAATAACCCGCGAACGGATCCACTCCAACTGGGTACGGGTCCCGACCCAAGACAAACCCAGATCAGCAAGAGGAAAATCAGGGTTACTGATTTTACCAAATCAACAGGCCTGATTTGCAGTTATCCTCTCACCGGGAATTAAGGGATTACATTCCTAATCTGATTACGAGGATTTTATGCCTTATCAGATCACAGGAATCACATTCCTAATTTGATCCCAACGGTGACTATAAATACCCCCCACCTACCACTGTTACAGGTTAATCACTCTTTTACCTGCTTAAGCTCTTTCTTAATCTCTTCTGGTTACTGACAAGAGCGTCGGAGGGTGCGTCGCCGGGATCAACCCCGGTGTTTCGCACTTTCCTTGCAGGTGTACGGCGGGAGTCAGCAGCCCAACTCAGACGAACAGGTTCGGATCTGCTATTCAGGTTTTTCCACGAACCCACAAATTCTATCTGTTTACCCCCACACCGAAATCAGCGGTAACAGTCACATTGCCTAAAATACAAAGTAATCATCCAAGTACTTAAAATACATTATTCAAGCAACAATAATAGTAATACTAATAAGCAAGAAATCCAGCACTAATATCACATTTCGCCAATGTCGTCGGGCAGCTGACCATCCTGATCTGCAATTAATAATTGTAGGAGAAGGAAAGAGAAAACAAGTACCCGTCAATGCAAGTTACGAGCCACTTATAATGTAGGATACAAGCAATTGGAATAGTCAAATCAAAAATGACAGCGGAAATAAATATAGCATGGTATAATGCATCAACAGTAATAACTAGCACGAATCAGTAAAACAAAGTCAACTAGCATGGTATACTAACAGTACAATTGAATGTGTCAAGTATAATGTCATATAGAAACTAACAGTGACCAGTAACAGTAAGCTCAGTATATCAGTGTAACAGTATAACAGTATCGGTCCAACAGTATCAGTCTAATAGTATCAGTCTTATGTTCTTACAGTCTTGTGTGTATTACTAGCTAGGTAGCACTTCATGCGCTCCAAAATATAACACATGGTTGCTACAACAAACAGTTCTGCTTTTAGATTTTATAGTGGACCATAACGGGGCAATGTACTCAGGTATCAGTAATAGTAGCAGTGGCAGAAAAAATAACAGTAACAGTCACAGTAGCAGTACGGAACACTAGTTTCCTTCCAGGTACACGTTTCCATATTTTCTACTACTAGATCTTCCCTTAAGAAACCCCTACTTGATCATTTTTATTATGGTTATCAACAGACAGGATAGTGCATGAAATAGTGTCAAATTATCATGATATAATCAGTATTTAGTTCAGGGAAACAAATAAACATGCATAGATGATATACGGTCACATAAACGAGCAAGACAGTGTATGTTCGTATTCAAGACAGCATGACAGTACAGTACTAAAACAATGATTCCCATTACCACAGAAATCCAAATCTGAATCCGTCAAAGAATATGGAAAATAGACTTCCACACGAATCTAGCAATTATATATAAGCCATATAGTATTTCACAAAATCATAATTCAAAACTGATTTGAATCCAGAAAATACGTTCAGCCAGAAATCAGTAAATCGTATTCATTGATAGGAAAACAACATTAAAACTCCTCAAATAAATCCAGGAAAAATATGGGGTAAGCTTTTATATGTCTAGTATCAGAATATAAAGTTTCATAATATTCCAGTAAAATTAGTTTAGCCAAAAAAAATCAGAAAACATCAAGAAACGATAGTTTGGCAAATCTGGAATTCCCAACACTGCTGTACGAAAACTGTGATATCTCGCAAACCGTGAAACAAAATCCAAATCCACCAAAGAGAGATGAAAATAGAAAAAAATAATCTAACTTTCATATTTCATAATTATTTTTCATACAGGAAACAGAATTATGGTGAAAATACAAATCTTTTCAGAACAGTGAGCCAAATACAGCAAGTATAGTTTTTAGAAACAAGCATGAAACGTCATATAAAACTCATCAATAAAGTCCACCAAAATTCTGGGTAATCCCTAGATAGATATAAAAATACTGTACAAAGGTTCAGATCAAAATAATATATTTAGGACTAGTATCAAAATAGTTTAATCATCAAAATCATCAAGAAACAAAATCTAGAAATAGAATACACTTCTGTAGTAAAATAGCCATAACTCACTCATACGAAAACAAAATCGATCAAAGTCAGAGAGTTTGGAAAGAAGACGGATTTCTCTACAATTCATGTCTAATACAAAAATTAAGAATTCTGACCTTAATAGGGTCTAAAATATAAATCAAAACTGATTATTGACAAATACAGATTATCTCTTGAAAACAAAACCAACATAAACCACACGAACTCATTCCAATCACAATCAAACATGGTATAGAGTCTACTAAGTATCCAAACATCATTAAATAGAGTATATAACATATTCACAACCATCATATCACATGGATCTCATCAAACACATAATTTCACCTAATTATCTCACATATATGAATAGATCAAGAACGGTCGATCTAGTTGTTTTCATGTTGATTTTTGTGTCGTGGGGCAACTATGTTCAATAGCACTATAGAAACAAAACCCATCAAAAATAAGACACACACACGAGTTGTCTCTAGAACCCAACTACACTAGAAGCCGTAATTTTGACTTGTATCATACAAAAAAAATTGAGTACAAGTTACTTGTCTTAACCGAAGACGAAACGAATACCAAGAATAAAGGAAACGGATTCCCGAGCAATGAACAAAACCACAAACGAAAATCTACGAACCAAAGCAACACACGATCACACACGTGCAAACCCAAACGAAATAGAGAAATAGATCGGGCAGGGGGTAGCGGCAGCTGGTCCTTGCTGGCTGTCACTACTCCTACGGTTGCTGCTGCTGATCGGCGCCGGGACGGGGAGGACGGAGAGAGAGATGGTGGATGGAGAGATGTGGAGTGCTCGGTGTATGGCCTTGGGTGTTGGTCGGCAATGGGTGAAGGTCGGGATCGGGAGTGGCGATGGGATAAGGGTAGGTCGATGGGGCGTCGGGCTAGGGATGTTCGGCTGGGGTTGACGGCGTACACAGGAGATATGGGAAGCCGGGGTATAGTGGGTTAGGGTTAGGGAGAGAGTTTATATATGGTTTGATATTAGGGTTTAGGAGATATTGGGTATTGGGTAATTGGGTATTGGCTTTATGGATCCAATAGGAGTAGTAGTAGGAGGTTGTTTAAAATTAGGATTTGAATAGGATTTGGTTTATCAATTGGGTTTAGGGATAGTCATGAGGGTATAGGATTTAAATTGAAAAATAGGATAAACAACAATGGCTTTGGCAAATGAAACCACAAGCACCCAAAACACGAGAAAAAGAATAGAACAAGAATCCAATAAAGAGAAAAACGATAATCGATAAAGAACGAAGCAAAAGACAAACAATCAAACACAAAGAGCTCAAATGAAATAAAATGAATATATATTAAAAACAACTCCAATATACGGTTCAAGAAATACAAAGAGAGTACAAATACCCAAGAAAAGTAAAATACATCAAAAATACGAAAACAAAAAACAGCGGTTACAAATATTGTACTGAACTGACCCACCATGAGAACACTGTATGGATAGTAATGTGAGTGTCATAAGCTGTTCTCACAGTGACCATGGTGTATGTAGTCGTTGGACTTGAAGTCACTACGGTTCCCTACATGAGAAGTTATATGTTTTAATGTCGTCAAACGTTACCTGTAATAAGGTGATTATAAAGTCGACTATTAGATATACTACAAATCATGCGGAGAGATGTGAGTGACTTAGATAGGATTTGTCCACCTTACATAACAAGAGTGATATCTATGGTTCCTTGATTGAGTGAGGCTGCAAAATGCATGGTTGTACTCAAATGAGTCAATATGAGATATTGAGCTCATTTGTTTCAGTAAGTCTACTCGGACATCAAGAAACCAAAGATTGAACCATACAAGGGTGACACACTCTATACCTTGTGGTCAATTAAGATATTTGGACAAAGAAACTAGACTACATGGTAACATTGGTCACAGATAGTTTATGTCTAATCACTGACATTCCCGTTACTTGAGTAGCAAAAGTTATATTGCTAGATACCGCTCACTGTTTATTTTACTAGAATATGATTTTAGTATTACTGTCAACGTAATGAGAACCTACAGGGTCACACACTTAGAATGGATCGAAATTGGGATTTAAATTCATAAGATGAATTTAATTGAGAATCCAAGTAAGACTTGGACACCTGACATCGGTTGGACATTTAATTAGATTAAAATGGGCTGATTAAAGTTCAGAGGCCCACACACGAATCTGACCGAGGTCAGATTGTGAGCCCAACAACCTCATTACTCTCTTAGGATTAATTTACTGCAGCTATATATATGATACATATCTGTGAAAAAGTGTTACACGAGAAAACCCTAGCCATCACAGAAATTATGAGAGAGCGATTGTGAGGAACAACCCCATCCCGCAGCTAGCACCTCGGCGTGAGGAAAGCTTCATTTTGATCCGTTCGTGTGGATACCTTAGAGGCACCGCAAGAATGCAGTGCTATGATCGACATATCTTAGAGACAACATATCCATCCATAAGGTATAATTCCTAAACACGATTTATGGTTTCCACATGGATCCATGACTAGGTTTCAATAATTTTGTAATTTTTATGCTGTGTATTCAATCTGTGTTTGCCATTGAAACCTAACATTGGGCAGAACGGTTTCTCTAACTTCTCTGGCATTCTGGATGAGGGACCTTCGTCACGGGCTCATCTCTCATTCAAACGGGTTCGCAGGTTGATCCCTTGTTGGCGGTTGACGATGATTTGACGGATGTCTCTTGACCCCTGAGGATTTTGCGAGACCATTGAATCGGTGGAAGGATTGTGGACCGAGATATGGTCATGAAGACGATGATGTTCTTGACAGCTTCGATGGGAGCCCCTCAGCGCAGCCCCTCTGGGCATAGGGCGAGCCTGTAGGGGAGACGACTACTCAGGTTGAGGCTATTGAACTTGTTGATCTTGTTGATGGGGGATATCCTCAAGTGGAGGAGGTGGAGGAAGAGGGGTGGCTCTTCGGATAGACGCCGCCGCCTTCCCTTTTTCCTTTAGAGGCATGGCTGGAAACTACTTTCACCGGTAAAATATGGTCAGATTGCTTTTTCTGTTTCCCACAGACAGTGTCAATCTCTTGCTGCTAATTTCCATGTGGGAGCAAACAGATGATTTATAGATTCTTCTAGAAACAATAAAAGCAAACCTGCTGATTTCTTACCGATGTTAACCGTTTCTTGACGCTGCCACTGACCTGCAAAAAGTTCGAAATACCGGGATTGTTTCTGGAGACGAACCCTCCGACGCTCAAGTCAGTAATCAAGAAAATTATGAAAGAGCTTTTGTAGAGAAAATATTGATTACCTTTTTTATGGTGGAGAAAATACTGATTACCTTTGGAAACAGTTTCGATATAATTATTTATCTCTACTTCCTGGTGTTTTTGGATAAGAAACAAAGTTTAAATCGTTTCATGATAAGAGATTTGATTTAAACCGTCTTTTAAAGATAATCATGAATTTGAATTACTCTTTAAATGTCATGAGTTTGTTCATAATGGGCTATTGGACAGACCCTGTTTTGGGTTATTGGACTTGGAAAAGACCCGGTTCCCATTTTCGGACCCGTTTACAGGTGAAATTATCGTTTTACCCTTGAGAGCTTTAATATTCGTGCCCGATTTGAACGGTCCCGATTTAGTTCTATTTTTACCCATATCAACAGCCATGATTAAATGTAACCCCCTGTTTCCGATTGTACGGATTATTTTTCTTGTATTTTGATGGTATTTTTCTTTTCTAATTTATTATATTTTGGGTCTTTGTCCTATTATGAGCTTTCTATTTCAAATTATTTCCTTGTATTATTATTGCTAGCCCAATCCACATGCAAGTCCAAACTCATCTCCTTAGTGGATTTTGGACCCAAAATCTAGTCTACCCAAACCCAGATTTTCTCCTAACTAATAACCCAGAATCCCTCTCCTTAATCCCCCTTATCCCTAACTCCTCACAATTTACTCTTTTTTTATTATATTAATCTTTCCCCACTCCCCTAAAAATCACAACTGTGCAACCACCCCATTCCCATTCTCTCTCTCCCGTTCCCTCTCTCTCCCCTGTTCTTCTTCAACCGTCCAATACAACCCAAAACAAACCCATTGCTTTTCCCTGTCGCCAACTCCAACCGCCATCACCTCCAATCACATTCCCCCTCAACCTCGCCATCCCGGTGCCGTCTTCCCTGTCCCTCCGTCATTGCCGCTCGCTCAAACCCACCTCGAAAAACCCATCAAACCCATTGCTCCGCCACAGTGTCGGGCCCTCGCCATCCCCCTTCAACCACTGGAGAACCTGTAACGCCCCGAATTCTAAATTACTGAATTCGAGATGTTCTTCAGGATCTTTTCACTTTTCTTGAGTACAATTTTACAAGGAAATTCAAACTTTTCTTTTTACATCAGAGTTACAACATCTTACATTTAAATTTACATAGCGGAAGCAAAATATACAACATTTACATAAATGAACAACAACATAATGAGATCTTTATGCATCCATTCCTCTTTACATGTAATTTATCCTGCATACAAAACTGTGGGTACGTCAGTTTATTCAACCGACGATAATTATACATGGCCATCCTCTCTACGCCAGAAACAGTATAATGAATCTCATTTCTTAACAAATCACAACTTGTTCAGAATAAGCATGTAAATCAAAAGGGAACTTTTAATGATGTCGTGTCGTGATTGTGCACTTAAATCCTTAATGCAAATTATTTAATTTTCACATGACACTAATGCACACTTGTTCGAATTCTATGCATCCCATACTACATAGGTTCGAGGGCAAGCCTCTTAATCGTTCTTCATTTTTGTAGGGTTCAATCCCCCGCCATGACTTACTCTACTTCTGTAAATTCAATGAGTATCCTAGATGATTCTATGAGTACAAGCATGTATCCTGGCCCCTGGAGTAGAATTTCGTGCCATGTCTTCACTCGTCAAGCATGCATTCTGCGACAATTCCGCCTCCTCCCTGAACACAATCCTCTTGCAGTCACCAAAGCATCCCATGAGCGTGACTAAAGTGCGATCATTACTGAGTTATGCCCGCGCCATGTCTTGACTCATCAAGCATGCATTCTGCGGCTCACACACCCGCACCGTACCCTAGCTCTCATACTCATGTTTTTCTCTCACCTTCATTACCTCCACATTATGTATTAAAGTTACATTAGAATCATGAATAAAAATCAAGCTCTAGAGTTAGCCTCTCCATCAACCGGACTTATCATTTCATTTCACTTGACCAACCTGGTCTATTTCTCAACATCATTTCATTTCACTGCCGGGGAGACTTAGCTACTCCTTCGTTCAATTTCAATTTCACAATATCCAATTGAGCATCATCAGCTCATCATTCATTTTAGAGTCTCACAGACTTTCTCATCATGATTTAGCCTTTCATAATTATTCATTTAATTCTCAATTCTCATCTATGATTCATTTCACATAATTCATACAGCCATAAACAGAGTCCATCGACTTAAATCATAAGGTTCACAATTACCAACAGCAAATAACATGAATTCAAATATATCAAAGTCCACTCTGTACAGTCGACTTGGAAGAACACCAGTCGACTTATACTGTCACATACAGGTTCCTAAAAAATGCTTGGGATAGTCGACTGTTGTACTCAACCAGTCGCCTGTCCCGCAACTTTCCATGTTCACAATATTATTCACAAGACAGTCGACTGTTCATAGATCAGTCGTCTGTCTTGGAGATTTCAAACAGCACAATTCTAAGTCCAGATCAGTTGACTTGCTACACGCATTCGGTCGACTGGACAGATCCATTTTCAATTTAAGGAGATCATCTACAGTTCTTACATGCACTCGCATCATGATGTCAATTAACAGTATACATAAATTCATGTTTCTTAGACAGAGTCTCTTATCGTTTGGTAACATTACAACATGAATTTTCAAGTTACGAACATGCTCTTTTCTTTAGAGAAAAATACTTTAAAACATGCATTCACATTGCTCACACTTTCTTACGACCATGAAGATACGAATCCCAAGTCATCATACTAGGTCTACATAAATAGAATATCTTAATTCATGGAATTTCCAAACAGTCATAATCAGATTGGAGCACCAGTCGACTTAACACGACATCGGTCGACTGCCCCGACAATTCTAAGTTATTAATCACCATTAGTTCCTTTCATTCATTTACCTTCCTTCCATCATATGTGTCACAGAGAAAAATATACATATAATAATCACACCATCATGTCCATTTGCACACATTTTTATCAGCACATTATGAAAAGTAGTGTCTCGTACCAGTCGGCTGTCTCACATGGCAGTCGACTGTACCGACAATCTCGTTCTCAATACTAATAGCATGTTCAAGCAATTTCAACTACATTCAATTCACTTTTGTAACATGGTATCAGTCATAGTAATTTATAGTACCATTCCTACATTAGAAGTCCTGAGAAATACCCACCTTATATGAAGAAATAACAAAATCCCGCAAAACTTCTCAAAGTAGAGAACGCCTTCTTGCTCCTTTGCTCCACACCGAGCTCCTCAGCAATGCTGCTTGCCTCCACAGAAAAGCTCCCACACAAACTCACAAATACTCTCTTGTAATAGTAATCTTAGAAAATTTTAGTGTAAAAGAGATAGGGAAATAGGAGGGGTATTTATACTAGGAGATAAATAGAATGGAGGGTTAAGATACATTGGGGAGTTAGAGAATCAAGGGCTGAGATCCAATCGGGAGTTGAGAAACTACCCACACCTCAAGAGTAACTACCCATGACTCAAGTCCATCACTTCCACAATCCGGCCAAGCTTGTGTCTTGTGCACGTGTACATGGAGTGCACGTGTACACACAAACCCCACTCCATAAAATGCACATCAATACCCGAAAAAGAAGAAAAGGATGCTACACATACAAGTTGTAGGAATTTAAATAAATAAAAGGTTAAGTTTATGGGCTTAAGTTCATTTGGGCCAAAATATTTTAAAAGAGAAAATAGACAAATCGACATTTGGGCTTTAAGAAGAATACTTTATCGAAAAATAATACTTTATTCATCATGTGGAGAAAAAATAAGCTACACAAGCACACCATATGAAAATAAATAAATAATCTTTAAGTATTAAGAAAAATCGGGGTATTACAGAACCCAGCCTCATCGTCGTCATTGTCGCCGTCCAGAGCCAGCGCCAGTCATCGCTCCGTCTTCCTCTGTTTTCGACCGCGAAACAGAGCTCCGTGCTTAATCGAAGCCACCGTCGTTGCGTCGCTTCCCGACCAACACTGCTGCCAGCGTCGCCTGCCTCAGTCGCTGCCAGCCACCCCGAGCGCCGTCGCCAGTCACCACCGTAATTGCCAATCCCTCCCACACTCTCACTCTCTCTCTGTTGATAGGAAGAAGAAGAACGGTGAATGGGGGAAATCGGCTATTTGGTGTTGTGTGCACAGTAGATCTGATTTCGCTATTTGCTGTTCAGGTCAGATCCGGTGTGTAAGAGGGATCCTATTGGTGGGATTTGGTGTTTCGTGTTCGGCCGCATCAAATCCAGGTTTGCGTTTGCTGTTTGGATCCGATCCAATGTGAGGTCTCACATAGCTACTATTGTTGTTACTTGGTTGCTTGGATTTTCTTCGCACGGTCTTCACACGTATTCTTGGGATTACTCCCCGGAATTCTGATCCCGTTATTCCTTGTTCGTATTTGAACCGTCTACAAAAAAGGCAAGTCCACTTAAACTCAGTTAATTATTCTAGTTCAAGATTTTTGATCTCTTGTGCAAGTAGTTCCGCTTCAATTATCATTAAATAGCCTTGTGCCCTTTCCGTTGGGAGTATCGAGGGTTTACACGAGCTAACCCGACGTACTCTGACATCTTATTACTATTCATTGACTCAAACTCAAGCCTGAGCACATACATGACATGAATAAAATGAATAGAACTTGTATATGAGGAAAAGACATCGTGATCAAATACATGTGGATTAATTGAGATATTGTGACTTGAACTTGACATGATAAATTTGACTTGTACACTGAAAAATTCACTCTACTTGCTGTACATTATCCTTGATACATTTCATGATGCCATAGCATGTTAATCACCCACTTTGATGAACATATATATGATAGTTTTTATGAATTCCTGCTGCCAGTACTGTTTTGCACAGAGGTTTCGACCCTGTTAACTTGAGAATTAACACAACTGATCAAAAGAGAGTTTTAGCCTACTGAGTCTAGTTTCCAACCCAAGTGACGGATCCTGATTCCGAGTTACGAGCCGTGAGATATCACACTTTTAGTCTCTGTTGGTCTGCATTTTTCAAACTGCAGAATTAATGTAACATCGACACATTTATTAGTGAAACACTATGTTAACAATATTAGAATGCCATGAAAATTTCCAGGAACATTATAGACATGCTTAGGATTCATCTCTAATTTTTGTAGATTTTTACAGTGTATTTATACCATGTTTTCACCCATTAGATGTTGACATCTAGTTGCTGCCAGAACAGCTAAATTGCAAAGAATATGGTGTTTAACCTAGCTACAGTCAAAATTAGCAGAAAGTTACTGAATATAAGTTGTAGCCCTAAGTGTCTAGTTGTCAATAACATCCTGGAACTTTGAATTATGAACTGTAGCCTAGGATTTATCGCTGTGTTAGTGTTTCTGTGTCGGCTGTTTCAGATTTGCTACTTCATGGTTATTATTGTGCAATGCATTATATTGCTGCATTATTATCATCCCCTTGATATTTTTATAACCACTTGCATGTACATGTATAACTTAATAATAAAATACTAAACAAGCCGGAATTGTAACGCCCCGAATCCTAAATCACTGAATTCGAGATGTTCTTCAGGATCTTTTCACTTTCTTTGAGTACAATTTTACAAGGAAATATAAACTTTTTCTTTTTACATCAGAGTTACAACATCTTACATTTAAATTTACACAGCGGAAGCAAAAAATACAACATTTACATAATGAACAACAACATGATAAACTCTTTATGCATCCATTCCTCTTTACATGTAATTTATCCTGCATACAAAACTGTGGGTACGTCAGTTTATTCAACCGACGATAATTATACATGGCCATCCTCTCTACGCCAAAAACAGTATAATGAATCTCATTTCTTAACAAATCACAACTTGTTCATAATAAGCATGTAAATCAAAAAGGAACTTTTAGAGATGTCGTGTCGTGATTGTGCACTTAATCCTTAATGCAATTATTTAATTTTCACATGACACTAATGCACACTTGTTCGAATTCTATGCATCCCATACTACATAGGTTCGAGGGCAAGCCTCTTAATCGTTCTTCATTTTTGTAGGGTTCAATCCCCCGCCATGACTTACTCTACTTCTGTAATTTCAGTGAGTATCTTAGATGATTCTATGAGTACAAGCATGTATCCTGGCCCCTGGAGTAGAATTTCGCGCCATGTCTTGACTCGTCAAGCATGCATTCTGCGACAATTCAGCCTCCTCCCTGAACACAATCCTCTTGCAGTCACCAAAGCATCCCATAAGCGTGACTAGAGTCCGATCATTACTGAGTTGTGCCCGCGCCATGTCTTGACTCATCAAGCATGCATTCTGCGGCTCACACACCCGCACCGTACCCTAGCTCTCATACTCATGTTTTTCTCTCACCTTCATCACCTCCACACTGTGTATTAAAGTTACATTAGAATCATGAATAAAAATCAAGCTCTAGAGTTAGCCTCTCCATCAACCGGACTTATCATTTCATTTCACTTGACCAACCTGGTCTATTTCTCAACATCATTTCATTTCACTGCCGGGGAGACTTAGCTACTCCTTCGTTCAATTTCAATTTCACAATATCCAATTGAGCATCATCAGCTCATCATTCATTTTAGAGTCTCACAGACTTTCTCATCATGATTTAGCCTTTCATAATTATTCATTTAATTCTCAATTCTCATCTATGATTCATTTCACATAATTCATACAGCCATAAACAGAGTCCATCGACTTAAATCATAAGGTTCACAATTACCAATAGCAAATAACATGAATTCAAATATATCAAAGTCCACTCTGTACAGTCGACTTGGAAGAACACCAGTCGACTTATACAGTCACATACAGGTTCCTAAAAAATGCTCGGGATAGTCGACTGTTGTACTCAACCAGTCGCCTGTCCCGCAACTTTCCATGTTCACAATATTATTCACAAGACAGTCGACTGTTCATCGATCAGTCGTCTGTCTTGGAGATTTCACAGCACAATTCTAAGTCCAGATCAGTCGACTTGCTACACGCATTCGGTCGACTGGACAGATCCATTTTCCATTAAAGAGATTATTTACAGTTCTTACATGTACTTGCATCATGATGTCAATTTACAATATACGTAAATTCATGTTTCATAAACAGGGTCTCTTATTGTCCAGTAGCATTACAACATGAATGTTCAGTTACTAATATGCTCTTTCTTTAGAGAAGAATACTCTAAACATGCATTCACATAATTCATACTTTCTTACGTCAATGAAGATATAAATCTCAAGTCATCATACTGGGTCTACATAAATAAAATATCTTTATTCATGGAACTTCCAAACAGTCATATTCAGATTGAAGCACCAGTCGACTTAACACAACATCAGTCGACTGCTCCGACAATTTAAGTTATTAATCACCATTAGTTCTTTTCATTCATTTACCTTCCCTCCATCATATGTGTCACAGGGAAAAATATACATATAATAATCACACCATCATGTCTATTTGCACACATTTTTATCAGCACATTATGAAAAGTAGTGTCTCGTACCAGTCGGCTGTCTCACATGGCAGTCGACTGTACCGACAGTCTCGTTCTCAATATTAATAGCATGTTCAAGCAATTTCAACTACATTCAATTCACTTTTGTAACATGGTAACAATCATAGTAATTATAGTATCATTCCTACATTAGAAGTCCGGAGAAACACCCATCTTATATGAAGAAATAAACGAAATCCCGCAAGAACTCTTCAAAGTAGAGAACGCCTTCTTGCTCCTTTGCTCCACACCGAGCTCCTCAGCAATGCTGCTTGCCTCCACAGAAAAGCTCCCACACAAACTCACAAATACTCTCTTGTAATAGTAATCTTAGAAAATTTTAGTGTAAAAGAGATAGGGGATAGGAGGGGTATTTATACTAGGAAATAGATAGAATGGAGGGTTAAGATACATTGGGGAGTTGGAGAATCAAGGGCTGAGATCCAATCGGGAGTTGAGAAACTACCCACACCTCAAGAGTAACTACCCATGACTCAAGTCCATCACTTCCACAATCCGGCCAAGCTTGTGTCTTGTGCACGTGTACATGGAGTGCACGTGTACACACAAGCCCCACTCCATAAAATGCACATCAATACCTGGAAAAAGAAGAAAAGGATGCTACACATACAAGTTGTAGGAATTTAAATAAATAAAAGGTTAAGTTTATGGGCTTAAGTTCATTTGGGCCAAAATATTTTTAAAGAGAAAATAGAAAAATCGACATTTGGGCTTTAAGAAGAATACTTTATCGAAAAATAATACTTTATTCATCATGTGGAGAAAAATAAGCTACACAAGCACACCATATGAAAATAAATAAATAATCTTTAAGTATTAAGAAAAATCGGGGTATTACATCACTCTCTCCTTAGAATAGTTCCGTCCCCGGAACTACAGCCAAGAGCGAGAACCAGAAAAAACACCACAACAACAAGAGATACAAGGATACAAAGATACAATCAAACAAAAATACAATCAAACAAAAAGCTCAGGATAGTCCTTCAACATCCTCTCCTCAGATTCCCAAGTAGCCTCTTCAACCAAGTGGTTTCTCCAGACTACCTTGACCATCGGTATCGTCTTATTCCTCAAGACTTTCTCCCTACGGGCAACAATCTCGACAGGAGTCTCGATGTAATTCAGGTCTAACTGCAAACCTTCCGGCACTTCAGGCAAGTGATGACTCGGATCTGGAATATAACCTCTTAGCATAGACACATGAAAGACATTGTGCACCTGAGACAACTCTTCCGGTAATTCAAGCCGGTAAGCAGTTTTCCCGATCCTTTTCAATACCTTGTATGGGCCTATAAACCTCGGGGCTAACTTTCCGCCTTTGCCAAAACGAACCACACCTTTACTGGGCGATACCTTCAGAAAGGCGAAGTCACCAACCTCAAACTCAAGGTCCCTTCTCCGGTTGTCTGCATAGCTTTTCTGCCTGCTCTGAGCTTCCACCAACCTTTTCCTGATCAGACCAATCTTTTCAGAAGTCAGCTGTACAAGCTCAGGACCAAACAACTGACGCTCCCCAACCTCATACCAGTAAACAGGAGTCCTGCACTTCCTGCCATACAAAGCTTCATACGGCGCCATCCCAATGCTAGCCTGAAAATTGTTGTTGTAGGCAAACTCTACCAAAGGTAAATGCCTTTCCCAACTGCCTCCGAAGTCTAGTATACAACACCGAAGCATATCCTCAAGAATACGATTGACTCTCTCGGTCTGCCCATCGGTCTGTGGATGAAAAGCAGTGCTGAAATCTGTCTTGGTACCCAAAGCTGCCTGAAGACTCCTCCAAAAATGCAAAGTAAACCGCGCATCTTGATCAGACACAATAGTTGTGGGAACACCATGAAGTCGGACAATCTCACCAACATACAACTCAGCCAACTTGTCCATCGAAGCAGTGAGTTTCATCGCCAAAAAGTGAGCGGACTTGGTAAGTCGATCGACTATAACCTAAATAGCATCATTGCCTTTAGAACTCTTAGGCAATCCCGTAATGAAGTCCATACTGACGTTATCCCACTTCCATTCCAGAATAGGTAACGGCTGTAATAGACCTCCGGGTCTCTGATTTTCGGCTTTGACTTGCTGACAAACCTCACACCTCGTGACAAATTCGGCCACATCCCGCTTCAAACCTGACCACCAGAAATGCTGTTTGATGTCCTTGTACATCTTAGTACTCCCAGGATGTACTGACAAAAGAGTAGCATGCGCCTCCTGAAGAATACTCTCTTTCAGGTCTGCCTGATCTGGAACACACAGCCTATCTCCGAACCACAGCACTCCATCCCTGGTTTGAAATCCGGGCAACCTGCCAGCACCAACCTGCTCCTTCATCTCCAAGATATCAGCATCAACTTCCTGACTTGCAATGATCCTTGCATTCAAAGTATGCTGAAGCTTCAACTGAGATAAAGATGCTCCCAATTCTTGCAAGACAACCTCAATACCTGCTCGATCCAACTCCTCAATCAGATACCTCTGAGTCGTAATCGAACTGGCCAAACTGCTCTTGCGACTAAGTGCATCAGCAACAATATTAGCCTTTCCAGGATGATACTTGATCTCAGGTCGCATATCCTCGAGCACTTCCAACCATCTCCGCTGCCTCAGATTGAGATCCCTCTGTTGATATATATACTTCAAGCTTTTGTGGTCCGTGTACATGTTCAACTTCTCACCGTACACGTAGTGCCTCCATTGCTTCAAAGCAAAGATAATCGCAGCCAACTCCAGATCATGAGTCGGATAATTCTTCTCATGCGGTCGTAGTTGCCTAGACCCATAAGCGATTACTTTACCTTCTTGCATTAAGACACAACCCAGCCCCCGATGTGAAGCATCGCTATAAACATCGTACTCAACTCCTGCTCTAGGCAAAGCCAAAATAGGTGCAGTAGTCAGTCTATCTTTCAACTCCTGAAAACTTGCCTCACATTGCTCGGTCCACTTGAAGCTCACATTCTTCTTGGTCAACTCAGTAAGCGGCACAGCTATCTGAGCATAACCTTGAATGAATCTCCTGTAGTATCCAGTCATCCTAAGAAAACTTCTGACTTCCTTCACTGTAGTAGGCCTAGCCCAATCTCTCACTGCCTCTATCTTCTGAGGGTCAGTTGCCACTCCCTCCTTAGAAAGGATGTGACCTAGGAATGCCACTTCAGATTTCCAGAAATCACACTTGGATAACTTGGCATACAACTGCTGCTCTTCCAACTTCTGCAAAACTGCTGCCATATGCTCGGTGTGCTCCTCCTCAGACTTGGAGTACACGAGAATATCGTCGATAAACACCACGACGAAAGAATCAATAAACGGCCTCAGAACTCTGTTCATCAAGTCCATGAAGATTGCAGGTGCATTCGTCACTCCGAATGGCATAACTAAGAATTCGTAATGCCCATGCCGAGTTCTAAATGTAGTTTTGTGCACATCTTCAGCTTTCACTCGCACTTGGTGATATCCTGATCGAAGATCTATTTTGGAGAATACAGCTGCTCCTTGTAGACGATCGAACAAGTCATCAATTCGAGGAATCAGATACTTATTCTGAACAGTGACCTTATTCAGCTCCCGGTAATCGATACACATCCTCATCGATCCATCCTTCTTCTTTACCAAAAGCACTGGTGCTCCCCAAGGTGACGCACTAGGTTGAATAAAGCCTTTTCCCAATAGTTCCTCAATCTGCCGTTTCACTTCATCCTGTTCCACTGGGGCCATCCTATACGGTGCCTTAGAAATAGGTGCACTTCCCGGTTGAACAGTGATGCTGAACTCTACATCACGATGCGGAGGTAACCCAGGAAAATCTTCCAAGGACACTGTCGGATAGTCCCGAACCACAGGAATCCCTTGCAATTCCACAGGAGTCTCTTCCTTACGGATAGTTGCCACCAACTTAGAACACTTCAAATTCCCTTGGAACGTGACTTCAGGTCCACCTGGAGCCTTCACTTTCACCGTCTTGGTCTTACACTCGATGCTTGTACTGTACACCGACATCCAATCAATGCCAATGATAATATCGACTCCCAAGATAGTTAGCTCGATCAGATCAATGCCAAAGATTCGATCCCCAATCACTATCTCGCAATCAGCATAATACCGATCAGTGGTTAAAGTTTCCCCTGATGGAGTAGCTACTGCTAAGATCTTGCCTGGAAAAATCTTCGGTTCAGCTCCCAACACTTTAGCAAATCTAGGAGACACAAAAGTATGAGAGGATCCAGTATCGAACAATACAACAGCTTTCTTTCCATTAAGATAGAGTTCGCCTGTTACATAACATACACCATTACATAACAGTTTCACACTATGAACGGGAAGAAGAAATGACAAAACCACACTAAACATCAGCTCTCGTACCAGAGATGACCTGATCTGCCTCCTCAGCATCAGCTTCTGTCAAAGCAAATACTCGCCCTGACTGGTACGGCCTCTTTCCAGTCTGCTGTATTGGCACATTGTGATTGCCAGCCCATGGTTTGAGACATCGAGATTGGTAATGTCCCACTTCACCACAGTTAAAGCAAGTGACTACAGAAGGTCTCCCCACATCGTTTCCAGGTCTTCCAGCTACACTGACAGCGTTCGCCCCTGTCGGTTTGAACCTCTGTGCAGACGGTTGCCCCTTGAAACTCCCCGATGGTGCGGGCCTCTTCCCGGACTGCCAGTTGCACCTCTGGTGCTGAGCAACATGGAACTGCTCCATTTCCGCCTCCGTCGCTGCTGCCCTCTTGACCAGCTTATCGAATCTCCTGATACCAAGAGGTATCATACGAGACCTCAAGCTCGGCCTCAGACCATGCTCGAACTTGCGAGCCTTCTTCGCCTCATCCATCACCAGTTCTGGAGCATACCTGGAGAGCTGAGTAAACTTGGTCTCATACTCCCTTACTGACATGCTGCCTTGCTGAAGTGACAGAAACTCCATGGCCTTCTTCTCCTGGACGTCGGAGGGGAAATAATGGCCGCGGAATTCTTCCAGAAATTCCTCCCAGCCAAACAACAAGCCGCCCATAGTTCTCTTCATCGACTGCCACCAAACAGCCGCATCCTTCTCCAACTGCAAAGTCGCCAACTTGATCTTGCTACCCTCCGGTGTCTCCAACACCTCAAAGATTGTCTCCACTTGCCGAATCCAGTTGTCAGCCGCATCTGGGTCTGACTTTCCCTCGAATACAGGTGGTTTCATTCTCTTGAACGATTCCACTAGCTTTATCGCCTCGGGTACTGGATTCATCGGTCCCCTTCCTTGGTTCACAGCCACTGCATTCAGCATCTGGTAAACCCTTGCAAATTCGGCCTCCAGGTCCAAACCTTCACCATTCCTGGCTACCCTTCTCGACATAGTCTGATGCAAAAGATTCATTAAATTCGAAGTATAAGACAAGAAATTAAACCAACTTTCATTTCATTGAATTCCAAAGTTTATACATTCGAATTAAAACATTTCTTAACATCAGAATAGAAGAAAGTAGAAACTAGGACAATCTAATCTCTATGGGTCCTCTTCGCTGCTCGAATCTCATCCCGTAGTTCATCCACTTGGTCCTTCAACACATCTGTCAGATTCTTTCTCTTCTCAAGTTCCCATCCTCGGTGACTGAGAACGGAGAAATCGGCCTTCCGCTGTGCCAGCTGAGCCTCCAAAACTCCAACTCTATACTTCAGGGTATCCACTTGCCTCTGAAGAGAAGCCATAGTGCCACTCAGAGCTGGTCCATCTTCTTCATCGGAAGAAGAATCATCAGATGAATCCGGCGGTGGGGTGATCTCTCGAGATTCAGGGTACTCCTCATCATCAGAATCTGCTTGCCCAGGGTGATACTCGTCCTCAGAATCAGCCTGTCCAGGATGGTACTCTTCCTCAATAATATGCCAGTCGTCGCCTCCAGCAGGGTCGAAGTGATCAGCCATCTTAGAAATAGAGAGGAAGAAGCATAAATCATAGAGCAACACAAATGTAAGTCACTTACATTTAAATCTCTAGACTCAAACCCACACTCTAATGTCCACATCTAGGGTGTCGTTCCTTATAAATTTGTACAAGTGTGAAAGCGTAGAAAGCGTGGCTCTGATACCACTCTGTAACGCCCCGAATCCTAAATCATTGAATTCGAGATGTTCTTCAGGATCTTTTCACTTTCTTTGAGTACAATTTTACAAGGAAATATAAACTTTTTCTTTTTACATCAGAGTTACAACATCTTACATTTAAATTTACACAGCGGAAGCAAAAAATACAATATTTACATAATGAACAACAACATGATAAACTCTTTATGCATCCATTCCTCTTTACATGTAATTTATCCTGCATACAAAACTGTGGGTACGTCAGTTTATTCAACCGACGATAATTATACATGGTCATCCTCTCTATGCCAGAAACAGTATAATGAATCTCATTTCTTAACAAATCACAACTTGTTCATAATAAGCATGTAAATCAAAAAGGAACTTTTAGAGATGTCGTGTCGTGATTGTGCACTTAATCCTTAATGCAATTATTTAATTTTCACATGACACTAATGCACACTTGTTCGAATTCTATGCATCCCATACTACATAGGTTCGAGGGCAAGCCTCTTAATCGTTCTTCATTTTTGTAGGGTTCAATCCCCCACCATGACTTACTCTACTTCTGTAATTTCAGTGAGTATCTTAGATGATTCTATGAGTACAAGCATGTATCCTGGCCCCTGGAGTAGAATTTCGCGCCATGTCTTGACTCGTCAAGCATGCATTCTGCGACAATTCAGCCTTCTCCCTGAACACAATCCTCTTGCAGTCACCAAAGCATCCCATAAGCGTGACTAGAGTCCGATCATTACTGAGTTGTGCCCGCGCCATGTCTTGACTCATCAAGCATGCATTCTGCGGCTCACACACCCGCACCGTACCCTAGCTCTCATACTCATATTTTTCTCTCACCTTCATCACCTCCACACTGTGTATTAAAGTTACATTAGAATCATGAATAAAAATCAAGCTCTAGAGTTAGCCTCTCCATCAACCGGACTTATCATTTCATTTCACTTGACCAACCTGGTCTATTTCTCAACATCATTTCATTTCACTGCCGGGGAGACTTAGCTACTCCTTCATTCAATTTCAATTTCACAATATCCAATTGAGCATCATCAGCTCATCATTCATTTTAGAGTCTCACAGACTTTCTCATCATGATTTAGCCTTTCATAATTATTCATTTAATTCTCAATTCTCATCTATGATTCATTTCACATAATTCATACAGCCATAAACAGAGTCCATCGACTTAAATCATAAGGTTCACAATTACCAACAGCAAATAACATGAATTCAAATATATCAAAGTCCACTCTGTACAGTCGACTTGGAAGAACACCAGTCGACTTATACAGTCACATACAAGTTCCTCAAAAATGCTCGGGATAGTCGACTGTTGTACTCAACCAGTCGCCTGTCCCGCAACTTTCCATGTTCACAATATTATTCACAAGACAGTCGACTGTTCATCGATCAGTCGTCTGTCTTGGAGATTTCAAACAGCACAATTCTAAGTCCAGATCAGTCGACTTGCTACACGCATTCGGTCGACTGGACAGATCCATTTTCCATTAAAGAGATTATTTACAGTTCTTACATGTACTTGCATCATGATGTCAATTTACAATATACGTAAATTCATGTTTCATAAACAGGGTCTCGTATTGTCCAGTAGCATTACAACATGAATGTTCAGTTACTAATATGCTCTTTCTTTAGAGAAGAATACTCTAAACATGCATTCACATAATTCATACTTTCTTACGACAATGAAGATATAAATCTCAAGTCATCATACTGGGTCTACATAAATAAAATATCTTTATTCATGGAACTTCCAAACAGTCATATTCAGATTGAAGCACCAGTCGACTTAACACAACATCAGTCGACTGCTCCAACAATTTAAGTTATTAATCACCATTAGTTCTTTTCATTCATTTACCTTCCCTCCATCATATGTGTCACAGGGAAAAATATACATATAATAATCACACCATCATGTCTATTTGCACACATTTTTATCAGCACATTATGAAAAGTAGTGTCTCGTACCAGTCGGCTGTCTCACATGGCAGTCGACTGTACCGACAGTCTCGTTCTCAATATTAATAGCATGTTCAAGCAATTTCAACTACATTCAATTCACTTTTGTAACATGGTATCAATCATAGTAATTATAGTATCATTCCTACATTAGAAGTCCTGAGAAATACCCACCTTATATGAAGAAATAAACGAAATCCCGCAAGAACTCTTCAAAGTAGAGAACGCCTTCTTGCTCCTTTGCTCCACACCGAGCTCCTCAGCAATGCTGCTTGTCTCCACAGAAAAGCTCCCACACAAACTCACAAATACTCTCTTGTAATAGTAATCTTAGAAAATTTTAGTGTAAAAGAGATAGGGGATAGGAGGGGTATTTATACTAGGAAATAGATAGAATGGAGGGTTAAGATACATTGGGGAGTTGGAGAATCAAGGGCTGAGATCCAATCGGGAGTTGAGAAACTACCCACACCTCAAGAGTAACTACCCATGACTCAAGTCCATCACTTCCACAATCCGGCCAAGCTTGTGTCTTGTGCACGTGTACATGGAGTGCACGTGTACACACAAGCCCCACTCCATAAAATGCACATCAATACCCGAAAAAAGAAGAAAAGGATGCTACACATACAAGTTGTAGGAATTTAAATAAATAAAAGGTTAAGTTTATGAGCTTAAGTTCATTTGGGCCAAAATATTTTAAAAGAGAAAATAGACAAATCGACATTTGGGCTTTAAGAAGAATACTTTATCGAAAAATAATACTTTATTCATCATGTGGAGAAAAATAAGCTACACAAGCACACCATATGAAAATAAATAAATAATCTTTAAGTATTAAGAAAAATCGGGGTATTACAGGAATTTCTAAGAGTTGACCTAGTAGTAATTAGTCTCAGAAAATATACTCGGTATGGCCTTCTTGTTACATGGAAACTTGACATGGAAGGTGGAGAATTACTTGTGGAGTCGTGCCTTGTTATCTTGTTATCGTGATACACCGAGTACACGCTCTGTAGATCCCACCACGAAGTCTAAAACGTACACTGTTTTGCATGCACCGAACCTGTGGTATGGGACGCAATAGTACGTGCACTAGATATGAGAAACAACATGCTAATAGACATAAGTTGACACGTATATACTTGATTATGACCATTGTTTACTAGTACCGTTATTGCTTTTGCAATTTGATATTGATTTATATTCCTTCATGTACCTTATTCCTCACTCTCTGCTTTCACTACTTGCTATCCATACTTGCTCTAAGGACATTTCTTTTTCTCATTCTAGCTAATCCAGCTACAGTAGGTGAGCCAGGGGATTTGCCAGAAGGTATTGGCAAACAGTATTTCTAGGTTGGAGCAGGAACTGCATAAAAATAAACTATTTCTTTTCATGTTTTTTTTCATCTTATTGCAATTATTAAACTTGTATCCCGAACTTTTGACCCGTAAATGCTATTTGTTTTCTTAGTATTAGTTATTATGTTGGACTATTGAATTCTTAAATTCAGTTATTATTTATGTGATGATATTATCTGCGTGGTTGTAATTAATCTTTTTGCGTATTATTGAGTTGAAACTGGTATAGCATATGAATGATGTTAAAATCATTCGCTGGGCCTTCGTCACGGACTCGTATTCCCGTATTTTGGAAAGCGGGGCGTGACATTAAATGTAGAAAAGACCCACGGAAAAAAGACCTGCCACTTCAATTGCATAAACATCAACCAGGAACCAAATCCCAAATCCCTTCTTTCTCTTCATAATGCTAATTCCTACAGACAGCCATGATTAAAAGTAAAAAAGAACCCCCTCCCTCCCCCCCCAAATCTGCCACTTTAATTGCAGAAACATCAACCATGAACCAAATCCCTTCTTTCTCATCATATTTGTAATACCAACCGCACAAGCCCAAAACCCCGCCCATCAGACCATGCTTTCAATATAAAAGGCAGATTTCACATAAAATGTGAATAAGCTTGAAGGAAGCAAACCACAACGAACCGTATTACACCTCTACAGCAGCTTCAACTTCCTCGTCAGTTGTCTCAGATGTGACAGTCTCATCTTCATCTGCAACCTCACAAACTGTATCTTGTTTCTTCTCTGTGGGTCTTGTCTGTATTAGTTTCTCTCTGAGCTTCATCATCAACTCATCTCGAACTTCTTCGTTCTCGCCAAAGTATTGCTTGATGGCATCTTTGTCACGGAAACTCTTCCCATTCATGTTGTAGAAAGCGCCACCTGCTTTAGTGATGAATTTGTGCTTGCATCCCAATCTATAACCTCTGAGTCACGACTGATTCCCTTGCCGAACTCTAGCTCAAATTGTGCGGTCCTGAATGGTGGTGCATGTTTGTTTTTCACTATCTTCACGAGGGCTTGGCTTCCTACAGTCTGCCAATAATGGCTTGTTAAATAACTTCTAGCAAACTTTACACGTGAAGTTTTAAGAACAATGTTACAAGAGAATGCAGAATATATATACAAACTATAGGAACTTAACAAGAAAAATGAAAGTAATGAAAATAGTAATCTCTCTCATGGAGATATGAGATGATGGGAGACGACTGAGTTAACAACAAATATTTTTCATGGAGAAACGTGCTATGTTGCAACAATACTTCACCATTGGTCTTCCGGCTATGTTGGACATGTATCCGACGCTGACTCGCCAACCACTTGCCTGACATGTATCCAACACTGCAAACACACCGAAATGGTGCCCAGGTCATAACTTGATCTAAATGGTGTGTCCGACCAGTAACATCAATGTGTAATATGACTATTCACTATTATTTCAAACAACCAAAGCCTTGAACAACATTATTAGTACAAATTAGTTCGAACTAGTTTAGTGATTCAAGCAGTTTAAACTTGATACTTATGTTTGTTCCAAAAATAAAAATTTAATACTTATGTGATCTAATTTTGTACAAGAGGTGGGTAGATAATACATGGCTATTGGGTTTATGTAGTATATATATGGAGTCCTGCCTCATATCATATAATACGTACTATAAAGCGTCCAAGTTTTGGAACATACGTTTTTACTTGATTTGTACATAAAGAATCCTGACCTTCGAATTTATGATTATTAAGAATATCAAAACTAACAGTTGCAATCAGAATATCTAATCCATCTGCTGAGACCATTAAAAATCCTAGCGAAGGTATATCATGGACATGACAAATTGACTTAACGTTTGTTGCGGAATTGCAGTGGCTTTTTCTGAATGGTTCACAGCTTACTAAATACCAAGTCAAAGTACTTACAAGGAACAACAACAGACTTACTAACATGAATAATTGATTCTATACCTCAATTAGAAAGTTCAAATTTTTATACAACGAAAGCCTGAACAGAAATTAAATTGAAAATTAGTTTGTACCCCTACAAGCCCTACTTGCAAGAATAAACATTTCAGAGAAAGAATGAAGCCCAATAAACTTCATGTAAAACATGGAACATAGATTTCGTTTCATGTTTTTAAAATTAGGATCTTTCATTAGACCTTAATTAAAATTCATTACTTTTATATCAAAAAACATGCATCGGTCATTTACTATTTTGAAAAATACCATGTGGCATCCATACTCCTGCAGCAAAGGATATGGGGGATATGCAGAAAAAAAATGTAGGAAAGATCTCTCATAGAGAAAGAATAGGCAACCACATACACAAATTAATATAATATTAATTTACTACACTAGGATTCTATGTTTATTAAGGTTTACAATCAAATAGTTATTTTATTGAGGACATCAATTCTCTTTAGTTTAGTATTTTATTTTAGTATCATATTTGTTTTTTGTAATTATAGCCATATGTAATCTTTCTTTTATGCATTAGAATATTTCTGAGATTTTAGAATATTTTGAGATTTGTATCCAGAATTATTTTGAGCATATATATAGGCCTTGAGATTAAAGAGAAGTTATGTCATTCTTAATTAAAAATTATTGTGATGAGTTTTACTCTTCATCCCTCTATTGTGTGATACAATTGAGATCCAATAATTAGGGTTTGTGATAAATCCTAATAAAATTTTAGGGTTTGTGATAAACTCTAAAGTCTAAACTACCCCCAAATTCCTAAATCAATATTAAACCCTAACCCTAATTCCTCTCTCCCTCAGCCGCCACCTCCCTCTCCCTCTCTCTCTCCTTCGTTTTCTTCTTCCCCTCCTCCCGAAAACCCCAGCTCTGCTTCCCGACGCCTACACCTCCCCGAAACCCAAACCCCTCATCCTGTCTCCTCGCCTTCGGCCTCCCCGACCCTCTCCTTCCACCGCACCACCATCAAACTTGATTCTCCCAAATCCCCAAATCGATTTCACTCCAAAACCCTAATTCCCGTAACCCCCACATCCCCCCTCCACTGTCATCGCCTTTCCTCTCACCGTCGCCATCAACAATCCCTCCTCCCCGTCGACTACCACATCCTCATACCCCAACTTCCAGACCCGAAGCTTCCATCGCCCCTTGCCGACGTTGCAGCACTGATCGCGAGCTTCGACGCCCTACTGGTGTTGCCTTACAGTCTTCCATCGCAAATACACACAATCTGCAATCCGATATACTCTTTTCACTTTTCAAATAATTGTGTTATACTGTCTTATCATCTTTATTATATTATTTGATTTTTATCTGTCGTCCACAAATATTAAGAGTGTGTGTTCCACTTGCCTCGTAGTGTACAAATATTTATTGAATATCTTACGTACTAAGAATGATTAGTTATTATTATTAATTGCTAGGGTTGAACTTTTAATTGGGCTTGTTTAACTATTTTACATCTTGAAAATCCATCAGACCAATTAACAGCGATAATTTCTAACTTAATCTGTATTACGTGTTGGTAAAATTAATCCATTAAATTTCTTGGAAAATTCTCTATTTAGGGTTAGTTTTACATCATTATGGTATCAGAGCGAAGGTTTTTAAAACCCTAGTTCTTGCATCATTTAGTCTTAAATTTTTGGATTCATTTAGAATTGTTTAGTCCTTTTGTTTTATTTTCTTTCGATCTTTTAGATCAAGTCAGATTATAAATAAATATATAAATAAAAATAAATGAATAAAAACTTAGGTGCATTTAGAACACATTTTCTCAAATTTCAGCAAACAAACTTCTCCACAACCCCTAGTTTTCCACTGTTGATGAATGCATCTTCGCAGCACCATCACAGATCCTGAATAGCCTTTCTTGTCCCTCCCTAACCACCCAATTAGGAATCCTAGACTTCCGCGAACCCCTCCCCGAACTGAGATGGACAACTCTGATATTTTCGCTACCCTAGCTGCCAATCAAGCAACTCTTGCCAATATCAATCAGAGGCTTGAGAAAATATAATTAAATCAAACTATTGCTCCTGAGCTTCATGCTAATCGTTAAATTCCTCAAGGGAATGATTGTGACGGTCGACGTCAAGATCGTGACCCTGACGAACAATACAAGAAAAACGTTAAGGCTTACGTTCCCCATTTTGAAGGTCACATGGAACCCCAAGCTTATCTTGATTGGATCTATGCCATGGACCACTACTTCGTGTGATTTGACATGAGCGAATCCTTGAAAGTCAAATTTGTCACGATGAAATTAACGAAAAAAGCTCAATAATACTGGACCAATCTTAAACATGCCCGTAAAGGCCAAGGCCTGACACCCATAGCCACTTGGGAATCCATAAAAGAGAAACTCACCGAGAGATATGTATCGTTATCGTTCCACACCCGATTGCTAGATTCGTGGAAACAACTCTATCAAGGAAGCAAATCTACCCAAGAGTATGTTGATAAGTTTGATGACTTTCTTATTCGGTGCAATGCCTTAGGTAAAGAGAGCGAAGAACAAACTCTCTCTAGGTTCATGGCTGGATTATAAGCCGATCTGAGGAACGAGTTAATTCATAGAAACGTGGACTCATTAGCGACAGCTTATGCCCTTGTCCTCGATAAGGATTCCCTTAAAGCAAGTTCCCACTGCAAGTCCAGTGATTCAATGGATCATTCCCCTAGAATGACCCGTCCTGATCCCTCTAGACCTGAGCACTCTTCTTCTCAGTACCCCAACAAGTCTTATCCAAGTAAGCCTACATCAAATTCATATCCACTTAGAAATGACATCATGGGTAAGAATGGTGAAGGAGACTATTCTAAGATTGATCCTCTCACTAAGTGCTATAAATACAAGGGATACAGCCATGTTGCTGGCAACTGTCCCAGCCCCAGTAGAATCAATATAGTAGAGGGTACCGTTGTCATTGCTGATGAGCCCGATAATGAGTTTTCCTATGAACCTAATGTAAGTGATGACTTTGATGAAAAAGGGGATGATCAGTCTATCAACTGTATTATGCTGATTCTTAGTTTTGATGACTACAACACAATGCAAAGTTGTGCTACCACCTATACATATTGCAGGATGTATCAAAGACAAATACTATGGTGCAATACACAAAGGCAAAGTTGATCCAATGAAGCTTTCAAGAGAATCGATCAAACTACAAAGATCTAATTTCAAGTCATATTTGATCAAGCAAGCTTTAAGACATAAAGACAATGGCTCAAGTTCAAGTCAAAGAATCAAGTTCAAGACAAGACTCAAGTGCTTCAAATGTTTTGTATAAAGTGTCTTGTAACAATTGTAATTTTTATTCTTTGAGTCTTAGGAACTTGTAATAGCCTTGTCACACACATGCTCACACATCTTTTAATAATTGAGTGTTTTACAAAGTTAAAAGGTCGAAACAAGCTTGAATAAGTTCAGCTGTTGAATAACATTCGACCGTTCTTTGGAACCAGTCGACTGTCTTAGTACGAAATAGTCTGAACTCATACAAGCTCTGACCTGTCCAATCGACTGTTCAAGTCGTTTCGGCAATAATCTGAATTTAAAAACTTGTTTTTCAAATTCAAATGATTTTCTATCCGTTTTAATACGGTTTTGAGAACTGTTTTACAATGTCCCTCTGATTCCTCTCTATAAATAGAGTATAGGAATCACCATGAAAAGGTTCCAAGCATTCTCTTAAGTTTTCAAGTTTTTTTGTTTTTGAGAAGAACAAGCTTTTTAAAAGGCAGACATATTCTCTAAGTCTTGGTTCTCTGAAAATCAGTCTAGTATAACATTAAATTCGTTTTAGACTGATTTCAGAAGTTAACCTAATAACCACCATACAAAATCACAATTCACAAACATGGCTATAGGTTATTGTAACTCTTTTTGTTGTTGTTTTCACTCTCCGGTTGTGAGAGTGGTCATCTCGGTTGGAGAGTAGGGCTCTTGGTTGTAGAGTCGGATTTTCACTCTAGGGTGTAGAGTGGATTTGCTCTCTCTAGTGGTGAGAAAGGTCTACGGGTTTGATATAGTTGTTGTCAAAACACCGTAGGGTATTCTTGTACTTTTTCAAGAATAGTGGAAAATCTCAAGTGGGTTGCTTGGGGACTGGATGTAGGTCGGGAGAACCGAACCAGGATACATCGTTGTGTTTTCTGTGGTTGACTCTCTCTGTGGTTGTATTTTCTTCACTTGCAATCTCAATTTTGTTAAGTTTTAGTTCAAAAACTTGTCTGGCAAGTCGACTAGTCAGACTCGTAACTCTCAGTAAAATACTCTTCTAATCTGACGCTTCAGTCGACTGGATATCTCTTTTCAGTCGACTTAAGAAAACGAAAAGTTCAATTTCTTCATTAATTTTTATATAACACCATTCACCCCCCTCTAGTGTTATTTGCCTTGCCTATAGGATCCAACATATTCAGTCTATCCAATCACCTCCACTGAGTGTACTAAGTCACCCATCCTTTCCCAAGTCACTTGGCAGCCTATAGATTTTATCTATGTGTTAGAACATCCTAGAGTCACAGAGTCTGCACCCACATCTGCATATCACATTCATGACTTGTATAGAGAAATTTCCAAGAAAATTAATGAGAATAATTTTAACTACAAGTTAATAGCAGATACTAGAAGAAAATTTATAACTCTTGATATTGGTGACGAAGAGATGGTCCAGATTCGTTCGGAACGGTTTTCAGTTGGATCCGTTAAGAACTTGAATATACGTGGTGGAGACCCATTTAAGATTCTACATGCAATCAATGATAATACCTATGTCGTTGACCTTCCTTAAGGTTTTGGCATAAAACTTTCAATATTGAGGATTTAGTACTCTATGATGGCTCAAAATTTAACCCTAGAAATTTTCTTATAGATGAGCCTATCCTGCAGCCTAATAGTGAGTTTCCTACATTTACCCCTCTACCTGATACTATTTACCCACCGACAGAAGAATTGAATAATATTTTAGATGATCAGATAATCTCTACAAGAGATGGTGGTATGCACAAGTATTTGGTGAGGTGGAAGAACAAGTCGAAGTCGGATGACACTTGTAGTGATCGTGAGGAGCTCCCGTAACTGGATTTAGATCTTTTGGAGCACCATGACAGGATCACTGGTTTTGACTCGACTGGGTCAAGCTCTCTCCCATCCGGAGAGAATGATGAGGAAATGATACTGTTTAGTTTAGTATTTTATTTTAGTACCATATTTGTTTTTGGCAATTATAGCAATATGTAATCGTTTTTTTATGCATTAGAATATTTCTGAGATTTTAATATTTTGAGATTTGTATCCAGATTTGTTTTGAGCATATATATAGGCCTTGAGATTAATGAAAAGTTATGTCATTCTTAATTAAAAATTATTGTGCTGAGTTTTGCTCTTCATCCCTCTATTATGTGATACAAATGAGATCCAATTATTAGGGTTTGTGATAAATTCTAATAAAATTTTAGGGTTTGTGAAAAACTCTAAACTACCCCCAAATTCCTCAATAAATATTAAACCATAACCCTAATTCCTCTCTCCCTCAGCCGCCACCTCCCTCTCCCCCTCTCTCCTTCGTTTTCTTCTTTTCCTCCTTCCGAAAATCCCAGCTCTGCTTCCCGACGCCTACACCTCCCCGAAACCCAAACCCCTCACCTTGTCTCCTCACCTTCGACCTCCCCGACCCTCTCCTTCCACTGCACCACCATCGAACTCGATTCTCCCAAATCCCCCAAATCGATTTCACTCCAAAACCCTAATTCCCGAAACCCCCACATCCCCCCTCCACTGTCGTCACCTTCCTTCTCACCGTCGCCATCGACAATCCCTCCCTCTACCCGTCGACTACCTCATCCTCATACCCCAACTTCCAGACCCGAAGCTTCCATCGCCCCTTGCCGACGCCTGCCGCCCACGACCACTGTTGCAGCACTGATCCCGGGCTTCGACGCCCCACTGGTGTTGCCTTGCTGTATTCCATCGCAAATACACACAATCTACAACTCAGTAAACTCTTTCCACTTTTCAAATATTTGTGTTATACTATCTTATCATCTCTATTATATTATTTGATTTATCCGTCGTCCACAAATATTGTGAGTGCATTCTACTTGCCTCGTAGTGTACAAATCTTTATTTAATATCTTACTTGCTAAGAATGATTAGGTATTATTGTTGATTGCTAGGGTTGAACTTTTAAATGGGCTTGTTAAACTATTTCACATCTTAAAAATCCATCAAACCAATTAACAGTTATAATTTCTAACATAATCTGTATTACGTGTTGGTAAAATTAATTCTTTAAAATTCTTGGAAAATTCTCTATTTAGGGTTAGTTTTACATCAAATAAACTTCATGTAAAACATGGAAAATAGATTTCGTTTCATGTTTTTAAAATTAGGATCTTTCATTAGACCTTAATTAAATTTCATTACTTTTATATCAACAAACATGCATCGGTCATTTACTATTTTGAAAAATACCGTGTGGCATCCATACTCCGGCAGCATAGGATATGGGGGATATGCAGAAAAAAAATGTAGGAAAGATATCTCTCATAGAGAAAGAATAGGCAACCACGTACACAAATTAATATAATATTAATTTACTACACTATGATTCTATGTTTATTAAGGTTTACAATCAAATAGTTATTTTATTCCCATGAATGGAAAATTTGAGAATCTACTATACCACATCAGTAGAATAGATTTCAGATGTTAAATGTCTAAGTGAGAAGTGGCTTTGAACTGGGAGACAACTTAATGTGTATGAGCTGAATTATTACAATCTTCAGAAGAACTTGGCGCTCCAGTCTGCCAAAATGGCTTATACTGTGGCGCATATTGCAATTGTTGCAACTGTTGTTGCGTTGTTGTGTTTAGTTCAACTTGAATGCAACAGCTGTTGCATTGCAGTTGTGGTTGCAAGCAAGCAAACACGCCCCAATTGTAGTTGTAACAATGAAGAATGACGACATATAGGAACAGGGGTGTGAGAACCCAAATAAAACAGAAGGAATTTGCAGAAGTTTCATGTGTAAACTATATCACATCTCTTCGAAAGCAGTAAAAAGATAATGCTTGTGTGACAACATAAAATGTTATTTACATGGACCAAAGATACTAATATGAAACTGTTTTGCACATGAAAAAGCAATATATAGTCATCCAACACATAATTGAATGGTACTAATTATACCTCTTCGCCCTTTTTAACCAATCCTATTCTTTTAATATTCAGATGCGTAAAATTTCAAGGCATTCCCTGTTCCAGCTCGACCTCCGGCGGCGTCGCTGGACGCGGCGAGTCGTCTCCTCGACATTCGACCTGCACCAAATCAAGGTTTGGCGGTTCAAGAATGAGGGGAGGAAGAAGATGAACAGTGGACAAAGAGTCACAAATTCTATTCATATGCAAACTGATTACATTGGGTTTATTTATACAAAATGAAGAAGATGTGCACAGCACGAACTTGGACATGAACTTCCCAAACTGAATACGGTTAGAGTGAGGACCACTCTTAACCACCAGTTAATTCCCTTCTTACAGTTGTTTCCACGTGAATAGCGCACTACTAATACAGGGTCTTATCTGAAAGATAACATGCACTATTTACAAAATAACCCTTTCAAGACAAACAATTACTTGAGGACTGATATATCAGATACTTTTCCCCCAACTGCAACTTGAATTCTGAGACCCATGGCTTCACCTGAGTGAGATCCAACTGAGGATTGGATCAATCCTTTCCCCTTCAAAAAGAGCTGTCTTGAGCTCTTGAATTGATGCAATTTGTGCATCCTGCCATATACAATCCTCAATCCATGCAGCAACCTTCTGCGCCATCCACTGTTGGCCTCTCAAATTCAAACCAAGTTGTTACATCAGGACCTCTGGTGACTCCTGACCAGTTGTTGCAGCCTTCCCTTTCTGTTGTTTCTTCCTCCCCACCACCGGAGTCGAGCACTAAAGTGGTAGAGGCTAAACCACAAGAAGCTAAAATTAAACCATCATTACCTGAGGCACCAGTGCTGCCCTTAACAGAAACCAAGGAACCAATCCTGTCATATACAACTTGTAGCCCTTCCTCATTCCACTTTCCTTTCCTTCTCCCTTATTGCAAAAATAGATGAAGGTAAAACAAAGTTAATGTGACTATCTATACTCACTGATAGCTGCAACAAATCCCAACAAATCCAGATGACGAACTGTAAGAAGCATATCTGACATCTCCGACAGAACCACAAACCCGTTGGACACAACCACCACTTGAATTCACCCTGTTCTGTTTCTCAAGATAGTAGGGCTACTTTCAAATGCACTGCGGATAACAACCATCTTACCATGCATCTGAGCCCATTTTGCAATGAGAAGCATTTTCAAATCCCTTTACTACCCTTGGTTTAATAACAATAGCAACTACTCCAGGATGCAGAAACTCATCAAGCTTACCCACGATGTCACCTTCAAGCAAGTCACTTGTCTCCTCTAATGCTACAGGTAAACTAATCTCTTCACAGAACCTGATAATATAGTCCTCAAAGCACACAAGTTCAATCTTATCAATGAGAGAAACACCAAACTGCATTGCCCTACTTGAGCAAAAGAAGTAATTCATCTCAGACAGGGCTGGTGTTTCCTGTTGTTGCTGCTCAAATAATAAGAAATGTTGTTGTCGCCTCGATTGTGGTATTGGCTGTAATTGTTTCTGAGATATCTGGAGGAATGTTGCTGGATGATGTGCCTCAACAAAATAGACAAGAAGATCATGAAACAGGAGTTCAATTGCAAAGTTGAAGCTTGTGCAAGTGAGATGATGAAGCAAAGCAGCCCAAGAAGGAGCTGGTGGTGGTCGACAATTCAAGACCTCGCAGGGAACAAGCCATAACCCATCATCAACAGCCACTAGAGATATACCATTACTCAACCCAAGAAGGAGCTGGTGGAGGTATGCCTCCACTACCTCCAGCCGCACTGACTGCTCACTCTTCCTTGTTGATGCCTCATGCTTTTCTTCTACATTCCCTACTACCGATTTATCTAAGGTTTTGTGCAACTCCAGTATCATCTTGTTCATGATCTCAACAACTGTCACCCTTCTATGATTAGCTTCCTTAGCAACAGATGACCTCCTTAGCTGCATTCTCTTAATCATTCTGCTTGGATCCCTCATGTAGGCTGCTACTTGTTCACTAGTGTCCTTAGTAAAGGCATGCAATTTTTCTTTGAAGGCAGCAGCACCAGTATTTACTTGCGCCTTTCTATGCCATTTGTCTACTGAGTTATTTCTAAATGGTGCTAGTCTGGAATGCGCTTCATGTAACATCAACCACTCGTCATCAGAACTGAATTCCAAGGTCTTATCCCACAATGCCTTTTGGTTCTTCACAGCTTGGTCTTTAATAGCATCCTCATCCACTGAACTGAATTTTGAGTTCGCATCAACAGGATGATGGCCAATATTCTCTAAACAAGTGAAGTCTAGTGGATTTAAACCCAGCTTAAATCTTTCACTAACAAAACAATTAGGGCACAAATCATAATCAAACACCTTGTTGCAGTTGTGACGTTTGTAGGAACAATCAACGAAGCAAAGATTGCAATCATACCCCTCCGATGTGGCTAATGGAAAAGAAGTAATTGATCGACTCCGCATACCTGGTTGCATTGTCACCTTCGAAGCTGGTTCTTTGGCCTGCGATCTCCTGGTGAACGATGATTCCTCACAGGAATTTCGTCGAACAGCTGGTGCCCTCCAAGAATATTCATTACCTCCCAAATCTTCTTCACTATCTTCATACATCCAATGATGAGTTCCTGATCTTCTGCTACCTTGATGCTGATATGACTTTCCAACTTCTCTATGTTGTTGGTAATAGCTTGAATGCTGATGTCGTCCATGACTGAATCTCGAATCTTGATTTCGACCGAATCTTGATTCTTGATTTCTTCGCCCAAATCTACACTGTTCGTAATCGTTATGTTCTTCATACCTTCGATTCATCGCCATTCCCAATCTATCCATTCGATCTTCAATTTCTTGATTGACTTCTTGGTCAAGAAGTCGATGATCTTGAAGCTGAGGCTGATGACGAGACTCAAGGATAAGTCGATGATCTTGAAGCTGATGCTGATGACGAGACTCAAGGATAAGTCGATGATCTTGAAGCTGATGCTGATGACGAGACTCAAGGATAAGTCGATGATCTTGAAGCTGATGCTGATGACGAGACTCAAGGATAAGTCGATGATCTTGAAGCTGATGCTGATGACGAGACTCAAGGATCGATCCTTCTAGGTAATCAAGAACCTTCAACTCTATTTGTTCAAGACGTCGTTCAAATCGCCGTTGCAGGATCTTCAGCTCTGATACCATTGTTCCAGCTCGACCTCCGGCGGCGTCGCTGGACGCGGCGAGTCGTCTCCTCGACATTCGACCTGCACCAAATCAAGGTTTGGCGGTTCAAGAATGAGGGGAGGAAGAAGATGAACAGTGGACAAAGAGTCACAAATTCTATTACATTGGGTTTATTTATACAAAATGAAGAAGATGTGCACAGCACGAACTTGGACATGAACTTCCCAAACTGAATACGGTTAGAGTGAGGACCACTCTTAACCACCAGTTAATTCCCTTCTTACAGTTGTTTCCACGTGCATAGCGCACTACTAATACAGGGTCTTATCTGAAAGATAACATGCACTATTTACAAAATAACCCTTTCAAGACAAACAATTACTTGAGGACTGATATATCAGATACTTTTCCCCCAACTGCAACTTGAATTCTGAGACCCATGGCTTCACCTGAGTGAGATCCAACTGAGGATTGGATCATTCCCCCCATATGTAACTTCAGATGGGCCCCCAAACCCACCAAAAGTTTGTAGCTTTGACCTCACCTACACAGAGCATTATAAAAAAAATGTCAGTGGAGAACAAACAGTACAAAATTAGAAACAAGTTAACCTATGGTATAAAACATATAATTCATAAAAAGTAGAAAAGACGAGATGCCACATTATGTTGATGTAAAATTGTTGATATGAACCATCATGAGAATTATTCATATAGTAATAGTTGTAGAGATTTTTAAAGAGATGGCAGCAAGTTCACCCACAAAATGTCATTCATATTTAACAAAACTCACCTGGTTGATAAATATCAGAACTGTCAGAGAGAGAGAAAGAGAGTGGCTCAGCTTGCGAAGAGCCTGGCTCATCAGCCTTGCTTGAAGGGCCATATGGGCATCTCCCATCTCCCCATCCAATTCACTTTTGGGCACAAGGGCAGCTACCTGGGATGCAGGAATTAACTAAGGAGGATCATTCATGTATGCATGCCAGTTGTCAAATAACATGATAATCTACATGAAGTTAAAGTAAAATGACTGATTATTACACACAGAAATATAAGGAATATATCAAGTTTGTGGGTATATAAGACATGTAGATGCCAGTAACAAAATGTTCTTATACAAAGAGTATCAATTTTTCGAAATTAGGTAGATACTGATACTAGTGAATGCAGCATAGGGAAAGCTTGAATACCTATAGTTGGATCACAAGATTTCTAATTGTCACCTAATTTAGGTTAAGATCGATTACTCAAAAGGTGGAAAAACGAAACCATAAGCCAAAAGAGATTAGACGGTAGATGAATTATCTGTGCTTCTCTGTCAGGATTTGGAAGTGAAGCGGGAGTCTTTAAGAGTTTAAGTTTAGTATAACTTTATTTGTGGGGATGAGGAAAATAAAATGGATGTTGGTTGATGTTGAACTGGAGATGGACATTTGGCCTTAGCTTATTCTTCGCAATGTGAATTGGCTTTAGATAATCTGCATGTCTCTATTCCCAATATTTATGGTTTAGGTTGTCAGAAAAAATAGAATCAGACAATTCATGTAATGGTTACTTTATAGAGTTCTGGACACAGCTAGTTCGATTGATTACACTACTACATTTTACCTTCTTTGCTTTGTTGGGCAGAGATTTTGTTTATGCAACAGAAAATTGCAGTGTTCAGATGAATATGAATTTGTGGAATTCCAATTCCTTTAAGTCAAAAAAATATATTGTATGTGCACCGTAGAAGAAAAACACTTTCAATGAGATCAATAAACACCAAATAAAAAGAAAAATATTATTAGGTTAATCTTTTCCAAGAAAAAGGATGATAGATGCACATATTCAGAGTAAGGGTAAAGCAGAAAGTGAGACACATCTCAACTTACACTGTCTACAACCACAACATCAACAGAACCACTTCGAATTAGGGTGTCAACAAGACTAAGAGCCTGCTCCCCACAATCGGGCTGTGATATTAGCAAATTATCAGTTTTTACACCAATAGACTCTGCCAATGCTGGATCAAGAGCATGCTCGACATCTACAAAAGCACAATAACCTAGAAAAAAAATGACATTATTAACAGGTGCATATTTATATATGCAGATATATAAAAGGTGTAACCACATCTACCAGTTCAATTGGGTAGTAAAGATTGAGTCCAGTACTCCACATCTACCAGTTCATGCTAACTGTTAAATCTGGACTAGCTAGGAGCCAAGGAATTTGTTGGAATTAATTTTTGCAGTTTTCCGGGACGGATTCCGGCAAGCTCCGGCCACCGGCGGCACCGGAAAATGAGTGGATTGCGATCCTCTCGTCGAGTACTATTCCTTAGTATACTCACTTGCCAAAAACGAATTCCGTATGAATGAGAAATGTTGATCCAAAGTTGGGTACTTGAAAGGTACCAACTTAACAAATGGATAGTCCCATATCGGAAATTGGGAAAGATTGTTACTAGTATATATACTAGAAAACTGGACTAGAGGGCGTGGCCCGGGGGTTACCACTAACGTGTAGTGGAGAGAGGACTTAGCCAAAATGACAAACACACACGCGCGCCCGGCCCGGCCCGGCCCGGTCTGGCTTAAAATTTTATTTTACCTTTTTGCCCAGACAGCCTCTTCCCCTACTGAACTGAAAAGACATAGAAAATTTTTTCCACTACAGTCTTCCTCTTCTTCTTCCTCTGCTCTGAGTCCAGTGTCTGTCAACTGAGAGTACACACAGACAGCAGTTCGTTGTATCCTGGGAAGCGATTTGCCAGTAACCGTCACACTACGGGGCAAATTCTGCTTTAAGGACAGAGATTCTTCAAAATCTCGACTCTGTACAAGTTTATTGTTTACTGTTTTCCTTTCTGTATTTGATTTCTTCACAACTTTGTTGGAATTTCTTATTATTTTCTATTCAGATTCTAACAATCTTAAAGCAGAATTTTTCCTCACAGATTCTAACAATTTGTGAAGTTTGTTCACAGGTTTTGTTCGGAAAAATAACTAATAGTTTCTGTTTCAATCAATTTCAGAGAACAAAATCAAAACATGGAAAACACACAAACTGAAATTGCTGCTGGGCTTATCAGTACCCAAACTCCGGTGACCCAGAATGTGACTGCACAATCGGTTGCGGCACATTCGGTCGTTCTGCCCACGCACATAAGCGTGGGAGAAAAACCGGAGAAGTTCAATGGAACTGGGTTCAAAAAGTGGCAGGGGAAGATGCAGTTCTACCTGACCACATTGAAGCTGGACAGATTCCTCAATGAATCTGCCCCGATGCTGGCGCCAATGGAAGCACACTCTGTTGCAGCAGTTGACGCGTGACACAGGGCGACTACCTGTGCAGGAACTACATCCTGAATGGCCTGGTAGACTCTCTGTACAACGTCTACTGCGTCTTCAAGACATCCAAACTCCTGTGGGGGTCCCTGGAAAAGAAGTACAAAACTGAAGACGCCGGGTCCAAGAAATTTGTTGTCGACAAATTTCTGGACTATAAGATGATTGACTCCAAAACAGTGGTGAGTCAAGTCCAAGAACTGCAGGTTATAATGCACGACATTGCTGCAGAGAATATGACGCTGTGCGAACCTTTCCAGGTTGCAGCGTTCATAGAAAAACTTCCACCTGGGTGGAAAGACTTCAAGAACTATCTCAAACACAAACGAAAGGAGATGTCTCTTGAAGATCTAATTATCAGGTTGCGGATTGAAGAAGAGAATCGCAAGGCTGAGAGGTCCTATGGAAATCAGTCCATAGAAAAGGCTAATGTGGTGGAGCATGAACAGAAGGGCAAGAAGAGGAAGTTTCTGCCACAGGCCTCCAACAAAAAACCTCTTGCAAAGAGGTTTGCTGGGAAATGCCACAAGTGTGGTAAGTTGGGACACAAAATTTCTGAGTGCCGTAGTAAGGACAGTAATTATTCAAAATCTGGACATGTAAAAGGAAATGAAAAATCCCATGTACACATAGCAGAGAACTTGTCCACTGGTCTCTCTGACCTGGACCTCTGTGCTGTTGTTTCAGAGGTAAATCTTGTGGGGAGCAATCCTCGTGAATGGTGGTACGATACAGGGGCCACCAAGCATATCTGCTCGGACAAGGAAATGTTCACCTCCTACCAGAAGTGCAACAAAGATGAACAGCTGTTCATGGGAAACTCTTCCACCTCTAAAATTGAAGGAACAGGGAAGATAGTGCTGAAAATGACTTCAGGCAAAGAGCTCACACTTACAAATGTGCTGCATGTCCCAGACATTAGAAAGAACTTGATATCAGGTTCTTTGCTAAGTAAGAATGGGTTCAAAGTTGTACTTGTTTCTGATAATTTTGTACTGTCCAAGAATGGGGTATATTTGGGTAAAGGATATGTAAAGGATGGACTGTTCAAGTTTAATGTAATGACAGTCATCCCTAAAACTATTGTTCCTGCTGTTCCCAAAATTAATGAAATAACTCCTATTGCCTATGTTGTTGAGTCTTCTTCTGTTTGGCATGAAAGACTAGGCCATGTTAATGTAAATTCTATGCGTAGATTAGTTAACATGAATTTGCTACCAAAGTTTAAGGTAGATAACTCAGAAAAATGTGAAGTTTGCACGGAGGCCAAACTCACTAAAACTCCATCACGTTCTGTAGAAAGAAACACAGAAACTCTAGGTCTCATTCACACAGATCTGTGTGACTTAAAATATGTGCAGACCAGAGGTGGCAAAAAGTACTTTGTGACTTTCATAGACGATTGCACAAAATTCTGTTATGTATATTTGTTACATAGCAAAAATGAGGCTTTGGATAAATTCAAAGAATATAAACTTGAGGTTGAGAATCAACTTGGCAAAACGATTAAAATCGTTAGAAGTGATAGAGGAGGAGAATATGATGCACCATTTAACATGTTCTGCTCGGAACATGGAATAGTTTATCAGACAACTGCTCCCTACTCACCCGAATCAAACGGTACAGCCGAGCGCAAAAACCGAACTCTAAAGGAGATGATGAATGCCTTGTTGTTGAATTCTGGCTTACCCCAAAACATGTGGGGGGAAGCGTTGCTGACTGCCAACTACATTCTCAACAAAATACCTCACAAGAAAACCGGCAAGACACCATACGAATTGTGGAAAGGTAACTTACCTTCGTATAAATACCTCAAAGTGTGGGGGTGTCTAGCAAAAGTGGCAGTACCTAACCCGAAACAGGTCACCATCGGACCTAAGACGATTGATTGCATATTCATAGGCTACGCACACAACAGTAGTGCATATCGGTTCTTGGTATACAAATCGGATATACCGGATATCCATGTAAATACAATAATAGAATCAAGAAATGCTTCATTCTTTGAACACGTGTTTCCGTGCAAGGATACTACGTACCCTAAACGTACACGTGAACAAGGGACTGCAAGCACTTCAGTTGATGAACCAGAACAGGATACCGATGAGCCTAGACGAAGTAAACGGGCTAGAACATCAAAATCATTTGGTCCTGACTTTGTGACGGCCTTTCTGTTAGAGAATGAGCCCAGAACGTTCAAGGAAGCCATGTCTATGCCTGATGCTCCTATGTGGAAGGAAGCAATCAAAAGTGAAATAGACTCCATTATGCAAAATCATACATGGGAGTTAGTCGATTTGCCTTCTGGATGTAAAGCTCTAGGATGCAAATAGATTTTCAAACAAAAATTGAAACCAGATGGTTCAATAGAGAAGCATAAGGCTAGACTTGTGGTACAAGGATTTAGGCAAAAAGAGGGCCTAAATTTCTTCGATACATATTCCCCAGTTACAAGAATAACATCCATAAGAATGTTGATAGCTATTGCAGCTCTACGTAACCTGGAAATACATCAAATGGATGTTAAAAGTGCATTTCTAAATGGGGACTTAGAAGAAGAAATATACATGAAACAACCTGAGGGTTACGTAGTTCCTGGACAGGAAAATAAAGTGTGCAGGCTTGTAAAATCATTGTACGGCCTGAAACAAGCTCCAAAGCAATGGCATGCAAAATTTGACAATGTTATGATGTCAAATGGTTTCAAAATAAATGAATGTGATAAATGTATCTACATCAAAGATACTCCAAATGGATACATTCTGGTCTGTCTATACGTAGACGACATGCTCATTATTGGAAGCAATAACGATATTATCAAACAAACTAAGAGCATGCTTAGTGGCAAGTTTGACATGAAAGACTTGGGAGTTGCAGATGTTATACTAGGAATCAAAGTCTCCAGGACATCTGAGGGGATTACTTTGTCTCAAGCTCATTATGCTGAGAAAGTACTTGAAAGATTCAAGAATTATTCCAATGGGACAGCAAAAAGTCCCGTCGATCCAAGTCTTCACCTGTTCAAAAATACAGGCGAAAGCATATCACAACTGGAATATGCACGTGTAATTGGTAGTCTGATGTACCTAACAAATTGTACAAGACCGGACCTAGCACATTCGGTAAACGTACTGAGCCGATACACGAGTAATCCAGGACGAAGTCACTGGAAAGGAATAACAAGAGTATTGAACTACTTGCGACATACTCAGAGTTATGCGCTGCATTACACCAGATATCCAGCAGTACTGGAAGGCTACAGTGATGCCAACTGGATATCGGACTCAAAGAACTCAAAATTCACAAGTGGATATGTTTTCACACTTGGTGGTGCAGCTGTGTCATGGAAATCCTCTAAACAAACGCTATTAGCCAGATCCACCATGGAATCTGAGTTCATTGCTTTAGACAAAGCGGCAGAAGAAGCAGAATGGCTTCGCAACTTTTTAGAGGATATTCCTATGTGGGAAAAACCAGTGCCTGCCTTATGTGTACACTGTGACAGCCAATCGGCTATAGCACGGGCACTGAATTGCATGTATAATGGTAAGTCTCGTCATATCAGAAGGCGACACAAAACCATTAGACACCTGCTCTCAAATGGAGTAATCTCTATAGAATATATAAAATCGGCTGACAACCTAGCGGATCCATTTACTAAAGGTCTGTCGCGAGAGCAGGTTCTGAGATCATCAAGAGGAATGGGTTTAAAGCCTATGACGAAAGAGGATACTTGATGGAAACCCTACTTAGAAATTGGAGATCCCAAGATCTAGGTTCAAAGGGACAACTAAATCTTGTTGAATCGACGAAAGCACTGAGAGATTAACATCTCATACCCATTCTTAGGATGATAAAACAAGTGCTGCCTGCAAATAGTTAGGATAAGCTTGGCTTTTAATGATTCCCATAGCTTTGAAATAAAAGTGGGGTATAGCAGGATACTCTTTATGGGAAATCACCTTGTGAGTGTGAAATGGGGCCGTTTCTAGGAGAATGAAGAGAGGCTACATTCTCCAAGTTCACTCATGATTAACCAGGGATGTTCAAGGCCAAAATGAACACAACAAGAGAACTTAGTTCTGTGAGGAGATGAAACTGTGTGATAGTTATTGTCTAGGTTCACATGAACGCCCGGGTAGTTCAAGACATCATGATCACTACCTGGTCAAGTGAATCCGATAGCTAATTACTAAGGGTGGTTCAAAGTTGAAAAATTACTACCATTCCTGATGCAGTGATTTTCCGATTGTACTCTCAGAGTCTTTCTGTCATGTTTTTTGTTTTTCTGTCGTGTCTGGATTACATGGTCTGGTAATTTCCATTCATGTGGGGGATTGTTGGAATTAATTTTTGCAGTTTTCCGGGCCGGATTCCGGCAAGCTCCGGCCACCGGCGGCACCGGAAAATGAGTGGATTGCGATCCTCTCGTCGAGTACTATTCCGTAGTATACTCACTTGCCAAAAACGAATCCCGTATGAATGAGAAATGTTGATCCAAAGTTGGGTACTTGAAAGGTACCAACTTAACAAATGGATAGTCCCATATCGGAAATTGGGAAAGATTGTTACTAGTATATATACTAGAAAACTGGACTAGAGGGCGTGGCCCGGGGGTTACCACTAACGTGTAGTGGAGAGAGGACTTAGCCAAAATGACAAACACACACACGCCCACGCGCGCGCGCGCGCCCGACCCGGCCCGGCTCCGGCCCCGGCCCCGGCCCCCGCCCCGGCTTCGGCCTTGGCTTGGCTTGGTCTGGTCTGGCTTAAAATTTTATTTTACCTTTTTGCCCAGACAGCCTCTTCCCCTACTGAACTGAAAAGACTTTTCAGATTCAGTAACTGAGGCCATTACTCTGTAACAGCAGAGTAATGGCTCACCAGTTACTAAGCTGAAGAGTCCCCATTACTCTGCTGTTACAGAGTAATGGCTGCTGAACAGTCTCCAGTCCAACTCTTATACCCAGACATCAGCTCCCAAACAGACATAGAAAATTTTTTCCACTTGAGTCTTCCTCTTCTTCTTCCTCTGCTCTGAGTCCAGTGTCTGTCAACTGAGAGTACACACAGACAGCAGTTCGTTGTCTCTGAAGCAAGGGTGCTGCATCTTCAGAGAAGGTACAGTTGTATCCTGGGAGGCGATTTGCCAGTAACCGTCACACTACGGGGCAAATTCTGCTTTAAGGACAGAGATTCTTCAAAATCTCGACTCTGTACAAGTTTATTGTTTACTGTTTTCCTTTCTGTATTTGATTTCTTCACAACTTTGTTGGAATTTCTTATTATTTTCTATTCAGATTCTAACAGAATTAACTCAAAATCATATTCAAAACCTATTCAACAAACTAAACACTTAAAGTACCACAGCTAATAAGTAAATTGGATTCAAATTGGATCGGAGTTATATCAAATAGGGGAAACATAGATGATTTGCAAATGTTAAAAACATAGTACAGTGAGAAGAAAGCCATATACAATGAGGGTCCTTTGCCAACAAGAGGGTTCTGGTTTGATATTTTCAAAAATATTTAGATAGAACAAGATTGTCACTTACATTAAGTTCAATATTGTGGAAAACAGAAAATGGAATGAAGCTGGAAACTGCGCTTAGCCTTCAAGGGCTTTAGAGGCAAAAAGTTTCTAAGTATTTTAGTGAAAACACAGATACATCATGATATAAAAAGAGAAAGTAAATAACTTCAGAAATAATGATAAAATCCACAATTTAGAACTAAAATATTAAAGTCATTACAATATGGCAATATCAAGTGCATCATTATAATAAGGCAGTAGCAAGTGCATCATTACAGTAAGGCGGTATCAAGTGCAAGATATCGAAGCAGAAGGTAAAATTTCAAAAAGATAAATAAAGATAAAGTGGGGACAACACAGGGTTTATGCAAGATGTTAGACCTACAATCAAGGCCAGTTGTGCGTAGTATTCCAAAAGGAAGGGGGTCGGGGGGTGTATAGGAAAGAAGGGAGGGAGGGGTGGTTATGAGATTTATGACCTCACGTAGAACCTAAGAGTAAACTAAATTAGTTTGGTCCTACCAGCTTTGAAGTGAAACTAGGGATGAAAGAACCCACCTGCTATGGACGGCAATGAAATCTGCTCGTTTAACCTGAATTCTCGAATTTGGAGATGAAACTCCAATCAAGAATCTGGGCTCAGATTTGTATTTCATATTTTCTTGTCCTTTTCTCCCACTTATACCTTCTAAGCACATATATAACAGGTCCAATGACCATAACTAACTCCAAATCATCTCAAATTCTTTTCTTATGCCAGTTAAAATATCCTTCACAAAAGGGTTGCAAGAACATATCTTTTTGAAGCCAAAATCTAGTCAGTTTTTTTCCTTATTACTCCCTTCTTTCTATTAAATAATCGACTGCACCCTCGTCATCAAAATGTCAGGTATCAATTCTTATAGTTTTGTTCTGCCCTAATCCCAATTAGAGCCCTGACAATCTATAGATTTACAATGAATGCTAGATGTTATTAATAAGGTATCCTTGTAATTACTTTTTCTTAGTTTCAAGAAAGCTTCTCATCGGTCAGAATTTAGAAGGGTAAAAAAGCGAGGCTCTCCTCTCCGACCTTCCATATCCAGATCCGGCCGCCCTTCTCCACTTTCTCCCGTCCTTCATTAATATTGTCCAGCTCACCAAGTGCTTCAGACCCAGATCCCCAGTTTCTTCTCCTCCCCTTTCTTGGCGATCCACTCGCCCCCCCTCGGAGTTTCGGTCCGAGCCCCGCGCAGCCACCTGAGCTTGCGGCGTGTCCTGGCCCTCGCTCAGCACAGCTTTGGGGCTTCCTTGTCTCTTTCCTACCTCCGTTGTGGGGTCGGGCCCTGGGTATCATCCCGCTTCCTTTTCTCGCTCGTGTTTGCCCCTGTTTGTGGATCTCCCTTCGTTGCGCCTTCCTCCGGTGGCGCCCCAACTCCGGCTGCTCTCCAGTTCACCCTTTCACTGTGAGTTTTTCCCTCTGGTGCCGCCTTAACTCCTACAGCTATCCAGGAACTAACTATTTATCCCATCACTGTGAGTTTTACGACTTTAATTGTTTGCTTAGTATTCTGGTAGTGTTTCTTTCGGGTGTGTTGTGGGGGCTTTGCTAATGCATTACTGTTACTAGTGTGTGCTTAGTGTGTGCTGTATCGGATTCCCTGTGCTGAGGTACTTCTAGTTGATCTATTGTATTTTCTTGTAATTGTTCTTCCCTTCCCCCTGCGGCTCAGTACCGTCAGTGGTTGTTTCAGCTCCTAGTTGTTCCCTGAGCAACAGTTTGCTCAAGTTCTGTTAGTTCTGTTATTCTTCTCATATTCAATTTTATCTCCCATCTTTTTTCTCTCTATTTTGAGGGTGTTGTTGCCCCCCCTTGTGCTGCACTGGTTTCTTCTTTGGTGGTGGTGTTTTGGTGAGTTTGGATTTGTACTATCTCTGGTACTATTGTCCAGTGCCTTATTCTTTGTTGGTGTATTGATTTGAGGCATTCTTGGGCTGGTTTCAGCCATGAATCTCACCGAGTCTGATGCTAGACCTAACAGTTCAGTGACGGTTCAGGAATTGAAGAGTGACTTGTCTTCTCCTCTTTTTGCTAACATCTATCTTTCTCGGTACTCTCCCATCTTCACTATTTTTCTTTCTTCTTGTAGGTCCGACCCTCATCTGGTTTGTTTCAGGTGCTTCCTTCCTGGAAATTTTGAACGTGAGTGCGTGAATAAAATGAAGTGCATTTTCTGTGATAAGTTTGGTCACTCGCGCAGTCGATACTTTTTCCTCCAAAAACTCCTTGGATTTTTCAGAGGCCATCCCTTACCGGCCAAACTTCTCTCCTTTCTTAACTACCTCCTCTTAAAGCGCAAACTTCATGTTTGCTTGGCAAGGAATTTAGTCTTAAATCTGGAAAGGATTCCGACTCCTCGGTAGTTGTTCCTTTACCAGCTATGAACTCCACTACTTCTTCCACTGCTTATTGTGATTCTATTGCTACTCTTCAGCCTCCTAATATTGCTAACCTTTTTAAGGATCATAATGTTTATACGAAAATTGTCTCCTACCCTCGGTTGGGTTATTACAAGGCTCGTCCCCATTCTTCTTCGGTGGCGCCTTCGTTAAGTTTGAGTCTGGATAAAAATGAAGGTTTGTTTAAATCATTTCTCTTGTCATTCTTGGTTTCGAAGTGCAATGGGGCACGCTCTGCATCGCCGCATTTCAGGCCCTCAGGTGCCTACTGCCAATGCTAATATTTATTTTAAGAAAGCTTCTTTATTTTATAATTTTTCTTGTTCTATGATGATTTCTTCTCCCAAACTTTCTACGTTCTCTTTTCATTTTTCGGGATGCATCTTCGCGTTGTATCAAGATTTAGGGGTTCAATCTTGGCTCAATCATCTCCTGATGGAGGTTTTGCATATCCTGCACTCTTTTCCCCTCAAGTTTTCTCCGATTCTTGATGACTCTTCTTTCTCCCATTTTTTCGATCATACTAACTCCATCCCAATATTCTCATCAGTTGATTCCAGTTTTCTCTTTCCCTCTTCTTGCATCATCAAAGACGAAGCTAGCAGGTCTGACCCTACTGCAATTTCGTTCTCATTGGTGAAGGTCGTCCCTCCCCCCGTTAAGAGGAAATACAATAAGAAAGCCTTTAATAATTTGCAGATTCGTGTGAGTGCTCGTATTCTTGCTAGGAAACAAGCTTCTGTGTCAGCTCTTCAGCTTGTGCACAGTTGAGTTTTTGCTTCTCTATGCCATCCTCGGTGTAGGCAGTCAGGCTTATCATTTTTGTGCTGCTAGAGTGCTCTTGGGCTGCTGAGTCGATTTCTGCTCAGTTAGCCTATCCTTTTGCTATTTTGTGGCGTGCCCGGTCTCCGCCTAGCTTCTTCTGTTTTTATTCTTATTCTGTGTTTGTTTCTTTTTCTTCGTCGAGTCTCCCTATGACAGTGTGCCTTTCTCTCTGCCATTCCTCTTATTTTTGAATCTTTCCTTTAGGCGTGTGGTTGTTTTCCTATCAGTATTGTCAGGGTCGCTGACCTTGTATAGCACCCTCTTTATTTGCTACTTTGCTTCGATTTGTTGGCGTTTTCTCTCTTTTCTCTTCTGTGCAAGTGGAGATTGGTGTCTCTGTGAGGGGATGTTTGGCCTTCTGTTTCATGGCTCAGTCTCTTTGTTCTGATACACTTTTTTGCTCATGTTGTCGAGTTGTCTGTGCCCCGGGACCTCACTTCATGCTCGTGGCAGTTCTTTTTGCCTTGCGGAAGTGAGCCTTAGTGGGAGTATGCATTTCTCTTGGGTGCGGCAGGGTGCTCCTTTTGATGCATAGTAATCCTGGCTGATGGCGCCGTCACCCTTTTCAGTGTTGTTCTACTTTGTATTGCAGATCTCTTATCTGCGTGCTATTCAGCCGATTTTTGATTTCTTTGTTGTAATCTTCTTTCAGTTTTACAGCTTGTAAAACCTTTGTAATTTTGTTTGTAGCTATACTATTTTTGTTGATTTATATATTTTTTGATGGCTGGAGCCGTTTAGCTCTATCCGATATATCAAAAAAAAAAGGTATGCTTGTAATTTTTAAACTTGTAAAGCTTAAATCACGGTGTTCACTGACATTTCACTAAGTGTACTGCACGTATTTTTATTCATAATTGCTAGCCGCTCAAAACCTCATTGATCCCCTTGATGCATAACAATTTTATCAATTTTCGTTTTGTTATTAAAAGCCTTGTTTATCTTCCAAGTGCATAATTTTAATAATTGAGATCAGTATAGATTGTGTGTACAATACACATGAGAGGCAACACATGTGCATGTCCAAACAACCACATCCCCAACTCTAGGCTGTGATACTCGACATGCTGTCATCATAAAAGATCGAAGTACTTTTTAATTGCTAACAAAAAGATCTACATACATACTAAACATGAAGATTACAAGTAGATCGACACTTTTACCTCCGTTCTTCTGTGCTTCAGCAATCACATGAAGAGCAAGAGTAGTCTTCCCTGAAGCCTCTGGACCATAGATCTCCACAACACGTCCCTACCAAAGCCAAGAGACGAGATTAATAAGCATCAGCATCAACATACAAGGAAAAAAGTATAACATAAGAAAATTCAGTCAGAAAACTGGATGACTCGGAATGGCTTGATATCAATTCGAAACTGCCATGTTGGTATAGGTATCAAGAATTTCAGACATTTCAGAACAAAGCAGTATCGACAATTCGACAACCTAAACTTTTTAAAGCAATCATAAATTTTAAAAGATTGTTTTTTAGAAAGTAATATTATGAAGTCCTTGAAATAAAATAAAATGTTAATGATTAAACTTGATTTGATCAAATATTCTATAATGGAAAAACTAATGCAATGATTGATCTACATGAAATTCCAACAATATCCAATTTCATATCTGATATGGGTCAGGAATAAAACGTGGCTCATCCTGAGCCACTAGATCCCCTCAGGATACGCGTCCTTTCTGATCCTTCAGATCTGCCACGTCAGCACCGAAAAACCGCCCGGAGCTCTGCCACGTTAGCCCGGAAACCACTCCGGTGCCTGCCACGTCAGCCCTATACCGCCCGACTTTCCACCGCTTCGGCCAATCGGGTAACCGGGTCCGGCCCAGCCCCAAACGGGTCTGGACCCGATTAGAATCTCCTATAAATACCAGGCCCTCTCCTTTCTTCAGAGGTAATCGATCTTTTCCCCACAAAACCCTAGTTACTGTTGCTTTATCCTAGTGACTGACTAGATCGTCGGAGGGTCTACCATCGGGACCAACTCGGTGTTTCGAGACCGTCTGCAGGTACACAAGACCTCGGATCCGAGCCCTCTGATCCGAGCCCAGACATTCACCTCACTACCAGCCCGTCGCAGGTACCGCTCGGTCAGCCGAGGGTCGTCCGACCAGCAGCTTTCTCCTTCAAATATAAATCGAGTAGAGAACTCACACCTGGTGCATCCACACGTCTCCCAGAAACAAACCGCATCAGGTTGGCGCCGTCTGTGGGAACGCTACTTCGGAACCCGACCCAAGTACTACCGCCGAGGTACCTCGATCGCCGAACTCTCATGGCCTCCAAAGGCAAGGGGGCTGCGTCCTCCGTCAACCGACGGGACACACCCCCATCAAATACCAACGCCGGGCCGCGCACATCAAAGCATAGGGCTTCCCGTCAGGGGTCCCAGCGGGCCGCCACTCCTCCAATCCAACCCGACCTTCGAAGGGTAATCTCCAGTCGACAGGCTGACCGCAGTAGGGAAAGGGCCGCTTCCAACTCGGCCCCGAACCACCCTAGGCCACCGCCGGAAGAACGAAGGCCAGCACTCAGCCGAGTCGGGAGGCAACCTCCGGTCCAACCGGCCCGAGCTGAGGGAGCTCCTGTCACTCAACAGGAGTTCCAGGATTTCCGAAGGGAAATCCTTGGGGCTCTCCAACAGGCCCCCAGGGAGGAAGCACGCCATTCCCAAACCAGGTTAGACGCTGAGGCCAGCGTCTCTCGCTCCTCAACAATCCATCCCGAGGCCGATGGCGTACTCCCAAGGCGCCTCCAAGAAATGGAGGACCGAATCGATCACATAGGCGACGGAGGTGTCAGAGCCGGTCAGGGGTACAGACCTGTCCGACCCCCCTTTTCCGCCCTCATTATCCAAGCGGAAATACCACGGAACTTCCGACCCCCACAATTCGAGACCTATAACGGCGAAGGGGATCCTGCTGATCACATGGAGGGTTTCAAAACCCTCATGATGATTCACAGCGCATCGAATCCTCTGCTGTGCCGAGCATTTCCTGCCACCCTTCGGGGTCCGGCTCGTGAGTGGTTCTCGAAACTTGCCCCCGGCTCCATTTACTCCTTTGATCAACTGGAGGGCAATTTCCTCGCCCATTTTGTAACCAGCCGGAAGGCCGAAAGAACGAGCGCCTCCTTACTTGGGCTCAGGCAGGAAGGGGGGGAATCACTCAGGGCATTTGTCCGGAGATTCACGGCAGAGGCGAGGTCGGTCTCCTCTCTCGATCCGGGCGTCGCCTCCGCAGCATTTCGGCACAACGTCCGTCATGGACAGCTGAAAGCTTCTCTGGCGAAGAAGCCCCCGATCGATTTTCCCGACCTCCTCAACCGAGTCGAGAAGTACATCAGGGCAGAGGAAGCCCTAAACCCCGACGAATCCAGAGAAGCACTCGGAAAAGGGAAGCGGAAGGCCGAGGAAGTCGAGCCTTCAAAAAAGGCTCCGAAGGACGGGGGCACCATGAAGAAGGTACCACCGGTTCCTCGCTTCGAAAGGTATACCCCACTCACACAAAATGTGTCCTCCATACTCCTGGCGATCGAGGACAGAGACCTCGTTCAGTATCCCCCTCGACCGTCCAACAACACTAGCAAGAAAAGGGATCAACGGTTCTACTGCCGCTTCCACCGAGACAACGGGCACGACACAGATCACTGCCGTGCCCTGAAAGATGAAATCGAGGCCCTCATTCAGCGAGGGTACCTCCGGGAGTATAAGCAGGATGATGCTCGGGCGCAAAGGGACACGAGGAACAGGAGAACCTCACCTCCTCCTCGAGCTCCCCTGCAGCTCCCCGGGCAAGAGCAGGAGCTCGAAGAGCCGGACAGCCAAGCCATATTGCACTGCGTCCACGGAGGGCCCATGGGAGGGGATTCTAACACCTCCCGCAAGGCGTTCATCCGGGACGTTAACGCCGTCCAAGGACCTCTCCCCCCTCAAATTCAACCACTCCCCGTCTCCTTCTCGGGTGACGACCTGGAGGGGGTTCGGCTCCCCCATTGCGACGCCCCCGTAATCAATCTCAGCATGGCAAACTTTGATGCTCGGCGGATCCTTGTGGACAACGGGAGCTCGGTCAACATTCTGTTCCTCGATGCTTTCGAGAACCTAAAGCTCCCCCGAAGCAGGCTCAAGCCTGCAGGATACACCCTGCACGGATTTTCTGGAGTTCCGGTGACAATCGAGGGGATCGTCACGCTGGATGTCACGGCTGGCACGGCCCTGAACCGGAGAACCGAGTCCATGGACTTCATGGTTGTCAACGTCAAGGCAGCCTACAATGCCATACTCGGTCGACCAGGTCTCTGCTCTCTCCAGGCTGTCCCCTCGGCCTACCACCAGAAGATGAAGTTCCCTACCAGTACCGGGGTAGGAGTGGTCCGAGGGAACCAGGAAGCCGCTCGCTCCTGTTATATGACAGCAATAGGAAGCGGAGTGTTTCCCCTCGACGCCGTGGAGATGCAGCCCCAAAGGACCCAGCCAGAGCCGGAGTCGGCAGACGAGCTGGAGGATGTCTCCTTCGAGACAGTCGCTCCCTCGCACCCCGCCTTAAGTCCGATCTCATCACCTGCATCCGGCGAAATGTCGATCTGTTCGCCTGGAAGCCATCTGACATGCCCGGAATTTCCGAGGAACTCATCATGCATAAACTCAGCGTTATCTCCGGCTCGAAACCAGTGGTACAAAAGCGACGCAAGTTCGCGCCAGAGCGACAACAGGCAGTTAATGCAGAAGTCGACAAACTCCTTGCCGCGCGCTTCATCCAGGAGGTCAGCTACCCCGAGTGGCTGGCAAACGTCGTCATGGTCAAGAAGGCAAGCGGGAGCTGGAGGATCTGCATTGATTTCACGGATCTCAATAAAGCGTGCCCGAAGGACCCATTCCCCCTTCCCAGGATCGATGCTCTCGTCGATGCAACATCGGGTCACGAGCTCCTGTCCTTCATGGACGCGTTTTCAGGCTACAACCAGATCCGCATGTTCCCTCCCGACATCGCCAAGACGTCCTTCGTCACAGACCAGGGGCTCTATTGCTACAAAGTCATGCCCTTCGGGCTGAAGAACGCCGGAGCCACATACCAGAGGCTCGTCAACCGGGTCTTCAAGGAACAGATCGGGCGCAATATAGAAGTATATGTGGATGACACACTCGTCAAGAGCCGGCGGGGGGAGGATCACGTAGCCGATCTGGAGGAGGCCTTTGGGGTACTTCGGACCCATAACATGAGACTTAATCCGAGTAAATGCGCCTTCGGCATCTCCGCGGGAAAGTTTCTTGGGTTCATTATCAGCCAAAGGGGAATCGAAGCGAACCCCGAAAAGATCCAAGCAATCCTAGACATGCCCCCTCCCAGGAACATCAAAGAAGTCCAACGACTGACAGGAAGACTGGCGGCCATCGGCCGTTTCCTCTCCAAGTCCGGAGAGAAGTCTCTTCCCTTCTTCAAAGCCCTGCGCGGCACCGACGGGTTCGAATGGGGTGTCCAACAGCAAGAGGCCTTCGCCCAGTTAAAGGAATACCTCGCGAACCCCCCTCTTCTCAGCAAGCCCGAACCAGGAGAGCCACTCTGGCTCTACCTATCAGCCTCGGAGAAGGTGCTCAGCGCCGTTCTCGTTCGGGAGGAAGAGGGATCACAGAAGCCTGTATACTACGTCAGCAAGGTCTTGTTCGATGCCGAGACCAGGTACTCTCGGATGGAGAAAGTAGCGTATGCCCTGGTCATGGCCTCGCGGAAGCTCCGTCCATATTTTCAATCTCATTCTGTCCAAGTGCTGACGGACCAACCCCTGAAGGCCGTACTCTACAACCCAGAAAGCTCGGGTCGACTCGTGAAATGGTCGATTGAGCTCAGCCAGTATGACATTGGCTATCAGCCCAGAACAGCCATCAAGGGGCAGGCGCTCGCGGAGTTCATTACGGAGTGCACTATCTCCGAGCACCCTGCAAACACGGAAAACGACCAGACGTGGGAAGTTTACGTCGATGGTTCCTCCTGCGAGGCAGGCAGCGGAGCGGGCATCATCCTTCGAGGCCCAGACGGTTTTCTTCTGCAGTACTGCCTCCGCCTCAACTTCCTGGCCTCTAACAACGAGGCCGAATACGAGGCAATGATCGCTGGGCTCACCCTAGCTCATCAAGCTGGTGCCAGGCAAATCAGGGCTTTCAGCGACTCCCAGCTCGTGGTCAACCAGATCACCGGGGAGTACGAGGCCCGAGACGATCGCATGGTTCGTTACCGAGCTGTAGTTCAACGCCTACTATCGTCCTTCGACGAGTCGGCTGTTTTGAGGATCCCCCGGGAACAGAATGTCCAGGCTGACGCTTTGTCAAAATTGGCATCCTCTTCCTTCGAAGGTCTCGACCGCACGGTCCTGATCGAGGTCATGCTAAAACCCAGCATCGACATCCCGGAGGTCCTGTGCATTGAAGATGGAGCTTCCCCCGAAGACTGGACCACTCTAATTAGGCGATTTCTCGTCAAGGGAGAGCTCCCAGAAGACCGAGGCAAAGCGAGAAGGGTCAGGGCCCGAGCGGAAAGGTTCGTAATGATCGACTCAACACTCTTTAAGAGGTCCTACACTACATCGGATGGTCGGCCTTATCTCCGCTGTCTCACTCCCGATGAAGCCGAGTATGCTCTCAAAGAATTACACGAGGGGATTGGCGGGTGTCACATGGGAAGTCGTTCGCTCGTGCGAAAGGCTTTGAACCACGGGTACTACTGGCCCACCATGCTGCAGGACGCTCTAAACCTCGTCAAGAAGTGTGGCCCCTGTCAAAGATTCTCGCCCATCAAAAGGGTTACTCAAGCAAACCTACGATCCATGGCCAGTCCAACCCCCTTTGCAATGTGGGGGATGGATCTGGTAGGCCCTTTTCCTAAGGCGACGGGGCAACGAAAGTTTCTTATAGTTGCCATCGACTACTTCACCAAATGGATCGAGGCGGAGCCACTAGTTACGATCACCGAGCAGCAGACCCAACAATTCTTCTGGAAGCACATTATCTGTCGGTTCGGGATCCCCCAAGTACTCGTCACGGATAACGGGACCCAGTTTGCAGGCAAGCATTTCCACAAGTTCTGCGAAGACCTCGGTATCCAGCAGCGCTTCTCTTCAGTATGTCATCCCCAATCCAACGGACAGGCAGAGAACGCGAATCGTCAGATCCTCGACGGACTCAAGAAGCGACCCGATAAATCCTCCAAGGGGCTATGGGTCGACGAACTGCCGAGCGTTCTCTGGGCCCACCGAACAACAAAAAGAATTCCGACAGGGGAGTCACCCTTCAACTTAACGTACGGCGCTGAGGCCGTCATTCCCCTGGAAATAGGTATCCCCTCTCCCCGAATTATGGCTTTTGACGAAGCAAGCAACTCCATGCAACTCCGAGCCGACCTGGACCTCATTGACGAGGTCAGGGAGAAGTCATCCATCAGAAGGAACATCTACCAGCAAAGAATCGAGAGGTTCTATAACAAGAAGGTGCGCCCAACAAACATTGCTCTAGGAGATCTTGTCCTCCGGAAACTGGCGGTATCCAACCCCGGCCAAAAAAGGAAGTTGGCACCAAACTGGGAGGGCCCTTATAAGGTTTCAGAGGTCGTACGACCGGGTACCTATCGCCTGACCGACACCGACGGCAAGCCTGTCAAGAGGCCCTGAAATGCGGAACACTTGATTAAGTTCTTAGGAGAGTAGCCTCCATGTAAAATATAACAATTGAAATCGGCACGTTGGGCCTAGTCTTTTGTAAAGTCCTGTAAACGGCACGTCGTGCCTAGACTTGTCTGTAACAAGCATATATTGTAAACGTCAGCTTTCTTAAAACAAGCTTAAGACTCCATTTCTTGTAAACAGATAAAGGATACCTCACGGGTTCGGCACTCGGATGAAATCGCGAGTCCAAACATGCTTCTCTTACAAGCGTGGGGCTCGGCACTCGGATGAAATCGCGAGTCCAAACAAGCTTAAGACAACCGCAGAGTATACCCAACAGGTGGGGCTCGGCACTCGGATGAAATCGCGAGTCCAAAACATGCTTCTCTTACAAGCGTGGGGCTCGGCACTCGGATGAAATCGCGAGTCCAAACATGCTTCTCTTACAAGCGTGGGGCTCGGCACTCGGATGAAATCGCGAGTCCAAACATGCTTCTCTTACAAGCATAGGGCTCAGCACTCGGATGAAATCACGAGTCCAAACATGCTTCTCTTACAAGCGTGGGGCTCGGCACTCGGATGAAATCGCGAGTCCAAAACATGCTTCTCTTACAAGCGTGGGGCTCGGCACTCGGATGAAATCGCGAGTCCAAACATGCTTCTCTTACAAGCGTGGGGCTCGGCACTCGGATGAAATCGCGAGTCCAAAACATGCTTCTCTTACAAGCGTGGGGCTCGACACTCGGATGAAATCGCGAGTCCAAAACATGCTTCTCTTACAAGCGTGGGGCTCCGCACTCGGATGAAATCGCGAGTCCAAACATGCTTCTCTTACAAGCATGGGACTCGGCTCGCACCGTCTCTCCACGAGAACAAGTGCAGGAGCTCGGCACCGACCCCGAGCAAGGTGGGTGTCCCCTCCGGGGGCACCACGACCTGAACGCTCGGCGGCGGGGCTACGCTACGCCTGCAGTTGTCTTTCTCACCGTTGTGGGGGCTCGGCACCCGTCCCTCGCTCGGTTTGACCTCCTCGGAGGCCATCAACCGAGACTCGAGGCGACATCCGCCAGCCACTCCCGCACCGTCTCTCCACGAGAACAAGTGCAGGAGCTCGGCACCGACCCCGAGCAAGGCGGGTGTCCCCTCCGGGGGCACCGCGACCTGAACGCTCGGCGGCGGGGCTACGCTACGCCTGCAGTTGTCTTTCTCACCGTTGTGGGGGCTCGGCACCCGTCCCTCGCTCGGTTTGACCTCCTCGGAGGCCATCAACCGAGACTCGAGGCGACATCCGCCAGCCACTCCCGCACCGTCTCTCCACGAGAACAAGTGCAGGAGCTCGGCACCGACCCCGAGCAAGGCGGGTGTCCCCTCCGGGGGCACCACGACCTAAACGCTCGGCGGTGGGGCTACGCTACGCCTGCAGTTGTCTTTCTCACCGTTGTGGGGGCTCGGCACCCGTCCCTCGCTCGGTTTGACCTCCTCGGAGGCCATCAACCGAGACTCGAGGCGACATCCGCCAGCCACTCCCGCACCGTCTCTCCACGAGAACAAGTGCAGGAGCTCGGCACCGACCCCGAGCAAGGCGGGTGTCCCCTCCGGGGGCACCGCGACCTAAACGCTCGGCGGCGGGGCTACGCTACGCCTGCAGTTGTCTTTCTCACCGTTGTGGGGGCTCGGCACCTGTCCCTCGCTCGGTTTGACCTCCTCGGAGGCCATCAACCGAGACTCGAGGCGACATCCGCCAGCCACTCCCGCACCGTCTCTCCACGAGAACAAGTGCAGGAGCTCGGCGTCGATCCCGAGCAAGGCGGGTACTCTCTCCAAGGGCGCCACGACCTTGACACTCGGCGGAGACGCTCGACGCTGCCTTCCGCCTGTTCACTCACCAAGTGTTGGAAAAAATTTTATTTAAGCTTTGAGGCATCCGCCTTCCACAGACGCCCCGAGCCTTGAGTCGGATTATTGGCCACCCTCTCACCCGCGAACAGCTCGGGGTTTACGGCTTTTTCCAAAAACCTAAACCCCGAACTGTTCGAGGATGGCAGGGAGGCCAAAGACTAGCGGCCCTCTCTCTCTCGACTCGAACAGATCAGTCGACCCCTCTGTCGCCCAAGAACAGCTCGGGGTTTACGGCTCGAACAAAGCCCAAAACCCCGAATTGTTCCCGGGCGGCGGAAGAGCCACCGAGCTTCGGACTTCTCCGAACACCCCAAACGATCGGTCGGCCCACCGTTCACCAACGAACAACCCGGGGTCCCATGGCCCTGACGGCCGGTACCCCGAATTGTTCGAGGGTGATCGGTGTGCCTCCAATCCGGGATGCTCGGAAACATTACATTTTGTGGACGCCCGCCATGGACAGGCACCCGAGTCAAATAACTCACTGATGGAAAACTGAGGGGGGGTGGAGATTATATAGCCCCCTGAGGCCTCATTTATTATGCCTGGGAATGTGAAACGGCGGAAGGCGAAACGTCGCCATAAATATGCCTAGGAAGGCGAAACATCGCGATTATTGACGCAGTCGCGTCAAATGCGACTCTTCGGAGATTTCACGCCAACTACACTCGGCATCCGAGGCAATCAAGGCTCCGGAGAACAAATGATCTTATTCATTACTCATTGCTTACAACTCAATGAATGAAAACGCAAATACAATGAAGGCTCTCAACTCACTCACTCTGCCGGGAACTCGAATTCGGGGCTCCTGTGACGCTCGGCTATTCCAACCACGGAGGATGTGCCCACCACCGAGCTCTCCGCATCATCCGGCTGTGTCGCAACCGGCGAGGGCGGCAGCAACCTCCCCGGAGTGGAGTTACTTGCCTCTTCAACAAGACCGGCACCCAGTATGAGCTTCAACTGGCGAACCTCCAATTCTTTCTCTATGACGGCCTCGCGAAGAGAAGATTCGGAGGCCGATCGCCCGCTAGAGGTATCCGAGACCGCCCAGTCCTTCTCAATGACCCACCAGTCCCGGTCGGCTACAATTTTTCTCAAACGAGCCACCTCTAGACCGAGCTCTCTCGACTTGTTCAAAAAGTAATTCTTGGCAGCCTCTCGGTCCCGAGCCAACTTTCGTTGGCGAGCCAGCCTCTATCAAAAGAAAAAATACAAGTATTACAAAATGCAAGTGTTCTAGGGTCGGCCCAAAAATTTCATATTTCATTTCATTTCAAAAAGTTCGATACAAAATTCGCGGTGGCCAGTCCGCCGAGGGCATTTACAACAAAAAGGAAAAAAAAACAAAAAACATCTAGTCTTGAGGGTCGGGGTGCACCTTTTCCTCGTGGTGGCCCCCGTCGTCACCATCACCACCAGGTGTCGGAGGCAGGTCCGGCTTCCACCCAAAGCTGAGGTGGTCGACGTTGCACTCAGGATAAATATACTTGAAGTGAGACTTGGCCTGCTCGTAAGCCTCGTCTTGCGCCGTCACCAATGTCTCCCCCAAGACCGCCTCCAAGTCCACCACGGCCTTCTGTGCCTTCTCCTTCTCCGCCGCCTCGGCCGCGATCTTTTTCAGCAGGTCCTCTCGGTCCTGCTTATGGATCTTGTCCAAGGACTCTATCTGGGCCTCGTGAACTACCACCATGTCCCGAGCCTCCTTGAAGTCGTCCGTCGCCTTGGTCAGTTCCCGAAGGAACTTCTCCTTCTGCTTCCGCTCGTATGTGATCTCCTTCTCCAGACACTTGTGGAAGTGCTGACCGTGGAGCATCGACTGTCAAGAAAAATCAAACTTAGCAATAATTACAAGTCCACTCACCAGATGGGCCTCGAACAACTTACCGAGAGGGTCGCTTGGGCCCAGCGCATGTAGGCCTGATCGGCCGTCTGCGCCGCCAAGGCCATTCCATCCCGATCGGTGATGGCCTTCGAGACGAACTCCATCGATACGGGTCCGTCGAGAATTGTGTCGCCCTTCAGGATCGACCAATCAGGAACGAAGGGCATCGTCGCCATCCTTCCTACCAACTCCGCCGCGCTCGGACGTACGGGGGGAAGCTGTTGTGACGGGGCTTCAACCGTTTTCCCCGATCCCCCCGCTGGGTCTCGAGCCGACCGCAACGAATGGTGATGCTTCTTCTGCTTCTTCGCCAAAGGCTGCTCCTCGGGCGCTGGGGGAGGCACGCTAGAGGGCCCTCCGGCTTGCGTAGGCTGAGCAGAAGGCTTCCGCTTCTATGCAGCGAGACGATCCTGCTCTTCTTTCTTCTTCTTCTCTTGCCTCGTCTTCTCGGCGGCGGCGAGCAGAATCTGCTTGGCGTGTGCCTGTTGTGTCGACATCCCTACAACAAGACAGGAAAGGAAGGCTAAACGTTAACACGAAGGCAGAAAGATGAAAAAATAAGGAAAGAAACATACTAGGGTCGGCGGGACTCAGTCCGGCCCTCGCTAGGTGAACCTCGGTCACCCGGCGCCATGCGATGCTGTCTCCCCTGAGTATATGTTCAACCCTCCCCCACTCCTTGGCAGTTAACTCACTCCTCTTCGGGGGCTTGCGCTTCGGCTTCATAAAATTCCACTGAGTCGGGATGTCCCATGACCCTTCGGTCTTCACGACAAAATACTTATCCCTCCAATTCTTAATCGAATCCGGGTGGCCGTGCACCACTCTTTTGTTCGGTCTCGGCGTGAAAAAGAATACGCCCTCAATATCTCCGAGCGAACCAATACTAAAGATGGCGCGGAAGTAGGAAAGCCTCGGCCTCACCCCTTTCTCTTGGCACTTCAGGATGAAGCAGATGCGCTGCTTCCAAGAGTTGGGGCCGTACTGCATGGGGGACAGCTCAGCCCAGTTCAAGACCGTCTTCACAAAAGGGTGCAGGGGGAACCTCAGCCCCGAGATAAAGGCATGCTCCGGAAATATGCAGTAGCCCGGAGCCAACACTGTCGTGGGTCGAATACCCGGGCTCGGTTGCAGGAGCTCGTACTCCCTCGGAATGTAGTAAGCAGCCCTGATGATATTCAGGTACTCCGGTCTCAAGACGCTGGGAGTATTGTCCGCACGAATCTTCGTCCTTGTGTTTTCTCCAGGCACGGGAGGGATCGGTTGAATGTCCTTCACATCATCGGGATACATTCGTATCGACACGGGATTTCGAAAGGTAACAGGTGGAACATCAAGGCCCGTCCTCGGCGCATCCTCGTCAGGCGAAGAAGGACTTTGAGGGATGGTGAGGACTAACTTCTTCCGACGTGGCCGAGGCTTGCGCTCGGGCGATGGCGTCGACAAGGGGGGCAACGGAGGCAGATCTTCTCCGTGGCCGGCCTCCGGCGCACCAATACCCTCTCCTTCCTCACTCTCCGTATCGCCCTGCTCTCCTTCCTCATCCTCTTCATCATCACCAGCATCCTGATCCGACTCCTCGTCCTCATCATCATGACTATCCTCGTCCGCACCGCCCTCTTCCATCGGCTCCTTCCCTAGCCTCCGAGAACTCAGCGGTTGCACGATTAAAGCTACGTCACTGTCGCCCTCGGAGCCAGGTTCGGAGAAAACCTCCTCTTTCACCTGGTACTTGCCCAGAGACGATGACGTTTCCAAATCTGACTCCATCTCCGAGTGACCAGACGAAGTAGCCTCGGAACCAGACTGAGTACGCGACATGTCAAAAAAGAGAATTACTAACCTGATGCTTGGAAAGTTACGCTTCTCTGCGAAGAATCCGCGAACAGCGATCGAAATGCCTGCGCTAAAATTGGAAAGTTGGGAATTATAAACGATAAGGTGAAAAGAAAAATGAGGGGGGTGGGGGTTTTTAAAGTAGACAACGACTCCTCGATTTTCGCAAATAAGCATCTAGCCGTTAGATCTTATCTGACAAGATCCAACGGCTAAACAAACGTTGATCTTTGCGCCATGACGTCAGCAGGGAGGATAAAATTCCAATACTACCCCTTCCTGTTTGCCCGACAGAAATCACCCCCTAGCAACATTTGAGAAATTGCGCCAAGTCAAAAAGCTCGGGTCGAAGCTCGAAGACAAACCACCTCTCCTTTCACCGGTGGGGCTCGACGCTCGGATGGAACTTCGAGCCATACCACCTTCTCCTTCAACAGATGGGATTCGGCGCTCGGATGGAAATTCGAGCTGGATCACCTTCTCTTTTCTCAAATGGAGCTCGGCGCTCGGATAGAACCGCGAGCCAGACCACCTTCTCCTTTAACAGGTGGGACTCGACGTACGGATAGGAACTCGAGCCAAACCACCTCCTTTCAACAGGTGGGACTCGACGCTCGGATGAAAATTCTTGGACTCACTGAAGAGTCTAGATCTGTTCATCACCTCCCAATTACTTCTGTTCAACCCATTACCAATGTCTTCCAAAAAAAAAAAAGCGATTCGAACAGGCGTCGCGGAATCAAAGTAGATCCTAGAAGAACTTTCGAAGAGGCAGTCTAGAACAAACATGCACCCGTCAACAAATAGGGGTCGACGTTCGGATAGGAACTCAAGCCATACCACCTTCTCCTTTCAAAGGTGGGGCTCGACGCTCGGATGGAAATTCGAGCCATACCACCTTCTCCTCTCACAGGTGGGGCTCGACGCTCGGATGAAAAGTCGAGCCATACCACCTTCTCCTTTCACAGGTGGGGCTCGACGCTCGGATGGCCTTTCGGGCCATACCACCTTCTCCCCCAACAGGTGGGGCTCGACGCACGGATGGGAATTCGAGCCATACCACCTTCTCCTTTCACAGGTGGGGCTCGACGCTCGGATGGAAATTCGAGCCATACCACCTTCTCCTCTCACAGGTGGGGCTCGACGCTCGGATGAAAAGTCGAGCCATACCACCTTCTCCTTTCACAGGTGAGGCTCGACGCTCGGATGGAAATTCGAGCCATATCACCTTCTCCTTTCACAGGTGGGGCTCGACGCTCGGATGGAAATTCGAGCAACACCACCTTCTCCTTCAACAGGTGGGACTCGACGCTCGGATGAAAATTCTTGGACTCACTGAAGAGTCTAGATCTGTTCATCTCCCAATTACTTCTGTTCAACCCATTACCAATGTCTTCCAAAAAAGCGATTCGAACAGGCGTCGCGGAATCAAAGTAGATCCTAGAAAAACTTTCGAAGAGGCAGTCTAGAACAAACATGCACCCGTCAACAAATGGGGGTCGACGTTCGGATAGGAACTCGAGCCATACCACCGTCTCCTTTCAAAGGTGGGGCTCGACGCTCGGATGGAAATTCGAGCCATACCACCTTCTCCTCTCACAGGTTGGGCTCGACGCTCGGATGAAAAGTCGAGCCATACCACCTTCTCCTTTCACAGGTGGGGCTCGACGCTCGGATGGCCTTTCGAGCCATACCACCTTCTCCCCCAACAGGTGGGGCTCGACGCTCGGATGGGAATTCGAGCCATACCACCTTCTCCTTTCACAGGTGGGGCTCGACGCTCGGATGGAAATTCGAGCCATACCACCTTCTCCTTTCACAGGTGGGGCTCGACGCTCGGATGGAAATTCGAGCCATACCACCTTCTCCTTTCACAGGTGGGGCTCGACGCTCGGATGGAAATTCGAGCCATACCACCTTCTCCTTTCACAGGTAGGGCTCGACGCTCGGATGGAAATTCGAGCAACACCACCTTCTCCTCCAACAGGTGGGGCTCGACGCCCGGATGGAACTTCGAGCCATACCACCTTCTCCTTTCACAGGTGGGGCTCGACGCTCGGATGGAAATTCGAGCCATACCACCTTCTCCTTTCACAGGTGGGGCTCGACGCTCGGATGGAAATTCGAGCAACACCACCTTCTCCCCCAACAGGTGGGGCTCGACGCTCGGATGGAAGTTCGAGCCATACCACCTTCTCCTTTCACAGATGGGGCTCGGCACTCGGGTGGAAATTCGAGCCAGACCGCCTTCTCCTTTCACAGATGGGGCTCGATGCTCGGATGAAAAGTCGAACCATACCACCTTCTCCTACAACAGGTGGGGCTCGACCCTCGGATGGAATCTCGAAGCCACGCCACCTTCACCTTTCACCGGTAGGGCTCGGCACTCGGATGGAAATTCGAGCCAGATCGCCTTCGCTTTTCTCAGAAGGGGCTCGGCGCTCGGATAGAACCGCGAGCCACTCGTCCTTCCCCAGAGGGGACTCGGCGCTCGGATCGGAGCTCGAGTCTCACCTCCCCCCTCACTCCTCTAAACTAACGAAGCGCTCGTCAAGCCGAATCTCCTAACCTCGGACAACGACCCATCGGATGGTCTGAACGACCCCACGCTCTTCCAACCAGCGAGGCAGTCGTCCGCCGACCCTTAGGTCTCGTCCGCCGACCCTTAGGTCTCGTCCACCGACCCTTAGGTCTCGTCCGCCGACCCCCTGAGCTCGGGCCAGGCTACTCCCCTCTTACTCAGTGGGGGCTCGACACTCGGATCAAAGCTCGAGCCAGGCGACTTCCCCTTTGCCAGTATGGGCTCGACGCTCGGATCGGAGCTCGAGTCTCACCTTCCCCCTCACTCTTCTAACTAACGAGGCGCTCGTCAGGCCGATCTCCTGACCTCGGACAAACGACCCAACGGATGGCCTGGACGACCCCTCGCTCTTCCAACTAGCGAGGCAGTCGTCCGCCGACCCTTAGGTCTCGTCCACCGACCCTCTGAGCTCGGTCCAGACTACTCCCTCTTACTCAGTGAGGGCTCGACACTCGGATCGAAGCTCGAGCCAGGCTACTTCCTCTCTCTCAGTGTGGGGCTCGACGCTCGGATCGAAGTTCGAACCAAGCCCCTTCTCCCTTCTCAGTGAACACTCGGAGCTCGGATCAAAGCTCGAGCCACTCGTCCTTACCCAGTGCGAACTCGGCGCTCGGATCGGAGCTCGAGTCTCACCTCCCCCCTCACTCCTCTAAACAAACGAGGCACTCGTCAAGCCAATCTCCTGACCTCGGACAACGACCCATCGAATGGTCTGGACGACCCCAGCGCTCTTCCAACTAGCGAGGCAGTCGTCCGCCGACCCTGACAGTCTCGTCAGCCGACCCCTAGGTCTCGTCCGCCGACCCTTAGGTCTCGTCCGCCGACCCTTCGGTCTCGTCCACCGAACCCCTGAGCTCGGGCCAGGCTACCCCCTCTTACTCAGTGGAGGCTCGACGCTCGGATCAAAGCTCGAGCCAGGCTACTTCCTCTTTCTCAGTATGGAGCTCGACGCTCGGATCGAAATTCGAACCAAGCCCCTTCTTCCTTCTCAGTAGACCCTCGGAGGTCGGATCGAAGCTCGAGCCACTTCTCCTTTCCCAGCAGAGACTCGGCGCTCGGATCGGAGCTCGAGTCTCGCCTCCTCGGACACCGACCCATCGCTCTTCCAACTAGCGAGGCGGTCGTCCGCCGTCCCTTAGGTCTCGTCCAACCGACCCCATGAGACCGACTGCCGACCCAAACACACTCACCATGGCGCCAACCTCATGACCTCGGACGCCGATCCCCATCACTCGACGAAACGAGCCTCATCGGATTGCCTGGACGACCCCTCGCTCTTCCGACTAGCGAGTCGGTCGTCCACCGACCCGTAGGGTTCGTCCGCCGACCCCTCGAGCTCGGCCACCGACCTCATGAGCTCGGCATGCGCACTACCAGCTCCCCCCTCCTAAAAAACTTCACCTCCCGCACATCCAACGAGGGGTCCATTCCACCTGCCCCTGGCCATCTTCGGGAAACGACAGATCCCACCTCTTACCCATCTGCCCTTCCCCTGACGACCAGGAGTCACCCCTGCACTGCTGGATCACCCAACCCTGCGGGAGTGTGGGGCTTGTGATATGGGTCAGGAATAAAACGTGGCTCACCCTGAGCCACTAGATCCCCTCAGGATACGCGTCCTTTCTGATCCTTCAGATCTGCCACGTCAGCACCGGAAAACCGCCCGGAGCTCTGCCACGTCAGCCCGGAAAGCCACTCCGGTGCCTGCCACGTCAGCCCTATACCGCCCGACTTTCCACCGCTTCGGCCAATCGGGTAACCGGGTCCGGCCCAGCCCCAAACGGGTCTGGACCCGATTAGAATCTCCTATAAATACCAGGCCCTCTCCTTTCTTCAGAGGTAATCGATCTTTTCCCCACAAAACCCTAGTTACTGTTGCTTTATCCTAGTGACTGACTAGATCGTCGGAGGGTCTGCCACCGGGACCAACCCCGGTGTTTCGAGACCGTCTGCAGGTACACAAGACCTCGGATCCGAGCCCTCTGATCCGAGCCCAGACATTCACCTCACTACCAGCCCGTCGCAGGTACCGCTCGGCCAGCCGAGGGTCGTCCGACCAGCAGCTTTCTCCTTCAAATATAAATCGAGTAGAGAACTCACACCTGGTGCATCCACACGTCTCCCAGAAACAAACCGCATCAATATCCAATCTAACAGCACCTACTACTTAATAAATGAGTTCTATTTAAATACCCATTTTTTGATAATAGGGAATGAAAGACACACTAAACTAACCTTTGGGAACCCACCAATACCCAATGCTATATCCAATGAGAAAGATCCCGTAGATATCACAGGAACCTCTCTAGGAGTGTTAGATCGACCAAGCCACATGATTGCACCCTTCCCAAATGCTGTCGTAATTTGGTCCAACGCTTGATGTAGAGCCAAGTCTTTCTTGGATAGATTCTCTTCACCGCATTCACTGCCATCTGATTTTGATTTTCTTTTCCCTGAAAATGCAAATATTTGCAGCTTTAGTTATATATAGTAGAAAAGCAACCCACATAGTTTAGTAATAACTCCTAATTGGTATAAATCTAAACTGCTCATTGGAATGGTTTTTGCCAAATTATATTTTTACGCATATCAGAAAGAGGAACAACGTGCTGCTTTTAGTTTACCGACTCCAGACTCCAGAGGAGAAGGGGCCACTTCTATGCTGATGATGCTTTTTCCTCCTACTGTGCTAAGTCATTTTATATGTTACCCGCAACAAGAAAAGGGATTATCTGGGAAGGTTTTAATGATAAAGCACCTATTACCAGTTACCACTAGGAATAACTCAACTTTCATGAAGATCTAAGATACAGAGTTGGGCATCTCAAAAGGTCCAAAAACTCAAATACTCAACAATTTCCATTTCCAAACCCAATGAAATAAATAATTTGTTAGGCATAATGAATGTATAACAAAAATAATACAAATAGGGCGGCTATCTTATCATTCCAAAGATAACAGGTTGCTGATTGTACATCTTTTGGCACTAGCTGAATGCCAGGGATCTTTCACACTTGTTCTATACAAAAAATGACACCTATTTGTAGAAGAACAAGTTCAGTAAAATGGGCTTATATCCTATGAAGCACAGATACGGAAACGTGTATCCGTTACGGTACGTATGTGATATACAGATACGACGATTTCTCAAAAACTATGATACGGGAACGTTAGGATCCGCTAAATTAAAATAATTTAAAAAATTAATATTATCTCTATAATAAAATACAAAGAAAGCTATCAAGTGGCTCTCCTTCAATTCCCCAAAATCAAAGGTCCAAATCTAACCTCACAAAACACATCCCCCCTCAAAAAAAGTTTTCCCCCAAAACTCAAATTCAAATTCTCCCCAAAACAACTCCTTTATTTATTTAATTATCTCTCTCTCTCCTCTCTCTCTCTCTCTCTCTCTCTCTCTCTCTCTCTCTCTATATATATATATATATATATATATGGAAACATGGACTTTTATACGCCAATTTATAATTATTTTTCAACATATACTAATGAAAACATGGACTTTTATTTACAACTAATTATTGTCATACTATTCAAATTTGAGCTATATAATTATTGATTTACTGTTTACAAGGCTTTTCATATGTTGTATCGTTCTAAAGACGTGTCGTAGGTACGTGCCCACGGGCAAATCTATTAGATATATAAATAGTAAACTAAAATATTCAATTCAATACGAACATGAAAAAATAAGAAACAAGAACATGGTAATTAAAATTAATGAAGTCAATGTCAAATAAAATATATTAATGGATCATTCCAAGTTTCCAACAACACCAATACCAATATTACATGATCGAAATTTTTAAATAAAAATAGGCTAGTCTTAAACATATTCAATATAATCAGTATCATAACTAAATTTATCATAACTTCTTAAGTCATAACCATAAACCAACCAAGACCCTTCAATACATCCTACCTTATATCTATCATCTTAAAGAAATCTAACACTCAAACACTAGAGCGAATAAAGATGCAGCAATTTGTACAATAATACAGGTAATCAATCAACCAAGTAATTGCAAGAACTACATCCTACATCTATCATTTTGTCGACGTCTTTTAATCAAATGAAACAAAATAATATCTTTTAATCAAATTAAATTAGGATTTGAAAGGAGAAGACGATGAGAATAGTAGAATATATATATATATATATATATATATATATATATATATATATATATATATATATATATAGGAAAAGGCTCCGTTGCACACTACTTGTGGTGCTCACGGCGTGAACACTACGTCTTCGGGCGTTCAAATCGAAAATCCGAACCGTTCACATTGATCTACACATCTAAATTAGTCTAAATATGTAAAATCAAATCATTTGAAATTCATTTGCCCATTCATTGAAGTATTACAAAATTGTATGGCTGAAATTCATTGTTTTTATAGTCGCGTGATGGATGGGCAAATGAATTTCAAATGATTTGATTTTACATATTTAGACTAATTTAGATGTGTAGATCAATGTGAACGGTTCGGATTTTCGATTTGAACGCCCGAAGACGTAGTGTTCACGCCGTGAGCACCAAGGTAGTGTGCAACGGAGCCTTTCCCTATATATATATATATATATATATATATATATATATATATATATATATATATATATATATATATCCAAACAGTATCCAAGAGTATCCCGATGTATCCGAGAGTATTCCCAGAGTATCCGATCTTTTTTTTCTTTTTTTTAAAATAATTGTTGGGATACGTATTCGGTACTTATCCGGCGAGTATCCGGTGAGTACCCCACCGGATACGTATCCGGTATGAGATACGCATTCCCAGGAGAGTATCCATGCTTCCTAGCTAGGGATGGCAAATGGGTCGAACGGGCCGGGTCGGGCCGAACCTGCCCAGGTTGGCCCGTGACTTGGGCGGGCTCGGGCCGGTTTGGCCACTAAGCCGGGCCAGGGCCGGGCCCAAACTTGATTTAGGCGACCCGCCCAATCCGTGAACCCTTTAGGGTCCAACCCGGGTCGGGTCGGGTCGACCTGTGGGTTGGCCCGTTTAGATAGGTAGGTTTTTTTTAATAATATTTTTAGCTTAAAATAATAATAATAATAATACTAAGTAGCTAATAATACTAATAAACATTAAAAATCGTAATAATAATAATAAGATTGAAAGAGTGAAATTGGAAAAATAATTTGAAATATTATTCATATGAATTTAAGTTATACAATTTTCATAATTTCTAATGAAATGATTCAAATAAAGAATTCAATTCACAAATATGTTTTATACACTAACATATTTTTTATATACAATTTTAATTGACTCCAATTTTTCTAATTTAACATAACAAGCAAAGATATAATACAATTTCTAACGTGTCGGTCGAGTTGCTATTACAAGCAAAGCAGCTATTGTTGTTGTTGTTGTTGTTGTTCTTCCGACGAGTTGCTCCCACTTGTGGACGTTGATAGTGCTTTCCCTTGTGTCCTATCTTCAGCCTTCAGCCAGTCTTCTGTGCAAATGAGCATCTCTAACGAGTCGGGCTTCAAGCGATTCCTGTAATCAGTTAGAACCCTGTCACTTGAAGAAAATGCTCTCTCAAAAGCAACTGTAGAGACATGAGGAGTTAGTAAATCTTTAGCCATAATTGACAGAATACTAAAAGTGTGTTCATGGTCTTTCCACCATTGTAAAATATCTAGTGGAGAAGTAGAAGGCTCAGAATCTTGTTGGTTATACCAATTTAATTCATATGGTTGATTAGTCATAGGTTTTTTTGATTGAATTTGTTCAAGTAAATTAAATGTTCTATCATCAAATTTACTTTTACCCTTACTTTTAGAAGTATCAGAAGAAGAACTAACTACAGAAGTTGTACTACTAGAAGCAAAACGTTTATCATAATAATCATATAAGTTATTTAATGTAGATTCAAACTGAACTAAAAAAGTAGCGCAATCAATTACTAGCAATCAATTACTAGTTCTACATTTTCCCCAAGTAATGCAAAAAATATTTCAATCAAACTCTTCGTACCTTCTAATTTGATACGAGGATCCATAACAGTAGCAACACAAATCAACATAGGAGGAGAAAAATAATACTTCAAAAAAATTTTGTATGCAGGTTTTACAATCTCACCAACATTGATATCATTTAACATTTCGTTAAATGTTTGCATCATGCTAACTAATGAAATAAAAATACTACTAGAAGTAGATTCATATATTTTTGAAAATTTTAAAGTTGCGGTTTTAAAAGGTTCTAAAAATTTCAACAAAGATTCGGCAAAAAACCAATCAGTGGGAGTCATTTCAAAATTGTGCATATTTTTTGCGATACAAAAATTATTTACAACTGCTTTATATTCGGTAACAATATTTAGTAAATCAAAAGTAGAATTCCATCGGTGTCTAACATCCTTTGGAAATCTTCTAAAAGGTACATTTTTAAGCCTACACCAAGCTTTCCATTCTTGTAATATGCTTGGACTTAATGCAATGAAATGTATACAATTTCTAATTTCAATTATATATGGATCGACTATTTTTAATGCATCTTGAACACATAAATTTATAATATGACATGCATATCTAACATGAAAAATATTGTCAGATGAAAGGTTTAATACGGATTTTAAAGTAGTAATTGATACATTATTGTTAGATGCATTATCAAAACTAATACACATAATTTTATCACGAATATGAAAAACATCACAAATTTCTATAATACGATTTGCTATTTCAGCGCTACTATGGAGATACGGCAACGCCGCAAGTGATATAATTCTTTTTTGAAGAATCCAATCATTATCCATCCAATGACAGGTTATTTCCATCGTTAGAATATTGTTGACACCCGTCTAACAATCCAAAGTTAAACTAACTCTACAAGTTAAACTCTATAAAATTGCAATCAAAGCGTCCTTCATTTCGATGTACATTTTAAAACAATCTGAGTTGCAAGTATTTCTCGGAATTCTTCTAAAATGAGGGTTTAAGGCCGTTTGGTTAAAATTTTCTAAGTCCCTACTCTCGGAATAGGAAAATGGTAACTCTTCCTTTATGACTAATCGGGCCATTTCTCGACGAACAAGATCGGGATCATAAGGGTGGCTATCAACTAGACCGGTCCTAGGGTTGATTTTTTGTTGGCCTTGTAGGTCAGCAAGAAGGTTTTTATGGTTATGTTGGATGTGTCTACTAATTGTACCGGTGCCGTCACCCCTCTTGAATTTGTATGTTTTACCACATGTTTTACAAACTTTTAAACCTATACTCGGAGTATGTTCGTCCAGAAGATAATCGTAAAACTTATGCCAATCACTAGTTTCTCTTCTACTTTTCCTACTACTACGGGGTTGTGTATTTTCGGTTGGTTGTTATTGTTCTTCTTCTTCTTCTTCTAATTGTATGTCACCTACAACCTCGTCGTGTGTACCCCATTGTTGGGTATGAGGATCATGGTATTCTTGGGCGGGCTCACTAATTGGGACAATTGGTGGCCTACGGAAAGAGGAGGAGGAATCTTGCCCGCTATGACCGCTACTGCGTGATCTAGACATAATGTAGTAATAACCTAATGTATGTAAAAAAAAAATACATAATGTAGGAACGGTGAATTATAAAAAAAAATCTAAAAAACAAGATGATTGAGATAGAGAAGATCAAAAAACCAATAATAAGAATAACTACAACACAAAAATAAAATTACGAGAGAGGTATGAAATTTTGATACCGTTCACCGTGGATACGCGTATATTAAGAAAACCGTGAAAATAAGAATAGAAGTAGAACTAGAAATAAGCGATTCCGGAAATTGAAGAGTTGAGGAGAGCTTTAAGGAGAATTGACGTCTTGATCACTTGGAGTTGGACAAGAGTTGAAGAGTTGAAGATGTTGAATTTTGATTTCGATACGATCGAAAATTGATCATGTGTATGCCTTGTTGAAGATTTGCTTGTTGAATACTTCAATTGTTGAAAAATTTCTTAGAAATGATTTATAATAGTAGAGAGAGTAAGAGAGTAAGGTGTGAATTTTTAATGGGATTTTGAGGGGTATTTATAGGCTAAAAATACAACAAAAAACCAAAAAAAACCAAAAAAAAAAAACGGTCAAGAGAGAGCCGTTGGCTCTCTATTGAAAAGTGCGCCCCCCCCCCCCCCCCCCCCCCCCCCCCCCCCCAAACGGGCCGCTGACCCGCGAGTCAACGGTCGACCCGTAACGGGTCGAACGTTCGACCCGTACGGGTCCAACGGTTCGAAACCCGCGGGTTGGCGGCGGGTTGGGCTTTTTTAAACGGGTTCGCGGGCCGGGTTTAACGGGTTAGATTCACGTTTTTTGACGACCCGGGTCGATCCGTTACTGTTCACCAGGTTCGACCCGAACCCGCCAAACCGTTTCACGGACCGGGTTCAACGGGCGGGTCGCGGGCAGGTTGCCGGTTGACCCGGCCCATTTGCCATCCCTATTCCTAGCTTATATCAACCAAAAAGCTCCAGTGTTCAAACTCACTGAAACTATGAAAATCCCCAAAGTGAAATTCAAGTTTTTTTAATGGCGGGATCAGATTCCGTTCAAGTGTTATTTACTTCATTGTAAAGTCCCAAAAAAAAATCTTTATATCTGACTGTTTCAAATCAGCTACAGCCAAATGTCCTGAAAGAGTTACAACAATCGATCATTTCTTAATTACTGTACAGTGCTAAAACTCTTTCTCTAGGTATTCATGTTTTACGGTATAAAAGAAGGCCTCTCCTTCAAAATTTTCTCACTTTCACAAGATATTTTAAATTCCAACAAGCCACAGTTTTATTAAAAACACAAGTCCCTCACCTTTAGCAGAGAAATTACATAACTGAAATGCATACCCCACGATCCCTTGCCGATAGTTTTGCCATGCCAAAATATAGTTCGAAAATCACACACTATAACTTAAAATCGAAAACAAAATAACTTAGCATGAAATGGTAGACCTATTAAACTAAGAAGCACGAATACAGACTACATTGACCTAACTAGTTTCGCATCGAACCCAACTTCCATATACAAGTGTCTGTGCTTCATCGCCATCTATCTCATTGATATGGAATAAAGAGTGGCACAATCAGGACCCTCAGATCTCCTCAAATCTCGCTCCCCTGTGATCATCAGGTCAAACGGGCTTCAGCCCATAGGTAAACGGGTATGACCCGGTCCGTTAGGGTAACAGACCCATTTACCTCTGTCTATAAATACCAGCCTCCCTCCTCACATTCAAAGGAAATAAACTTTTCCCCACCTGAACCCTAGCTACTGTTACTTTCTCAGTGACTGACTAGATCGTTGGAGGATCTGTCGCCGGAATTTCTCTCGGTGTTTCTAGGCAGTGTGTAGGTACAAAAGATCCGAGCCGAACTACTGGATTCGAGCCAAGCACCCGGCCTCCACCTCTCTCCTGCTACTCCCGAGCCGGCCCTACAGGCTAGGATCGACACCAGTATCACATCTTCCGCTACACAAATTACAAGAACTCACACCTGTTGCCCCCACACCCCAAAAACAAACAGCATCAGGTTGGCGCCGTCTGTGGGAACACGGGTACTGTCGACAGTCCGAGCCCAACCAGGAACGTTCCCTTAAGTCCGAGCTCTCCCATGGCTCCCAAAGTCAGAAGGGCCGTCCCCTCGGCGCGACACCCAGACCCTCCACATCACAGCCGCGCGGACGCCCAGGGTTCCAACCAACCATGGGTCAACGGCGCGGCCGGACACGGCCCGGGTGCTTCTCACTCGAACGCAACTGATCTACAACGAGTCATCTTGAATCGGCAGGCCAGTCGGATAAGGGGAGAGGCCGCTTCCAACTCGGTCTCGAACCATCACAGACAGCCGTCCATAGAGCGTGATCCCGAACACAGCCACTCTCCCCATGGACCTCCGCCCCCGCAGGACCCGGTGGGGCAAGCCCCGGTCACGAGGGTTGAGTACCAAAACTTTCGAAACGAGGTTTTTCAAGCGATCCGAGGCGGTCATGGAACCGAGGTCCGCAATAACTCCGGCCCTCGGTCGGGAGCAAGGGGAGACGAGCCCTACGGAACGGGCTGCCCCATGGAATAAGAGGACGCCATCCTCCGGCGCTTACGAGAGATGGAGAACCGCCTCGACCACCTCAGCGAGGGCAGACCAATGCCGGATCAGGGTCATCGGCCGACCAGACCCCCATTCACCCCCAAATCTTGGAAGCCGAGATCCCCTAAAATTTTAGGCCTCTCCAATTCGAGACCTACAATAGAAAGGGTAATCTCATTGATCACATGGAGGGGTTTAAGACCCTCATGATGATTCACAGAGCTGCGGATCCCCTCCTCTGGCGCACCTTCCCTGCTACCCTTCGTGGTCCAGCTCGGGAATGGTTCTCAAAGCTCACTCCCGGCTCAGTCTTCTCGTTCGACCACTTGAAAGAAAACTTCCTAGCTCACTTCGTGACTAGCAGAAAGGTTGAGAAGACGAGCGCGTCCCTTCTGGACCTCAGGCAGAAGGAAGGGGAGTCGCTCCGCGATTTCGTTCGGAGGTTCACCACAGAGGCAAGGTCCGTTTTCTCTCTTGACGCCGGCGTCGCTTCAGCGGCTTTCCGACACAACATTCGGCATGGTCAGTTAAAGGCTTCACTGGCCAAAAAACCACCCGTCGACTTCTCCGACCTGCTCAACAGGGTCGAGAAGTACATTCGAGCAGAAGGGGCCGTAAATTCGGAGGGCACCAAAGAAGCCACTACTAAGGGAAAGCAGAAGGCCGACGAGGTCGAGCCCGTCAAGAAAACCACGAAAGAGACAGCCAGTCTTAAGAGAGTTCCTCCAGTCCCCCGATTTGAGAGGTATACGTCTCTGACCCAGAACGTTTCGGCAATCCTGATGGAGATCGAGGATAAAGGACTCGTCTGACTCCCTCCCCGACCGAGCAACAATAAGAAGCGGGACCAGAGGTTCTACTGCCACTTCCACCGAGACAACGGACATGAGACGAACAACTACCGGGCCCTTAAGGATGAAATCGAGGTCCTCATCCAGCGATGGTACTTGAGAGAGTTCATCGGGGATAATCCGAGAGAGCAGAGGGATCCGAGGAATCCAAGGCGTTCACCTCCTCGAATGATCAACTGACGGCCCGAGCGGGACCCCGAGCCCGAGGAGACCAGGGGGCAGGCCATACTACACTGCGTCCATGGGGGACTTATGGGAGGGGGATCTAACACCTCCCGTAAGGCCTTCGTCCGAGAGGTTAAGTCCGCCCGGGACCATCCCTCCCCCCAGATTCAGCAGCGACTGGTATCCTTTTCAGGAGAAGACCTAGAAGGAGTCCGGCTCCCACACTGCGATGTCCTCGTCATGGCAAATTTCGAATTCCGCCGAATTCTCGCAGACACGGGAGCTCAGTCAACGTTCTCTTCTTGGAAGCATTTGAGAACCTCAAGCTCCCTCGAGATAAGCTGAAGCCGACCGGGTACACCCTGCATGGGTTCTCGGGCATCCCAGTACAAATTGAAGGGATCATGGCATTGGATGTAACGACTGGCATGACCCCCATCACACAGACCGAAACAATGGATTTTACGGTGGTCAATGTCAAGGCAGCGTACAACGCCATCCTCGGTCGACCCGGCCTTTGCTCGCTCCAGGCAGTCCCCTCCGCCTACCACTTGAAGCTGAAATTCCCCACTAACCTCGGGGTCGGCATCGTTAGAGGAAATCAGAAGTCTGCACGATCGTGTTACATGACCGCGGTCGGAGGCGAGGTGTTCCCCCTTGATGCAGTCGAGCATCCACCTAAAAGAAGCCAGCCCGAGTCAGAGCCTGCGGACGAATTGGAGGTCTCAATCGAAGCGGAAGACAAGTCCAAGTGGTTCAGTGTTTGCCACACCCTTTCCGCCGACCTGAAGCCAAGTTTAATAGATAGTGTTCGCCGCAATATCGACCTCTTCGCTTGGACACCGTCCGACATGCCCGAGATTTTCAAAGATCTAATCATGCACAGGCTAAGCGTCGCCTTGGGCTCCAAGCCGATCCAACAAAAATGCCGCAAGTTTGTCCCCGAGAGGCAACAGGCAGTGAAAGTGGAGGTGGAAAAACTACTGTCTGCCCGGTTCATTCAAGAGTCTACTACCCCGAGTGGCTGGCTAACGTCGTAATGGTAAAGAATGCCAGTGGAAGCTGGAGGATCTGTATAGACTTTACGGACCTCAACAGGGCGTGCCCCAAGGATCCTTTCTCCTTCCCGAGCATCGACGCTCTGATCGACGCAACGTCGGGTCACGAGCTCCTGATCTTCATGGACGCCTTTTCAGGCTATAATCAGATCAGGATGTTCCCTCCGGACATTGCCAAAACGTCCTTCATTACCGACCAGGGCTTCTACTGTTACCGGGTCATACCCTTTGGACTCAAGAAGGCCAGGGCCACCTACCAAAGACTTGTCAACCGAGTCTTCAAAGATTAGATCAGCCGCAACATGGAAGTATATGTCGACGACATGCTCGTCAAGAGCCGGCGGGGGCAGGATCATGTCGCCGACCTCGAGGAAGCTTTTGGCGTCCTCCGATCTCACAACATGAGGCTCAATCCCGCCAAGTGCGCCTTCAATGTCTCCTCGGGAAAATTTCTTGGGTTCGTCGTTATCCAGCACGGCGTAGAGGCCAACCCAGAGAAGATCCAGGCCATAATCGACATGGCCCCTCCCAAAAACGTTAAGGAGGTTCAGCGGCTTACGGGAAGACTGGCTGTCATCGGCCGCTTCCTCTCCAAGTCAGGAGAGAGGTTCCTCCCCTTCTACAAGGCCCTGCGGGGGACAAAAGGCTTCGAATGGGATGACCCCCAGCAACAGGCCTTGGACCAGTTGAAGTCCTACCTCACCAACCCCCCGCTCCTGAGCAAACCCGAACCGGACAAACCCCTCTTCCTATACCTCTCAGCCTCGAAAATCGCGCTCAACGCCGTGCTCGTCCGAGAAGAAGACGATGTTCAGAAGCTTCTCTACTATGTGAGCAAAGTTTTGCTCTCGGCCGAGACCAGATACGCAAAGATGGAAAAGATGGCACACACACCAATGAAGCATCGATACGGGTACGGCGACACGCGTACGGGAACACGGGTGCGGGGAATACGGCAATTTTCAAAAAAGTAGGATACGGGATACGGCGGGGATACAGCTATATATATATATATATATATATATATATATATATATATATATATATATATATATATATATATATATATTGTTAATAAGAAAATGGTAAATATCATTCATTAAACATAAAAAAGATAAAGCATAAAGACTACAATTATTGTTCATCAACATAAAAAATAACATAAATAAACATAGCAAAGTCACAACCAATATAACATAAGCAGAAATCAAATAGTGGACAAGTCTGAAATTATAACAAAAGCTACATTGCCATCTTTGATTTCCACCTTCATCTCCCAGCTTTTCTATTTTTGTAACATAATTCCAAAGTATTGTAGTATCAAATTCTCGTTGGTTTGCGCCGGTGGGATTCATGCTATCCATCAATAATCAACCTAAAATTGGTTAACAGAAACTTAGCATTTATAATTAAATTCATCAATGAATTGAATTGAAACTAAACGATTGTCTTAAATTTTAATTTTTAGTTGTCGCATATTTAGTATATACTTGTTAATAAATTTATGTTTTTTGTTTTTATGCAGATAGATGATAATTGAGAAACATCGGTAATGGGAAGATTTGAGCCGAGCGAGTTTATTTTTTTGCCCCAAAGAAGAAGTGATTCAATGTGTTTTTTGTAAACTACAATGCGACTATGCGAGTTTATGTAACTTGTACCTTGTACGTGTAACTGTGTGATTGTAATTTTTGTCCAAGAGAAATGTACAGTGGTGTTCTTATTAAGTGGAAGTTGTGGAACTATGTTATACTAAGTTTGGAGAGTTAGTCTTTGAAAAGGAAGCATAAACTAACATGTCTTAAATATACAATATGGCTTAACTGGTCTTAACTAAACTAGAGCACAATAGAGAAAAGCAAAGCTGTTTTTATATGAAAGTTTATCACTTATAACTTAGAAGCAATACATACTACAGTACTCATTCACAGCAAGATTATTTAGAAAATATAACTCCAAATCAAAATAACTTAAGTATGTGATAACTTGTAAATACTCTATAATAAGAATGTGATCACTTGTAAATCCAAATCATTCACAGCAAGATTATTTATGAAATATAACTCCAATACATTCTACAGTCTTATTGACATTTTCAGAAGGCATACACAGATTTACAGAAGTAAAGAATGTGATAACTTGTAAATGAAAAGCAGAAGGCATACACACAACTACATAAGTAAAGATATAAGAGTACATAATAGAAGTGCAAATAGCATATAGAAAAGAATAGCATATAGAAGTGTAAATAGCATACAGAAGTGTAAATAGCATATAGAAAAGAAAAGCAAGCAGAAAACATAAAAAATAAAGCATAAATTAAAAAATAAAGCATAAGTCTACCGTCGAAGTTCGTCGCCGTCAACCGTCGAGGTTCTTTGCCGTCTTGAAGAGTTAGGGTTTCGATCGATGGGGGCTGAGAATTAGGGTTTTGATCGACGATGAGATTGAGGAAGAGGAGTGGATAATGAAGTTAAGATTTGAGATTGAAGAGTTAGGGTTTCGATCGATGGGGGCTGAGAGTTTGGGTTTCGATCGATCGGGGATGAGTTGAGAGAGAGAGATTTGGGATGGGATGTTTTGAGAGAGAGGGATTTGTTCAGAATAAGAGAGCGGGATTTGGGAATCTGAACAGATGGGTTTTTAATGGGCCAGGCCGTATCCCAGCGAATTTTTACCGTATCCCACCGTATCCTGTTAATAGGCACTGTAGGATACGGCGGTAGACGTATCCCATACGTATCCCGCCGTATCCCGTATCGAATACGTACGGGATACAGATACGTAGGCCTACGTGATGTATCCGTGCTTCCCAAATACACACTGATAACGGCCTCGCGAAAGCTCCGTCCTTACTTCCAGACCCACTCTATTCAGGTCCTCATGGACCAGAGTCTGAAGGCCGTCCTCCATAAGCCTGAAAGCTCCGTCCGCTTAGTCAAGTGGTCGATCGAACTAAGCCAGTACGACATCAGCTACCAGCCCAGGACAGCCATTAAGGGACAGGCCCCTGCCGAATTCTTCACGGAGTGCACAATCTCCAAGCCATCCGACTCTTAGAAAACGAATCCGATCTGGGAAGTTTATATCGATGGCTCGTCTTGCGAGGTGGGAAGCGGTGCGGGCATCATCCTCAAAGGCCCCGACAACTTCATTCTCCAGTATTCTCTTCGCCTGGACTTCTCTGCCTCTAACAACGAGGCCGAATATGAGGCTATGATTGCAGGGCTCACCCTGGCGCACAAGGCAGGAGCTAGACAACTCAGGGCTTTAGCGACTCCCAGCTCGTGGTCAACCAGATCACCGGGGAGTACGAGGTTCGTGATGCTCGGATGGTCCGGTACTTGGCAATAGTCCAACAGTTCTTAACGACCTTCGATTTCTCCTCAGTAGAACGGATCCCCAGGGAGCAAAATGTCCAGGATGACTCATTGTCAAAACTCGCCTCCTCATCCTTCGAGGGCCTCGACCACACAGTCCTGATCGAAGTCCTCCTGAAGCACAGCATTGACCTCCCCGAAGCCTTCTGCCTTGCCACCGAACCTCCACCGGAGGACTGGACGACTCCCATCAGCAAGTTCCTGGCGGAGGTCGAGCTTCCTCATGATCGGGCCAAGGCGAGAAGGACCAGAGTCTGTTTCAGAAAGTTTCACCATAATCAACGAGACCCTCTTCAAGCGCTCATACACAACTACCGACAGAAGGCCCTACCTCCGCTGCCTGGCCCCCGACGAGGCCAAATATGCTCTGAAAGAACTGCATGAAGGGGTCGGGGGATTAAACATGGGGAGCAGGTCGCTCGCTCGAAAAGCCCTAAATCACAGATACTACTAGCCGACCATGTTGCAAGACGCCCAAGACCTCATCAAAAGGTGCGGTCCTTGCCAAAGATTCTCCTCGGTAAAAAGGCTTCCACAAGCCAACCTCCGCTCCCTGGTCAGTCCAACCCCCTTTGCTATGTGGGGGATGGACATGGTCGGTCCTTTTTCAAAAGCAACGGGCTAAATGAAGTTCCTGGTGCTAGCCATCGACTACTTCACCAAATGGATCGAGGCAGAGCCCCTAGACATAATCACGGAGCACCAAACTTAGCAATTTTTCTGGAAGCACATCATTTGCCGGTTCGGGATCCCCTAGGTCCTCATCACAGACAACGAGACCCAATTCGCAGGCAAGAGCTTTCGAAAGTTCTGTGAAGACTTCGGTGTCCAACAGCGCTTCTCATCCATATGTTATCCTCAGTCAAACGGCCAAGCCGAAAATGCGAACCACCAGATCCTTGACAGCCTTAAGAAGCGATTGGACAATTCACCCAAGGGGCTATGGATTGACGAATTACCGAGTGTACTCTGGGCGCACCAGACGACAAAGAGAATCCCCACAGGCGAGTCGCTGTTCAACCTAACCTACGGCACAGAGGCAGTTATCCCGTTAAAGATCAGCCTCCCTTCTCCCAGGACCATGGCGTTTGACGAAAACAACTCAACGGACCTCAGAGCCAACTTGGATCTAATCGACGAGGTCAGGGAAAAATCCACCGTCCGAAGAAGCATATACCAGCAACACATAGAGAGATATTACAACAAGGTAGGCTCCACCAACATCAAGCTGGGTGACCTCGTGCTCAGGAAACTATCGGTATCCGATCCTCGCCAAAAGAGAAAGCTGGCCCCCAACTGGAAAGGGACATATAAGGTCCCCAAAGTCGTACGCCCTGGTACGTACTGACTTACAGACCTAGAAGGCAGAACAATGAAGAGGCCGTGGAACGCGGAGTACCTCATCAAGTTCCTCGAAGGGGAGGATTAGTCCTTATGTAACCGACCTCTTGTAATTGGCACTACGTGCACCCCATTTTTGCATAAAAAAGAATAAGTAAATAGCCCTGTTTCTTTCTTGTTTTCATTCCAAGATATGTATGCAAACCCACGCACTTTTCACAAATAGCTCAACGCTATATGCCGAACCTCAAGCCTCGACACCTCACGGTGATCTCGAGCACATGGATAGCTTTCTCAAGCTAAGACACCTGAGCTCGACGATTTGTGCTGACCCTCAAGCCTCGACACCTCACGGTGATCTCAAGCACATGGGTAGCTTTCTCAAGCTAAGGCACCAGAGCTTGACGCTCTGTGCCGACTCTCAAGCCTCAACACCTCACGGTGATCTCGAGTATATGAGCAGCTTTTTCAAGCTAAGGCACCTGAGCTCGACGCTCTGTGCCGACCCTCAAGCCTCAAAAACCTAGTGATACCAAAGTAAAAGATAAAAAATGAATGAATAAAATCGAAAGTGTTTTTATTAAGAAACACCTCAGGAGGCCACGGTACAATAGAGTTATTACAAACAACTATCACCTCGGCCTAAACTACTCTCAGAGCCCCTCCGGGCTAACACGAGCCAACTCAAACCCTGCCGAGCAACTTGGCTCCGCAGTCTGGCGCCCGAATCGTCCGGCCTCACATATTCCATCTGCCGAATCGAAGACGGCTCGCGGCCCGAGGGGCGCCCATCCCCTGAAGAGACCGACAACCCCAACATCGTCTTTTAACGCTGAATCTCGATCTCTTTCTCCACAATAACCTCGTGCAGGAGTGACTCCGAGGTAGGCCTTTGAACCGATGCACTTGATATGGAAAATCCAAGGCCTATACCTCCCAGGTCACGGTCGACTATCACCTTCTTCAATTGAGCGGCCTCCACAGTCAGCTCCTTCGACTTGTTTCGAAAGTAGTGGAAAGCGGCATCGTGATCACGAACTTCCTTCCGATATCGATCAAGGCTGGACTCCAATACCTTGATCATGCTCCAAAGCCATGTCACCTCGGATCGTCGAGGATTCGACTCAAGGAGGAAGGCCGACATCTGACAGAATTGAAACAAAAAATCATTCTGAGGCCCACAGTCCTTAACTTCTAATCTAAAAAAGATACAAGTCAGAAGGATCGGACAGACAGAAGATCATCCCAAAACCGAAGCAAAAGTTGAAGTCAAAACACTTGGCCAAACAAAAACTCATTATAAATTAGAAGACTTTACAAATACTGCGGTGGTTAGTCCGCCTTCGGCAAATAAAATTTCAAAAATAAAAATAAAAGGAAAAGAAAAACAACTACTGCGTATGGCCAACCTCTCCCTCGGTGTTGGCAGCGACGACGGGGTCGACAACTGGCTCGGTGCTAGTAGCTCCAGCTCCGATCTCCCTTCAACTGGTGCAACGCCCTCAGGGGTCGTCGGCGGCTCATTGATCTCCATATCAAAATCGAAGCCCGTCAGGTCCAAGGTCGGATAGAAGTGTTTGACGTGGCTCATCGCCTTGTCGTACACCTCAATCTGGGCCTCGATGACCATGTCTTGGGCTTTCAAGGTGAGCAACCCCCTCTCCACCTCAAATGCCTTCTTCAGCATCGCCTCCTTCCTCATTCCATCGTCGGCCATCGAGGCCATGTCAGCCTTCAAGGCCTGCTCTCGCTTCATCGAAGCATCCAAAGCGAGTTTCAGGTCCATCATCTCGCGCTTGAAGCGGTTGGCCTGGTTCCTCTCGTACGTCAGCTCCTGATCATGGGGCCTCATCACCTGAGCGCCGGACAGACAAGCCTGCAGCTGAGGTAAAAACACTTGAGTGGAAACAAATGCATGAAAACTGAAGTACAAGGCCTCGGAATTTACCTGCATGCTCGCCTAAGCCCACCTCATGTAAGCCGACTCGAAGGTATCGGCACTCATGCTCTACCGATCCCGAGGCGTGGCCATCTTGTCCACAAACTCCACGGCGATGGGACCCTCGGTCAGGGTATCCCCCTTTCGGATGGACCAGTGAGGGGCCCAAGGCTGAAGCCCCTCTTCCTCGACCATGGTCTGGGCATCGGCACGGAAAGGAGGGACACCCCCGTGCACGACCTCCACCTCTGTCACCTTGAAGGCACTGGAGCTTGGCACGATCGCAGCCTCCCTCGTCTGACTGGACCGCACCCTCTTTGCCCTCGGCATGAGCTGACCCTCGGGAGTTGCTTTGGAAGAGGCCCCTGCCTGCTTTCCCTTCTTGGATTGCTCCGCCTTTTGCCTCTTCAGGGCGAGCCTCCTCTCCTTGATCGATTCGGGGTTCATCTCTGCACGAAAATCCATTAAAAAGTGATGAGCACAAAAGAAAATTACATAAAGGAAAAACGAACGAAAGACATACGAGACGGGGCGGGGCTCAGTCCGACGCGGGCCATGTGACTCTCTGTCACCTTCGGCCAACTTATGTTGTTACTCTTCCAGAGACGCTCTACAAGGGCCCACTCCTCAACCAAAAGTTCACTCTTCTTGGGACCCTTGAAGTTAGGCTTATAGAAGTTCCAACGTGTCGGAATTTTCCATGGCTCCTCACTTCTGACGACAAAATACTTCTTTTTCCATTCCTTTATTGAGTCGGGGTGGCCATGCACGACCTTGCCCCCGCTCCGAGGCGATACATAATTAACCCCCTCAAAACTCACCGAACGAGCTAACACCCAGCATCGCTCGGAAGATGTTCAGTCACAGCGGCACCTTTCTCTCCTCGCACAGCAAGACGAAGCTCACCATCTACTTCCACGAGTTTGGACCCTACTGCATCGAGCATAACGAGGCCCAATTTAGTACCTCACGAATGAAGGGGTGGATCGGCAGTCTCAGTCCCGAGGAGAACGCATCCACGAGAAAGATGCAATACCAGGGCACCGGAGGGTCTGTAAGCCTAAGACCGGTGCTGGGGACCATCAGCTCGAACTCTCTCCGAATGAAGTAGCTTGCACGAATCACCGACAGGTCCTCTTTCAAAATAGTGGGGATATCGGCTATCTTCATCTTCACACGGCTCGGCGAGGAGGGCTGTACCCCGTAACGGATCAAGTCCCCAACATTGTCCGGGTACATCCTGATCGACAACGGCTGCGGTAGGAAAAGGACCTCCAGCTTTCGAGGAGCGATCGTCTTGTTCGGACTGCTAGGCATGGTCCACTTCATCTTTTTCTTCCGAATCTTGGGAGGCTTCTTAGGCGACGGAGTGGCCAGCGGCTCGAAGACAGATGCCCTCGAGGAAGAGCCAATCCCCTCTGCCTGTTCACCCTCAACTCTCGCACATTCGGCGGAGCGTGCCCCCTCAACCGGTCCCTCCTCATTATTGACTCCTTCGACAGATTGAACCTCCTCGTCCTTGTCATTGATGAGCTCGACAGAATGCTCCTCATCCAAGTTGCTGCTTTCCACCGCAAATGGCTTGTGAGTGCAAATCGGTTGCACGACATACATATTCTCGTCCCTTTCCCAAGAAGAGGAATCTGACAGACCGGTGTGAGTACAACTGCCGGGGGTAGAGGCTAAAGAGCCGAACTGAGCCCTAGACATATTAAATTTACTAACCTGATTGAAGTCTCACCGAAGATCGCCGGAAAACTCGTCGACGGTGACGGAAAACATGTAGAGAGAGAAGCTCTGGGATCTAGAGAGAGAGAGTGAAAGTGAGAAATGAGAAGGGGGGTGTGGGATACGTATATATAGGGATCTTGCGACTCCTTGATTCTCGTAAAAATGGTTCCTATAACGCCTCCTCAATTCTCACGATAAACGGTTCCTATAACGGCTCCTAGAATTCCCGCCATAACAATAGCTTCCACAAGCTAAGTCGCTGGGGCTCGTTGCTCCATGCCGAACCCCTGAGCCTCGATGCTCAACTCAATCTCGAGCACAGGGGTAGCTTTCACAAGCTAAGTCGTTGGGGCTCGTCGCTCCGTGCCAACCCCCTAAGTCCCGATGCTCGACTGGGACCTCGAGCACAGGGGTAGCTTTCACAAGCTAAGTTGCTGGGGCTCGTCGCTCCGTGCCGATCCACTAAACCACGACGCTCGACTATGATCACGAGCACAGGGGTAGCTTTCACAAGCTAAGTCGTTGGGGCTCGTCGCTCCATGCCTACCATCTAAGCCTCGACACTCGACTGCGATTTCGAGCACAGGAGTAGCTTCCACAAGCTAAGTCGCTAGGGCTCGTCACTCCGTGCCGACTGCCTAAGCCTCGACACTCGACTGTGATCTCGAGCACAAGGGTAGCTTCCACAAGCTAAATCGTTGGGGCTCATTGCTCCGTGCCGACCTCCTAAACCTCGATGCTCGATTATGATCTCGAGCACAGGGATAGCTTTTACAAGCTAAGTCGCTGGAGCTCATCGCTCCGTACCGACCCCCTAAGCCTCGATGCTCGACTGCGATCTCGAGCACAGAGGTAGCTTTCGCAAGCTAAATTGCTGGGACTCATCGCTCCGTGCCGATCCCCTAAACCTCGACGCTCGAAGCTTTCATAAGCTAAGTCGCTGGGGCTCATTGCTTCGTGCCGACCCACTAAACCTCGATGCTCGACTGCGATCTCGAGCACAGGGGTAGCTTTCACAAGCTAAATCGCTGGGACTCATCGCTTCGTGCCGACCCACTAAGCCTCAACGCTCGACTATGATCTCGAGCACAGAGATAGCTTCTACAAGATAAGTTGTTGGGGCTCGTCGCTCTGTGCCGACCCCTAAACCTCGACGCTCGACTGCGATCTCGAGCATAAGGGTAGCTTTCGCAAACTAAGTCACTGGGACTCGTTGCTCCGTACCGACACCCTAAGTCTCGACGCTCGACTGTAAACATCCTATGGAATTCAGTCTGTTTTGAAATTCGTGGTGTTACATGTACTACGACTATGAATACTAGGCCAAATCTCTAACTTGCTTTGCAAAAAAAAAAACTATTTACTTATATTTAAGAAATTCCTAAATTACAATTCCTTATCTTCTTTGTAGTTGTAATTTGATTTTTCAAATGGGTTAAAAGGACGAGCATTTTTGGTGGGGGAGGCTAAGAAAATTAATGTTTTTGGAATACATATATATTATTTCAAGTTTTACAATTGTTGTATGTAAAGTATTCGTTTTCCAGTTTTACTCCGTGTAAAATTATTATTTTTTTATAAATATTCCGTATTTTTTATTAATATATCTGGGTTGGAGTCTTCCAACTCTATCCACGTTATCAAAAAAAAAAAACAATTGTTGTATGTGAATGAGTTCTATTTCTATGCATCAGAGGTCACATGTATTTTTGAACATATTGTTGGAGAACAGTACTAGGTTAAAAAACAGTTTATATGAGAATATGTTTAAAAATAGAGGATTTGTTGAAAGTAGAGGATATTTAATAATTATATTTAAAAACTTTTGAGGGAAAAATTCAAATTTCCACAGTGAAAATTGCATTAACAAATTACCAAATGCCCAGAGTTCAAATTTCAAACCTTGGGATCAAGGCGAGGATAGTGTGGTTAAGTATTGGCAAGAAGGACCTTTAGAGAAGGTCTCTTCGATGATGTTCGTTACCTCTATATTGGTAACGGTACTTTCAAAAACACTCTTACCAATATTCACAAATAAAATGTGCATTGCTCATATGCTAATCATCTATTAAGAACCAAAGTTAATGGGTCAGGTCAACCAAACTGTACCCATACTACTCTGCATTCATTCAAATCAAAAACACTTTGAAATCCTTAAACACAAGCTCATCTTCCAAACCCTAAACCATCTTTTTCTTCTTCCACAAAATGGGCAACAAATCCAAAACAACAACATCCAATCTTTGCTAAAAGAAGGGCACATGCATCTCTCAGCCCTTGAAGAAGCCACCCTAAAAAACACGTCAGCAACATTGTTCCTAGCTTGCCAGGATTTCACAATTAACAAGTTCAATTAAGAACTAGGGTTTTGATCAAAAGAGAATTCAGGAAAAATCAAATCAATTTCATTAGCTATTTCCCTCCTTCGGTTACAGCTCAATTTATAGGCGGTTATACACCGCTACAGGACAAACACCAACCTGGCATGTGCCCACATTGTAAACAAATGAAAGAAACGGATACAACTTGAAATAATGCGCAGTGCACTTAAAAAAAGATACGAACAGATTCAACAACTACAACAGCTATTTGATACTAAATTATATCTTTGTCTCTACTCATCAACTTCCTTACCACTCAGCCACCAACTGTCGGCAGCAACCTCCCCCCCTCCTCTTGAGATTGAACTTGTCCCAAGTTCAAAAGCTGGAAATCTCCGACGAAATTTCTCGACATCAACCCAAGTAGCATAGTCAAATCCAGTATCTTTCCACTTCACTAACAACTCACTTCACTTACAACTCACCAAGTCCAAAGGGCATCACCAAGAACTCATAATGTCCTTGATGTGTACGAAATGTTGTTTTCGTATATCCCCTCCTTAACCCTCATTTGATGATACCCTGGCCTCAAATCAATCGTAGAAAAATATTTAGCACCATGTAACTCATCTTGTAGTTCATTTATAACAAGAATTGGGAATTTGGCCTTTATAGTCTGAGAATTGAAGGCTCTGTAATCTACACAAAGTCTCCAACTGCCATCTGCTTTCTTGACCAATATAATTGGGGATGCATAGGGATTATTAGTGACTGTAATCAACCCTGTAGCTAGCATTTCTTTAACTTTGATTTTCTATCTCACTTTAATGGTAATTAGGGTGTTTATATGGTCTTATGCAGACTGGTTTCTATCCATCAATTAATGGAATTTGATGATAAATCTCCCTACTAGGTGGCAAGCTAGTTTACACAACAAATACCTCTGGAAATGGCAGTAACACCTGTTGTGTCTAAGAAGATGGGTGAGTGATTTGAGCCAAATAACAGTTCTATCTGACCACTGCAACTGGTAATTCACTTTACTCCTATATTTGTATCATATACGCCTGACAAGAACATCCCAACAACCTTGGTAATTCGGCTGCATCCATCATCTGCACTTGAAGATTAATGATACTGTAACTCCCGATCCCATTTGTACACCATTCCTACATGTAATTTTTTTTCTTTGATTCTATTGTTCACTACTCTTCCTTTCATTAATCTTGCATGATCACAATTTATTTGAATTCTTAACTGAGTAACAAATCTTTCAGCCCAATTTTTTTGTGATTAGAGTCATAGTCATTTTAATTAAAATTTTAATTAAAACCCAAGCCCAAATTTTAATCCAACCCAAAACCTAACCTGACCCGAACTCCCCCTAAACTGCACAACCACTTCTCCCTCATTATCTCCACTAATTACCCCATTAACCTACTTAAATCTCAACTACCCCTAATCACCCTCTCATTATCTAACTCCTAATCTTATTATAACCACTATCTCCTTCATCCCCTCCAAACAACACCACCACTACCTCATCACCTCATCATCTACTCGAGACCATACACACCCAAACATACTCAAACCCAACTCCTCCATCCCAAGCCTCCATGCTACCTATTCCTGAGCACCTCACTCCGCACCCCCGAACACCCGCACACCAATAAACCCTCCATCAAATTCGTACACCATCACCCATGTCCATCATTGTTATCGCTGAATCTGGTGTGAGGGCAATAGACAGAATTTGTGAATTCGTAGGAACTCGAAGGGCTGAACCCGACTTCTTCCTTGTTGACAAGTTGACTTCTTGGTGCTCCTGCAGACCTGCACAAACGTTCGAAATACCGGGATGGATCCCGGCGATGAATCCTCCGACGCTCTTGTGAATACCAGAAAAAGTAAAGGAAAAAAGCTTGAGTGGACAAAGAGTGATCACCTGGTAACGGTAGGAGGTACACTACTATTCGGAATGGCTCTGGCGGCGTTTTTTTTGGTCTATGGCGGCGCTTATAAACGCCGCCATAGATGATAGCGGTGTTATTATTATCGCCGTGCGTAACGCCGTTGGATCGAGCGTCGAGACAAACCAAGGGTCTATCACGGCGCTTTTTTAGACCGTCGTTACAAGTCCTAGGTCTTTAACGGCATTTTCAAAAGTGCCGTTATACACCAACGACTTTTAACGGCGGGTTTAAAAACGCCGTTATAGACCTAGGTCTATAACGGCGCGCTCTCAAAAGTGCCGTTAAAGACCTAGGTCTTTAACGGCGCTTTGTGAGAGCGCGCCGTTACAAGTCATAGGTCTATTACGGCGCTTTTTAAGAGCGCGCCGTTACAAGTCGTAGGTGTATTACGACATTTTTTAGTACCTCCGTTACAAGTCGTAGGGCTATTACGGCGCTTATTTAGACTGTCATTACAAGTCGTAGGTCTAATACGGCGCTTCATAAATGCCGTGATAGACACATGTTGGTAGGGGGGTTTCGGGTTTTTTCCCACTATTTTAAAAATAGGTCACAAATTCAAAATATCTGTAGTCACATCAAATTTGAAAGTTCAAATCTTAAAATCACTAATACCATAATAAACAACTATATAATAATGGACCACAATAAACAATAATTACTTGTCTAAAAATGGCCATACGAAGAGTTAGAAAATATACAAAACATAAATTCAGTTTCGACAAAACATAAAAAGACTAAAGTCCAAATTAAACTAAACTATGGCAAAGTCTACTGCTGTGGCTCGGCATTGCTTTCATTCCCATTGAAATTTGGCCAGATGTATGTGCGTGACTAGAAGTTGATGGAATTCGCTGGCTCTGTATAATTCACAATAGTGTCATTTATTAGTTTATTCACTACACTAGTCACCACACCAGTCAAATGCAATAGTTAAATTTCATACTAATATCGTAAAATGTTGCTGAATACTTACAGTTCCATGTACTGGATTATTAGAGTTTTGGTTTTGTTGAGAGATTAAAGAAGCAACCATATCTTTCAAGCCGCCAATCTCTTCCTGCATCTTGGCTTGCATCTTGAACACGTCTGGATACGATGAACGACTGAAGGTAGATACACAAGAACCAAATACATGTGTCAAGGAGGTAGATCACAAAAAGCTTATAATAAAACTGGGAATTTCTAATACTTCATTTATAAAAGTTAGTATACTAATAACTAGTATACTGATAGGAAACTAGTAACCCACAAGCAAATCTATATAGCTTTCATGGAAACTAGTATACTGATAACTAGTATACTGATAGTAAACTCGGAACTGTGTGTGTTGCTAGTAAAGTGAAGTCTTGTGGTACCACTAGGTGGAGAGTCTGGAGACGGTGGCAAAACAAATAAAATTCCGTTCTCTGTATTTTATGATATCATCAAAGGAAACTTAACAAGATTGGGACCTACTTCCTATAACTTCAAATTTAAAAAATTTGAAGTGCCTAACAAACATGCTTATGACATTTTACGAACACTAAGTGATAACTATTAACCAGGTTTGTCTCTGGACCATTTTATTCTTATTGAATAGCTACTGCAGAAGGCGTGATCCAGATGTCTGAGAATAAGAGCAGGCTTCCATCCTATTTGTGCAAGTTGAAATTCTGGAAGTATCATAACTGTATGAATTAGTGTTAGAGCGTCATAGTTCAGTGACACATGTATCAGGTAATGAATTGGCTCAAGAAAGGTAAGCGTGTTTTTTTGGAGAACAAAGGTGAATGTGTTGGTCAATTGAGGTGTAAGAGGATCACAAATAAGGAATATACCTATTATGCTTATTCTCATGGTGAAGGACCTTTAACAGAATGATTAGACAATGCAAAGAGGCACTTGTCCTGCATAGGATGGGGTGTAATAGAAGCAATATCATCAACTTACAATATGCAATACATGAATGATGAACTCTTACCTGGTAAGGTGGAGATTGTCCACACCCAGATACTGATTTTTATTGCTTCCAGACACCAGTTGTGGTTGGTCTGAAAGTTAATTGCCATAAGAGTGCCTAACAGTGTGGAAACTATATAGCTTTCATGGAAACTAGTATACTGATAGTAAACTCGAAACTGTGTGTGTTGCTAGCAAAGTGAAGTCTTGTGGTACCACTAGGTTGCTTCCAGACAAACTAAACTCTCCATTTTAGCAAAATGATTAATCATCTAGTCTTAAATCAACAAAACATAAAATGAATCTTCATTAGAGTATAGTAGCATACTGATGGTCAAAACACTGGGATCATACTTGGTGGCATCATGCTGTGCTCAGTGATTGAATTCCCATACTTGAGCAGCACTATATCTATTTCATTTGTTTGCTGGCATTTAAATTTAGCATGTTGTATATATTTGTTAAGGAGTGAGTGATGATAGTTATAATAAAAGGGGAGTTAGAAGTAAGTAAAGGATATATACTTGCCGATGGATGTACTAGACTACTAATTAAGTCATCAGATATACAATGAGATACGCAAATTAATCAAAATAAGTTTAAATTCAAGTAGATGTACTATTTTCAGAATAGATAAAGAGTATTGTGGAATATTCTCTTCTTAATCTACAAATTCTAAAATGCATTCTTTCCTCTAATATATAAGCTGCTTTACAGATTGAAAAGGATCATGTTGTTGAAAATGTTTCACGAGTGGAGAAATATGTTTTGGCAAAGACAAAATGTGACGTATATGGTGGTGATTGAGTATTTTAATCACTAATGATATACAAAGAACAAAACTCACTAAAGATCATAATGCAAAACGTAATCGTTTAACCAAAATTCAGGAACACTATGCTTGAAACTTATTATTACCTTGTAATTCCAGAACGATGTGAAGACAAAATACATCTCAATGAAAATGCTACCAAAAGGAAGAAGCCCTCCCATGAGTGAGACAATAGAGGGTGTCAGATACCAGTTTCTCAGAGGAATAGGCCGAGGGATGGTCTTTACACGACAAGGGTTATTTGGAGCACCGCTCCAGTTCCTGCCAACAACAGTTCCTAGAAGTGCCAGAGGAAAGGAGATGAATGCCCAAATTATGAAGATAACTACCATTGTTCCAAAAGGAATAGTTGCCAGTGATCCATAGAATATAGCAATCGTGTTAAGTAAGAAGCCAATTCCAAAGCATAGAAATGGGAACAAGGATGTTGTAAGGAACATGGATTTTATCCAGCTTTTACCTGACAACAATATTCAATAATAGATAAGATCACATGAAACATAGTGAAGGAAAAGATCTAATCTCATGACAGCTCACCAGATGTGGCAAAAGCTTTCTTTAAAAAATGAAGATTAAAGAATTAAATTATGCAAAACCAAAATTAAATGGCAATGAAAACTATAAGGGGACACTTACCACCACTCCGTGTGTAAAGCCCACCACTGACATAACCTTAAATGAATGAAGAGCATAGCACACTATGAAAGTTGTGACAATAGATCCTCGCCTGCGCAACAAGTGGCATAGTAAGCACAGGAGCAAACACTAAAGATCCAGATACCATTATATGATCAGATGGTGGAAAATAAAAGACTACATAAGATCTCAACTGTTCAACTGCTGATGTAATTGTAGAAAGCAATTTGTATCAACTAGTAGAATGGTAAAATTTACTCCATCAATTAAATTTATATAGTGAGAGGAAATGATAAATCTTCAAGCCTACAACTTTTGACACCAATGTGCAAATCTAAGTTGTTCCCCCCTAACACAAGTATGCAAAGCAACTAAAATAGACATACAAGTGGAAGCAGGCAGATGGAATATTTAAGCTAGATTACACTTTCAAAACCGTCAGAACAACTTTGCTGGTGAAAGGTAGCAGTACAAGTGTCCTCTCTTTTCTTTGCTATTTCAATTTTTTGCGGAGAAAAAGATGATCGAATTAACTATACAAATCACACTAGCATTGCAACAAGAATGATATTGATAACAACAGAAGGCCTTCATTTTAAAGTTTGGGGACGGTTAGATAAGAACAGCATTATCCGACAAAAAGGACCCATCCAATTTTTTGCCAAGCCAATGCCTCGTAGGATGTTCAAGTACGTCAATATTTGTGAAGCCAAATAGGAGAAAAGGAGTCTAGAAGATCAAAAGGATGACAGTGAATTTCATTCAAGTATAAGGCACACTGTACAGCCAACCAGCCATAATGCCGTTAAAGTAGAGCACAAATTCCTCAATTGTATGAGCTTTTAGTTCTCCAGAAAATGCAAAGTAAAAAAAGGAACACATCAAAAAAGTAACTAGCAAGTTTGGTTAGTAATGGTTGGTTTAAATGAATAAAAATGATTAGGAATGTATTTGATTTTTTTACAAAACTAATGTATTTGCTGCATAATTATTGCTCATGTAAGAACAACTACAGTGCAGATGCCCACATAATCACACACAAACACACAATAAAAATTAAAGCGACTTGTCAGTAAATAAATGTAACAAATGCACCCCAGGCATTTTTGGTTGATAAATGCTCATATCTACAACTCTAGGTATCAGCTTATGATAAAAGTAAAGACTGTACTACATATGCATAAATTACCAGAGTTTCCAGATCATCATCTTCCCTGGCATATTTTGCATAGTCATTTCTGAGAGTCCTCATCAATATCATAGATACCAAGCCAGTCAGAAAGATAACCATCATGAAAGAATTGAATATGGAAAACCAGTGAATCTGTACAAGTTGAACCACATATTAATTTTAGAATAAGTGAATGATATGCTTGTTATTTAAACAACCGAAGTATTCTACAAGCCACTAAAATTCAAAAGCTCAAAAATTTAGAACTGATGTAAATGTCAACAAGATTTGCAGTAAAACTGTCAATGATGCAAATAAGAACAGACAAGTGTGAAGGTGTGAAGCACATAACACTACAACAGAAATCAAATTCGGGAGAAATTTTACTGAAGCCTAACAAATGTGATAAAGCATGTCAAAAAGTGACACTATTGAAACTGAATTACCTGGTGCTCAAAGAAAGGATAATCCAAATAAACATCAAAGCGGCGCATAAATGTTACATTTGTTGGAACCCATTTAACTGAGTAAGTCATATCGAGTGTCTTCCCAGCCTCCAATAGTTTAGGACTTTCTTGGGTGAGATTGACATGAATGATCTACAAAACAAGTAGCCTATGTAGTTATGAAAAAAGTATTTCAGATTTATCGAGTTTAATTTACAGTGGTATACCTGTTCTCCATTGTACTTGATAAGTATATTCTTGTGTGTGAAAAGATAGTGCTTGTTCTCATTGTTTTTGTCGGCCTCTCCAACAAAACCTGATTCATGTGAAATACACATAGATGTAAGGAATTTGGTGATCTCAAAATCAAAAACAAGCACAAAGACAATGGAAATACTAACCCCATAATGGCAAATCATCTATACCTGTTCTCCATTATACTTGATGAGAGGGGCGAGTGGTCGGTGAGAGAGAGAGAGAGAGAGAGAGAGAGAGAGATTTTTGAGACGGATATTGGAGCGTCGCGCGTGAGTAGTTAGGGTTAGAGGTTTTCTTTTTTTTTTTTTGGGGGGGGGGGGGGGGGGGGAATAGAGTGGAGGGGGAGGAATTAATTCGGCAGGGGGAGGAATTAATTCGGCAGGGGGAATTGAATAGCGATCGAGGGGGCGCTAATGTTTGCCACCTATAACGGCGGTGCCTATAAAACTTTCGTTATATATTATATATATAACGGCATAATATAGCACCGCCGTTATAGAGGCCCGCTATTTAAAAAAATATTATAACGACAATCTATTGCGGTGTTTGGGCGTACACGTCGAGATAGATATGCCGTTATATCCATTCCGATTAGTAGTGGTAGGAGGGTATTTATAGTCACCAGGGAGATCTGCTTCGGGATAAGAATGAATCCCTACTCCTCGGTGTGGGGAGAGAGGCGGTTAGAACCACCTCCTATGGATGAGGGTGAATCAGGATCTCTTCAGATCTTCCTGGATTGCCTCTGAACGGGTTGGACCCGTTCTCTGCTAACTAGATCCGTTCACGGGTTATCGGGCCCAAAAGAAGAGACCCAGTTTCCATTTCGGACCCATTTGTAGGTGAAATTACTGTTTTGCCCTTGTGTTAACCCCATTTTTAGCCATATCACGAGCCCCCCACTCCCAGAGACTGTGTGTCACACCCTTTGGGGAGTAGTTTTGTTGTCTTGATAGCGTATAGGGCTTTATCGGAGTTCTTAAAGGGGGTTCAGATCTTGTTCGAGGGGTAGCAGTGCTTTTCTGAGTAAGTAGTGTGCCCAAGATTGTTTCTAGGCACTTCTGGATTTTGGGTGATCTTCCCCAAATTTTAATTATTTTTCAGATCATTTATTCATGTTTGCAAAGCAATGATTTGTTTTTCAGGAGCGCTAATTAATTATTCTAACCAATAATTATTTACCCATGGGCTCAAAAATATTTCCCCGAATTTATAACTATTTTTTAGAATTTCTAATTAATTTTGCTAATTTTTTAATCATTTTTTCGCAATTTTTAAATAAATAATTCGCATTAATAAATAAAAAAAGATTTTAATCACCGTATTTATGACGTTGCGCAGTTTGGACCGCCCATCAGCCGTTGGCTCGAAAATCTGAACGATCAGATGGTGGATTAGAACAGGGTGACGTGGTCGAATCTGAGACGTTGATCAAAATGCGACGCGAATTATGAGGTGATTTGACAGCGCACATGGGCTTATTATTCCCCATTTTTCGTTCGGGATTGCGTATGTTCGACAAGTGATGGCGAACGTGTCAAATGAGGCATCGAACGTGGCGAACGTGATGTCGAACGTGGCGCATGCATCGAACGTGGCGAACGCGCCAAGCGTAATGTCGAATGTGGCGAACATGTTGAACGTGGTGCACGCGTCGAACGTAACGTTGGACGTGGCGAACGTGTCAGACGTGACGTCAAACGTGGTGCACGAACGTGACGTCGAACGTGGCGAACGCGCCGAGCGTAATGTCGAACGTGGCAAACACACCAAGCATAACGTCGAACATGGCAAACATGTCCAACGTGACGTCGAACGTGGTGCAGGCATCGAACGTAACGTCAAACGTGGTGAACGTGTTAAACGTGGCGCACACGCCGAATGTAACGTTGAACGTGGCGACCGTGTCGAACGTGGTGCACGAGTCGAACGTGACGTCGAATGTGGCACATTCGTTGGACGTGGCATCGAACGTGCCGATCGTGTCAAACAACAGGGGAGTGACACGTGTTACTGTGACCGTTGACTGGTCAACACATTTTCCTCATTTTTCATTCGGAATCACGTCTATTCGATGAGCAGCGGTGAACGTGTCGAACGAGGCATCGAATGTGTCGAACGACCAGGGGACGACACGTGACATGGGGCCATTGACTGGTCAATGCATTTTCCTCATTTGTCGTTCGGAATCACATCTGTTCGACAAGTAGCGGCGAATGTGTCGAACGAGGCATCGAGCGTGTCGATCGACCAGGGGACGACACGTGGTACTGGCAGCATTGACTGGTCAACGTATTTTGCCCTTTTTTCGTTCAGAATCTCTTCTGTTCGACAAACAGCGGTCAATGTGTCGAACGAGGCGTCGAACATGTCGAACGCTCTCTTGAGCGTGGCGAACGACTGGAGTAGTTTGAACTCTTGGCAGTTGGACTTCTTGACAGTTTGACTTCTTAGCGAGTTGACCATCGCTTTTTGTATTTTTAACCGTTTGGACTCACGCCTTTTGGGATTCCCCAAGAGCCTTTTGAGATTCCGGCCCAAGCCCACTAAGGCAGTTATAAATCTTCACCCCCCTTTCACTTTCACTTCACTCATTTTCACCATCTGAGAGAAAACTCACTCTCTCCGACTCCGGTGGGTTTCTCCGATCGCCGGTGATCTTTCCGACCGTGCACTTCACTTCAGAGGCAATTTATTTTATTTTAAAGAGATGTCTAGGGTTTCGTCTGGCGAAGAGAACTCTCCCCCAGATCGTGTCGCGGTAACTCCTCCGACAGTAACTCCTAGGGTCGACAAGGGGAAGGGTTTGTTAATCGAGCCGTCGCCCTTGGTAGAAACAATCGTAGAGAGAGAGAGAGAAGGATGGGAGCATTCGGGAGGCACTCCATAGTCGTGTCTCACTTGGGGAGGGGTTCGGCAGTACAATGCCGAAGAGTTGGAGCGCATTGAGCACAGCATGGTACTGCATTAAGAAGAGAACGAACCACGAGAGTGTACCGAGGCGAACAAAATCGTCTCTGTGCTCAGCGAGGAGGACCTTCATAACATCAGGACTTGCTTCATAATTCCTGAAGAGTTTGAGCTGCTACTTCCTGGTCCTGGCATGAGGTCTTGTTCTTCTTTTCCTTCGAACGTGTGTGTGTTCCCCTATGATGCTTTGAATGCGGGTCTCCGACTTCCCTTACACCCGTTCCTGAGAGAAGTGCTACGGTGGTTTGGCGTGGGCCCGATCTAGCTGATGCCAAACATGTGGAGACACGTAACGGGGTTCGTATTACACTTCCTAGATGCTAGGATCGAGCCTCGCCTCAACGTGTTCCGTAGGTTGTACAAGATTTACCAGAAGATGGGGATGGAGTACCGGTTCTATCTCAATGCTCGTAAGGGCATCGCGCTAGTCGACAACCCCGACTCTGTGAAATCCTGGAGGTACAAGTATTTTTTGATTCGGAGTAGAGTTCCGTAGGATATCCCGACTGTTTGGAGGGACAACATGCCGTGGAGGGCAAAAGCAGAACCGTCTATCAGTCCAGAAGAAGACAAAATGGTGGGGATTCTCTTGGATCGGCCCACGTTGAGTTGGAGAGAGATCTCAGAGGAGAGTCTCTTTGAGGGAGGTCTAAGCCGCATGAACTCTAGTATGCACTTTGTTTGTGTTTTAATCTCCATCTCCTAGCTTGTAAGAGCAGGCCTTTAACACTTGATTTCCTTTGTTCACAAAGGATTCGACCATGGACTACGATGCCATCATGAGCAAGCATTCGTCTCTGGCCAACAGACGGGTCGATGAGAAGAAGAGAAAGTGTATAATCGTTCGACTGCCACTGTCCAAGGCCACTAGGAGCGAGAGTGTCGCCACACCCATCGTGGACTTAGAGTCTGTGCCTACGGTGCCAACTGCTCCCTCGGCAAGTGATCTCCCCCTCTCCGCGATGCTTGCACTCGAGGCCCCTCCTCTCACCACGGCTGCTGAGTCCATCTTGACCGATGAATTAAAGAGGATGTTCATCCCTGATTGGCAAGTTTGGAGGCACGATGGCTTCTTAGGGGATTCGACAAGCTGTATGGACGCTGTTCGTCACTTGGCCACCCCAAAAGACAAGGCTGCCATGGAGCACGGGACTGTGGGTGACTCTGTTCTGGAGATCGCCAAGGCGCAGATGACGGTAAGTGAAAATTTTTTCCTTTTGCAAGATGGTCGCTTCTTATTCCTATAAGCGATTCTGTTTTTACTCTTGAGTCCCTCTTTGCAGGCGATCTGACACTTTAGCTATCTTCTGAAGCAAATGGCAGAGTAGGAGAAGGAGTTAAAGGTTGCTCTCGACAGGGAGAAGGTCGAGCGATCGCGATCGAAGAGAGAGGCTAAGGCAGCTGCTCTGCTGGTCGAATCCCAGGCTTCTGAGATTACCTTGTTGGAGGCGGCTTTAGCGAAGGCAAAGGATAGCACGGCGTTGGACAAGGCTGAGGCTGCTAGGGCAAGGGTGGCAGAGATGGAGAAGGTGGCCACTGAGCGAGAGAGGGCTGTACGTGAGGCCGTTCTTAAGGCGGAGGTGACGGCGGAGAATAAGGCCATTGGCTTTTTGGAGCACAACATGCGGAGGGCCTACGACACGGCCTTGAAGGACGTCAGCGAGCGAGTCCCAGGGTTTGACCGTACGGGCTACTTCATGTTTCCTGATGAGGCGAGAAGACACGCTGAGGCAGATCTCGAAGGAGAGGAAGAGGTTGATGGAGAAGGCAGCAACGAAGAGGAACTCGTTGCAGTAGACCCCGCAGCGGCTCCCGAGAACTTGCCAGAGGGAGCTGGGGGTAGTGGTCGCCAGCCTGGATCTACTGAGGTGGACCCCTGATCCCCTTAGGAGTTTTACTTTTGTTCCTTGTATCTTTTCTTTTGTTTTTGGTGTAGTAGGAATGGTTGTAGTGACACCTAATAGCGAACTTGCCAGAGGGAGATGGGGGTAGTGGTCGCTAGCCTGGATCTACTGAGGTGGACCCCTGATCCCCTTAGAAGTTTTACTTTTGTTCCTTGTATCTTTTCTTTTGTTTCTGGTGTAGTAGGAATGGTTGTAGTGACGCCTAATAGCGGACTGGCCACCGCTCTTTTATCTCTGCTAAGTAATGAAATTTGTTTTGATCTCAACACTTGTGTCCTCTTAGCGTAAAACTATCTTGTAGCTTTAGGCTTGGTCTATTTCTAAGATTTCTCCTTTGTCCCTCTCCCCAGGATATCGAAGTGAGACGTCTCTGTTCCGAACTGAGCGTCTTCAGGTTGGGATTTGCCCAAAATCGGGAGAAGCTTTACAAGGCCGATCTGGAGTTGAACCACCTGAAGCTAATCCTAGTCCGTCGAGACATAGAGAGGAGGCGATTAGAAGAGAGGATTAACGAGATGACCCCTGAAGGCGATGAGGTGGGCTCGTCGGCAGCTGCCAACCTCGGCTTGAAACTTAAGCGCCTTCGTCACTCTCTGTCCAAGGTGACAGCAGAGAGGGACGAGCTGAAGAAGGTAACCTTCAATTAAAGCATGGAGGTTGCTCACCTTCGGTGGACGATCACCGATGGCTCTCGTGGTGCAGGCTCGATGCGACTGCCGCGTTTGACGATAACTATGAAGGACGACTCGCTTGAAGAGCGAATTGTCGAGCTTGCGGCGGAGATCGCTCGTCTTCGACCGCGACTTGAGGGAAGCACCGTCAGAACTACCTCTTCTACATGGGAGGAGTATGATAGGGGGTTAACGTTTCGCGAGCTCACTCTTCGCTTGCCCCCTATACATCGAAACCCCGGAGATGCGCAAAGTGGGGTGGTCGCTTCGTTGAGCGGAGCATCTGTTGGGGCCACCGTTAGATCGGGTGTGGACGATGCTTCTCGGCTCGCCGGCCCCGGGACGTCCATCGAAGTAGGGCGTCAGCAACCAAACCTTCGTCGCCCACGTGTGTCTCTTAACAGAAGTATCCCTGCCCCTAGGAGACGCTGAAGTAGCTTTCTATAATCTTGTAATCTTGGTTTAACAAGTTTTGTATCTCGATGTAAAGTTGAGTCGGTTGTCTGTATTAGAATTGTCTCCCAAACTTTAATGAAATAATACTTGTTTTGTGAACTTGTGTGCTTTGCTAGCATTTGCAATTTTCAACAGTTGTGGGAGCAATTCCGAATGGTGAACCACTTCGTACTCGCTTACAAGCAAGTAGTTGAAGTGGAATCAAACAAAGTGTTGGACTCCGAACTTGTCGTTTAGAGAGTACCAACGGCTGTAGAAGCAATTCCGAATGGTGAACCGCTTCGTACTCGCTTAGAAGCAAGTAGTTGAAGCGGAGTCAAACCAAGTGTTGGACTCCAAGTGAGAAAATATCAACAGTTGTAGGAGCAATTCCGAATGGTGATCCGCTTCATACTCGCTTAGAAGTAAGTAGTTTAAACGGAGTCGAACCAAGTATTGGACTCCAAGCGCGTCATTTAGAAAATATCAACAGCTGTAGGAGCAATTCTGAATGGTGATCCGCTTCGTACTCGCTTAGAAGCAAGTAGTTTAAGCAGAGTCGAACCAAGTGTTGGACTCCAAGCGTGCCATTTTAATGTGATTTTTTTTGTAAGTACAGTTAGACTACTAAAAAATAAAGAACTTGCGAGGAAAGATTGCTTTTATTGAAAACAATTATGCGGCCGCTTCTAAGTTGCGAACCGCTTTTACACTTTGATTAAAAGAAAATACAAGTAAGAACTTCAGACATGTCTTATAGAGCGCTCTTGAAAAAGTTGTTTGGAGCGGTGCTTAGACACCCTCTTGGTACTTCATCAAGTGCTCCACATTCCATGTTCTCGGTATTCTCCTGCCCCTCGAGTCTTCGAGTTGATACGTGCCTGGGCAAATAACTCTGGAGACTCTATACGGTCCTTCCCAATTGGGTGCCAACTTGCCCTTTTTGCTTGGATTGGAAATCGACAACTTTCGGAGCACTAGGTCTCCCTCTTTAAGGTTGGCTGGCCGTACCCTCTTGTTATAAGACTGGGTGATCCTACGGCGGTAGGTCTCTTATCGAATTGGAGATCTCTCGCAGACCTCGTCTATGAGGTCTAGGCAGTTGTGAAGTTGGTTCGCATTTTGTGCTTCACTGCAGGCTATCAGTCGGGGTGAAGGCAAGCCCACTTCTAAGGGGATGAGAGCTTCGGATCCATATGTCAGGTTGAAGGGGGACTCCCTTGTCGAAGCTCTTTTGGTGGTGCGATAGTTTCAAAGCACGTTCGGGAGTTGTTCGACCCACAGCCCCTTAGTGGATTTGTCAAGCCTCTTCTTCAGGTCAGAGAAGATTTATCGATTTTGGTTCTCCGCTTGGCCATTGGACTTAGGGTGAGCTATTGAGGAGAACCGCTGCTGAATGCCGAGGTCAGTGCAAAAGTTGCGAAAGGTCGCTCCAGCGAACTGGGTCCCGTTGTCGGTTACGAGGATGCGGGGTACCCCGAACCGGCAAACGATGTTCTTCCAAAAGAACTTCTGGACCTTGTGCTCGGTGATTGTCGAAAGAGGTTCAGCCTCGATCCATTTTGAGAGGTCGTCTATCGCTACAACTAAGAACTTCAGCTGGCCCGGCACTGGAGGGAAGGGTCCTTGCAAATCCATCCCTTACATTGCGAAGGAGATTGGACTTTCCATGGAGGTGAGTTGTGCTTGGGGCAGGCGACGGATCGGGGTGAATTTCTGGCAGGAGTCGCGCTAGCAGACGTACTCCTTGGAGTCACTTAGTAGCGTGGTCCAGAAGTAGCCGTAGTTTAAAAGTTTTCGGGCGAGAGATCTCGCTCCCAAGTGCGCGCTGCACAGACCGTCATGGGCCTCCTTTAGGGCATAAAGCGCTTCTTCTGGGGAGAGGCACCTCAGATAGGGACGGCTGTCAACCTGAGTGTAAGAGCGTTTGTACATGACCCCGTCGAGGAGTGTGTACCACTCAGCTCGTGTCCTGATCCTCCTCGCCTCTCTCGGATCTTCAGGAAGGACTCCGTCTCGGAGGTACTCGAGGAGGGGCTTCATCCAGTTCTCCCCAAGTGTTAGGAGGTAGGATTCCATCGGCTCTGGGCTATCTTCATCAATACTTGGTCTGAGGAGGACCTCTACCAAGACGGTCCGCTCTAGACCTTGGAGGGACGAGGAGGCAATCTTAGAGAGAGCATCCGCCTGAACATTTTCCTCTCGAGGAACCCGCTGGAGTTGAACATCTTCGAATAAGGTTAGAAGCTCCCTAACCTTTGCCAAGTACCGGGCCATACGCTCGTCCCTTGCCTCGTATTCCCCTGACACTTGGTTGACGACCAATTGCGAATCACTGAAGACTCTGATTCGATTGGCTCCAGCTTTGCGAGCCATGCAGGGCCCCACTATGAGGGCCTCATACTCTGCTTCGTTGTTTGATGTCGGGAAGTTTAAGTTGAGGGAGTATTAGAGGACGAAAGCATCTGGGACGGTCAAGATAATGCCAGCCCCACTTCCGTTAGCGCAAGAAGATCCATCCACATAAATTATCCAGACCAAGGGGTTGGCATATGACTTGCAAGGGTCGAGGATGGTGCTCTCCATAATGAATTCGGCCAGAGCTTGGGCCTTGATTGTTGTTCTTGGCTGGTAGCTATTGTCATGTTGGCTTAGCTCGATAAACCACTTCATCAGGCGCCAGGAGGTCTCGGGCTTGTGGAGAACTTGCTTGAGCAGCTAGTCGGTAAGGACGACCACCAAATGAGATTGGAAGTAGGGGTGGAGCTTTTGGGCCACCATAACCAAGGCCAAAGCCATCTTCTCCAGCTTCGGGTAACGAAGTTCGGCATCCCGAAGAACCTTACTCACATAATATATGGGCCTCTACATTCTATCCTCTTCTCTTAGAAGGACCGCGCTGAGGGTTTGCTCCGAAGCGGCGAGATATAGGTAGAGGACCTCTTCAGGCATCGGCTTGCTCAAGAGCGGGGTGTTAGCTAAGTATGCCTTGAGCTAGTCGAAGGACTTTTATTGCTGTTCCCCCCATTCGAAGCCTTTAGCCCTCCTGAGGGCCTTGAAGAAGGGGAGGCACTTTTCCCCGGACTTGGAGAGGAACCGCCCAATTGTTGCAAGGTGACCCGTGAGCCTCTGTACCTCTTTGACGTTGGAGGGAGGAGCCATTTTGATAATGGCCTGGATCTTCTCGGGGTTGGCCTCTATGCCCTTCTGGCTGACCATAAACCCCAAGAACTTGCCAGATGAGACTCTGAACGCACACTTGTTCGGATTCAGCCTCATATTGTGCCTCCTGAGCACCTCGAAGGCTTCTTGGAGGTCGAGAACATGTTCCTGCCCTCGGGTGCTCTTGACCAACATGTCATCTACATAGACTTCCATATTTCGGCCAATCTGGTCTCGGAAGATCCTTTTCACGAAGCGCTGATAAGTAGCTCCCGCTTTCTTCAAGCCAAACGGCATAACCCTGTAGCAATATAGGCCCTGATCCATCACGAAGGAGGTCTTCGAGATGTCGGGAGGGAACATCCAAATTTGATTGTACCCCGGGAAAGTATCCATGAAACTGAGGAGCTCTTGCTCGGAGGTCGCATCGATCAGGGCATCGATGCTTGGAAGGGAAAAAAGGTCCTTCGGGCATGCCGTATTGAGATCGGTGAAGTCGATGCATATCCTCCAGCTCCCGTTGGCTTTCTTAACCATCACCACATTGGATAGCCACTCGGGATAGTTCACCTCCTGGATAAACCGAGCGTTAAGGAGCTTTTTTACTTCTTCTTTGATCGCCTGTTGACGCTCGGGAGCAAACTTGCGTCGCTTCTGCTGAACGGGCTTGACACCCGGGGCAACGCTGAAATGGTGCATTAGGAGCTCCTCGGAGATCCCAAGCATGTTAGCCGCGGTCCAGGTGAGGAGATCATGGTTCTCCCTTATGCACTAGGAGATGTCTTCTTTGATGGAGGAGGAAAGTGCCGTGCTGACCCGGAACGTCTTGGTGGCATCTTCCTCTGAGAAGATCACCTCTTCTAGTTCGTCCACCAGTTCGGAGATGGTCTGGCTAGTCTCTGGTGAAAGCTCGAGGGATTCTAAGTAGAGGACCGGGCCTCCCATTGAGGTCATATAGCACTTACGAGCCGCCTCCTGACTCCCTCTCACTTCTCCTACTCCTGCGAGAGTGGGGAACTTCATCTTCATGTGGTAAGCCGAAGGGATGGCTTGGAGCGCGGCAAGGCCTAGTCGACCCAGCATCACATTGTAGGCAGCCTTCACATCCACCATCATGCAGTCCATTGGCTCTGTACGGGTGATCGGGGTTTTTCCAGCGGTGACATCGAGAGTTATAACTCCCTCGAATCTGGAAAGCATCCATGAAACTAAGGAGCTCATGCCCGGAGGTCGCATCAATTAGGGCAGCGATGCTTGGGAGGGGAAAAGGGTCCTTCAGGTATGCCTTATTGAGATCGGTGAAGTCGATGCATATCCCCCAGCTCCCGTTGACTTTCTTGACCATCACCACATTGGATAGCCACTCAGGATAGTTCACCTCCTGGATGAACTGAGCGTTGAGGAGCTTTTTGACTTCTTCTTTGATCGCCTATTGACGCTCGGGAGCGAACTTGCGTCGCTTCTGCAGAACGGGCTTGACACCCGGGGCAACGCTGAGATGGTGCATTAGGAGCTCCTCGGAGATCCCAGGCATGTCGACTACGGTCTAGGCGAAGAGATCGCGGTTCGCCCTTATGCACTGGGAGATGTCTTCTTTGATGGAGGGGAAAAGTGCCTTTCTGACCCGGAATGTCTTGGTGGCATCTTCCTTTGAGAAGATCACCTCTTCTAGTTCATCTACCAGTTCGGAGATGGTCTGGCTAGTATTCAGTGGGAGCTCGAGGGCTTCTAAGGAGAGGACCAGGCCTCCCATTGAGGTCATATAGCACTTACGAGCCGCCTCCTGACTCCCTCTCACTTCTCCTACTCCTGCGGGGGTGGGAAACTTCATCTTCATGTGGTAAGCCAAAGGGATGGCTTAGAGCGCGGGAAGGCCTGGTCGACCCAGGATCACGTTGTAGGCAGCCTTCACGTCCACCACCATGAAGTCCATTGGTTCTGTACGGATGACCAGGGTTTTTCTAGTGGTGACATCGAGAATTATAACTCCCTCGATCGTCACTGGCACCCCGGTGAACCCATGAAGGGTGTAGCTAGCTAGATTGAGCCGGTCCCTTGATAACTGGAGGCCTTTGGACGCCTCCAAGAAGAGGATGTTGACCGAACTTCCATTGTCCACCAGCACCTGGCAAACGTCATAGTTGGCCATTTTGAGATTGATGACGAGGGCATCGCAGTGGGGCATGCAGACTTCTTCCAAGTCCCTATCGGAGAACGTCATAGGGACTCCCAGGCCCTTGGGGGGAGGATGGCTCTGCACGGAGTTGACCTCCCTGACGAAGGCTTTTTGAGAGGAGTTAGAATCTCCCCCCATTGGGCCTCCGTGTATCAGGTGCAAGATGGCCTCTGCTTCAGCCTCCGGAGTCTCCACGTGCCGCTCTGTTCACCTGTTAGCCCCCTGGGCAGTAGGGGTGGATCGGCTCTATCCTTCCTTACAAACCGAGCGAGCTGCCCCCTCTGGATGAGGGCCTCAAATCTCGTCCTTCAGGGGCCGACAATCATCAGTGTCGTGCTCGTGGTCCCGGTGGAAGCGGCACCACTTGTCCCGGTTTCTTTTCTTCCTGGGGGTGTTCATCTTCGGGGGTGGCAGCAGGAGACCTTCGTTCCCAATCTCCATAAGGATGGCGGAGACACTCGCATTAAGTGGAGTGAACTTCTCGAAGCAGGGAGAGGGCACCGCTGACCCCCGTTATCCTTTTGGAGCTTTTTAGCTCATTCTTCCTCTGCAATCTTCCATTTATTCTCGGGAGACGATGCCTCAAAAGTGGGGCAGTGGAGAGCTTCTTCTGCTCGGATGTACTTCTCACTCCGGAGTAGGAGCTCTGAGAAGTCCCAAGGGGGCTTCTTGTCGAGGGACGCCCTGAGATCAACGTTGAGGACGTTGGACTGGAAGGCGACCTTGGCCACTGAGTGTTCCAAGGAGGCGATGGATCTGGCCTCAGCAGTGAAACGCTTGACGTAGTCTCTCAATCGCTCGCCTTTCTTTTGACTAAGGAACAGTAGAGAGATGCTCATCTTTTCGGAGCGGCGGCTGCTCACGAAATGCGTGAGAAAGAGGCCTTCGAACTAGTCGAAGGAGATTATAGATGCCGGTGCAAGTCGAGAATACCACTCCCGAGTCAGCCCCTTAAGTGTGGCTGGGAAGGTCTTGCAGAGGAGGACGTCGGATGCATGATGGATCATCATGAGATTTTTGAAACTCTCAATGTGATGTACGGGGTTCGACTCCCCGGTGTAAGTCTCGAAGTGTGGAGG
>CM030362.1:169070754-169073254 GCA_017893485.1 Hemerocallis citrina | reverse complement strand
AACTCTAATTTTAACACTCAGACGAAGCACTACAATGTAAGATAAATTCATTCACTAACCTGATCTTGTAAAGTGCTACATATGAGACTGCAAATTGCAACATATCGATTCATTTCTGTCAAATTTGATGGTTTCACACATATTCATGTTATCTAGAATTAATGATGGCGACATACCCCTACATTTGCAGCAACCATGTTTCAAGGTAGAGAGATTCAAAAGCAAACAAATCAATTTACAAATTTTGCAGCTATTAAAATCAAGCTTACATGAAACCAAAATGTAGGTAAGAGAGAGAAAGAGAGAGAGAGAGAGAGAGAGAGAGAGAGAGAGAGAGAGAGAGACTCAATGCCTTTCTCGGTTGCTATCAGCTACACCTCTGAATGGGGATGAGTCAATCAGCCCTTCATCCTATATTACCCTTTCAGCAGGCCAACAGAACCACGAAAAATGCTCCGCTCCACTCCATCACAAAGCCATCATCTATAATCTAATCTGCACATTAATAACAACAAATTATGGTGAATAATATCTTAATTTTCAGATTTTGCACAAAATCACTAAAGTTGTATTTAGTTCTAGCCAAATTTACACATACATACCTCCTTCCCTTCCAGCTCCTCGCTCTAAAAAAAAAAAAAAAAAAAAATATATATATATATATATATATATATATATATATATATATATATATATATATATATATATATATATATATATATATATATATATATATAAACCAATCAGAAACTCCCCCCAAAAGACGGGGAAGATGAATTCGGATCGGGCGAAGAGGCGGGTGAGTGAGGACCAGATGGAGCGGATGGATTTGTAGGGGACAGATGGTTGGGAGGAGAGAGTGGAGGCGAGTTGTCAGAGTTCAGGCGAGAGGAGGTTCGGGTTTGGAGAGAGTGAGGTGGGGGGGGGGGGGACTGTGTGGTGAGAACGGTGGTTGCGAGTGGAGGGGGCACGCTGTGTGGTGAGAAGAGGGGTCGTCGGCTTGAGGTCGGTGTTCAAGAGGCGTTGGAGGTGGTCGGAGCTGGCGGGGGAGAAATCGATGAGAGAGAGACAGATGGGAGAGAGAGAGAGAGGGAGACAGTGAGAGCGCTCGAGACTGAGCGGTAAAGAGATAGAGAGAGAAGGGGGGTGTTTTGAAATTGTGGGGTTTAAAATTTTGGGCGGGAAAATATGTTTTGTGAGAATGAATCTGGGCCATTAATTTTGGGGAGATTGAACTATAGCCACTTGATAGCTTTCTTTGTAATTTATTATATAGATACTGAACACCCATTTCACATACATCATTATATGGTACTGAACACCCATTTCACATACATCATTATACGGTATTGAACACCTTTGCTAGTTCAATTCTCAAGTTACCTCCACTATGTTCTCAAATCTTCATCAATACATAGATTAGCAAAACCAACTAATTTTGCAAATGTGTCGCTGCTTCCCAACTCTAATTTTAACACTCAGACGAAGCACTACAATGTAAGATAAATTCCTTCACTAACCTGATCTTGTAAAGTGCTACATGTGAGACTGCAAATTGCAACATATCGATTCATTTCTATCAAATTTGATGGTTTCACACATATTCATGTTATCTAAAATTAATGATGGCGGCATACCCATACATTTGCAGCAACCATGTTTCAAGGTAGAGAGATTCAAAAGCAAACAAATCAATTTACAAATTTTGCAGCTATTAAAATCAAGCTTACATGAAACCTAAATGTAGGTAAGAGAGAGAGAGAGAGAGGACTCAATACCTTGCTCAGTTGCTATCAGCTACACCTCTGAATGGGGATGAGTCAATCAGCCCTCCATCCTATATTACCCTTTCAGCAGGCCAACAGAACCACGAAAAATGCTCCGCTCCACTCCATCACAAAGCCATCATCTATAATCTAATCTGCACATTAATAACAACAAATTATGGTGAATAATATCTTAACTTTCAGATTTTGCACAAAATCACTAAAGTTGTATTTAGTTCTAGCCAAATTTACACATACATACCTCCTTCCCTTCCAGCTCCTCGCTCTCAAAAAAAAAATTAATATATATATATATATATATATATATATATATATAGAGAGAGAGAGAGAGAGAGAGAGAGAGAGAGAGAAATCTTCGGTTGCACACTACTTTGGTGAGCACTCCGTGAGCACTCACGAACTAGAGACCCTATGAAAAATCCGAACCGTTCATATCGTTCTATATGCCTTAGATAGCCTAACAATAAAAAATTAAGTAATTTGAAGTTCATTTGCCTATGATTTACATCATCACAAAATTGTATGGCTAAAAATTCTAACAGCTTGATGGATGGGCAAATGAACTTCAAATTACTTGATTTTTTATTGTTACGGCTATCTAAGGCATATAGAACAATATGAGCGGTTCAGATTTTTCATAGGGTCTCTAGTTCGTGAGTGCTCACGGAGTGCTCACCAAAAGTAGTGTGCAACCGAAGGGGACTATATATATA
>CM030362.1:169015754-169068254 GCA_017893485.1 Hemerocallis citrina | reverse complement strand
ATTGCAATATTAAACACAGTCCAGATACCTATAAATTTTTTTCAACTTTCGTTACATTAATCTTTACATAGCACAGCGGAATACAAAACACCTTGAATTACAAATTTCTTTCTTTACAATAATTCCTTTTACAAATTACATAAGCCATCACATCACTTAAACTCAAGCATCCAAATCCCAAAGCTATACGCACCTACCTGTAAAACATGAGACTAGAGATAATCCTAACCCCCAAAACTACAGGGGTCAGCCATAACGATATAAGTGACATAAGAGAAAACAACATAAATAAAACATAAAGCATAGATTCATCAACAACATGTATTAACAGCAAGAATAAATGAAATGAAAAATAACAATAAGTAAAGCATGAAAACATCAAGGAAAATAAGATGGTAAATAGTAACACGTAAAAACATCAAGTGAATTTAGACTAAGTGTCAAGTGTAGGAAAACAGGAAAACACAACCATAAAACCAAGTCAAGAAAACATCGATACTATATGCTGACTCTCTAATTCATACTTGTCGGATTCTATACATTCCATAGTACATAGGTTCGGTGCAAGCCCTTAATGATCTCCACTTTATAGGGTTAAACCCCTCGTTATACAACTAATCCTACTACGGTGATAGAAAACAAGATCCAGAATACTCCGTGAATAGGCACCACAGCCCTCAATGCTTAAGCATCATGTAAGAATAGCTCTAAAATTGGAGAATCACCTCTCAGCCGTGTACCCCACGAATAGGCTTGCAAGGCCCTCGACGTACAGATACACCAGGTACATTCCGTGAATAGGCCTGCCGACCCTCGACACGTGAATGCACCCGGCATGCTCGTGAATAGGTCTGCAGACCCTCGACATGCGAACATACAAATATCCTCTCGAGACAGAACAACACACAGTCCTGGAACGCATCCGTTGGACTAACAAAACCAAGAGCATATACTTACATTTCTCAAGTTCCATCACATCTCCACTAGTGCCTGTCCTTAAGTTGGTTATTATTAAAACACAAAAATCATCATCTCTAGAGTTAGTGTATCTTGTCGGACTTAAAAACTCAACAACAACCCCAAGATCCAACTGGTCTAAATCAACAAATCTCATCTGCTGAGTCACAGGACTACCACTCAACTCTTAGAGATATCATCAAGACCAAAACTCACAAATCTATTGTCAAAACAATTATATAAAGAAACTTCTCCAATCAACAAAAACCCAAATCTTATATAAAATTCTAGAATCCAAATAAATATTAAATCTATTAAATAACTAAAAATCATATTTTTAAGTTGTAGAATATCACAAAACATCAATTTCTTTGAAAGCACGTATAACTCAAGTAAGGTCCAAAAGAATAGTTTTAAAGCTCCAATATAAATCTCTGTAAAATATTTTTAATCTGTAGCAAAACATCTTTTAAAACAATATAATATTAAAGCAACAATTGATCAAAAGATGCATCAGAAAAACTCAAGAAAACATCAGTCAGATACTCGACTTCATAGGGTAGTCAATCGACTGTGCCGCGTGAAATCCAAACTCAAGAAAAACCACAATCAGAGTAATGACAGTCGACTGTGTAATCTGGACAGTCGACTGTCCAGTAGGAAAATTCAACACTTCAAGAAATAAAATTCTAAGTAGTAGCAGTCGACTGTAAAAAAAAGTCATCGGTCGACTGTCAAGAGCGAAAATCCAAAACTTCAAGAAAACATCAAAATAGAGCAGAGGCAGTCGACTGTAAAAAATGGATCATTCGACTGTTCCGCACGAAATTTCAAGAAAACGAGAAAATACAGCAGCCAGGTAGCGACGGTCGACTGTAAAATTCAACCAGTCGGCTGTCGACCGGCAGACTGCAGTTTTTAGTTGTGCACATTTCAACCGATACGAAATTTTATTTTATGAAAACGAATTTTGTAAAAAACATATTTTTGATATGATCAAATACAACTTATAGGATATACAAAGATCCATAAAAACTAATCAAAACCACTTGAATTAATCCAAATAGCAAATTTGTTGATTCTCTTCAAAAAGAAAACGAATTTGTGCATACATCAAAAGTAGAGTTTTTAGGAATTAATTACTCATCGAAATAACTTCGTATTTTGTTTCAAACCATATCAATACCAAAATAAGTTGAGATATAGTCGAATCCTTCGAAAACACATAAAAGCTCAATTTCATCAAAAACAATGAAATACGATATTCATGTAAATTATTTGTGCATGTTCGTACACCAAAGGAAACTTCACAAATCCATCAATTAGAAATAACAACATATTCAGATTTAATCTTAATATTTGAGAAATCCAAATCCAAATAAAACCTTTCACAAATCACAAAATGCCTCAATTTAGTTGTATTACATCAAATCCAATTTAATTTATCCCAAATTCAATTCTCAAGACATGATCTCTTAATTCATTAGTCTCCCTCAAACTTCCTCAAACTCATTGACCATTATTGACTCATAGACATACAAAAATTTAACATTACCATAACCAAGTTGCATTCATCCAAACTCAATAAAAATCTCATCTTTAATCAATGTATGCATGACATTCACCGTACTCAATCAAATCAGCATTAATCCAAAAGAAATAGCCTACTCATGATTTATAATGGGTCATTCAACAAATCTCAAATCATCCACATGCAATTCTACTTATAAATAATTAGGTTTTCATAAAAGATCCAATTTTAATTCACTAATTCATCCAATCCATCATATAAATTCATACCCAAACCCTAGCATGTTTTCTATTAGAGGAAACACCACATACAACATTCAAAAAACAAAACAAAACAAATATATCACTCATCTTGTTGAAGAAATCGAACGAAAACAAATAGAAAATAAGAAAAGCCTCTCCTTCGCAAGAAATCCAAGATCTTCTCTTTAAAACTCCAAGAAATAATAATAATAAAATCCTTTGTGTTGTGCAACAAAAGACGGCTGCACTCCACCTTTTAAATAGGCCGGAATATAGGTTTTTAGGGTTTTGAATACATTTACAAAAATACTCATTTTAAATATAACTTTACATATATAGATCCATATAGTTGAAAACTTGATAAAACCAATTTATTTGAGATTTAAAAAAAAAATCATCATAAAGTCAGCCGGCACTGTTTAAAAAGCTCAGAAAACGAATTTGCACTTTTACCCCCTCAAAATGACAATTTTGCAAAAATATCCTCTTTTATCGAAACTTGTAAAATAAATCAAATTCATCAAAACAAAAAGTAAACCTTTTAACCCTGAGTTGACTAGGCATTATACCCAGCCCAAAAATTCGAAAATCTGGAGTTTTCACTCCAATTAGTAATTTTGCACAAAATTCCTTCTTTTCGTAATATTTGCAAATAAGTCCAATAATTATCAGAAAAATACACAAAATTTACAAATAATATCTAATAATAAATAATGATTTTCCACAAAATAATTTTTGAGTTTGAACCTCCCAAGAAAATATTTGCACGTGTTTTGCACGTGTAAAAAGATAAATCTTCAGAAAAATATTTATTAAATCACCAAAAATCATTTTGATTCATTTATAAATCTTAAAAATAATATTTAAAAATACGGGGTACTACAAGTTACAATCTAGATTTCCATCAATTCTATATCGGTTAATTTTGAGAATAGTTTGAAGTCTAGATTTCCATCTATTGGCGAATGGAATGGTGGTTTACGAGATTGCACTTAATCTCTGAAAGGCGAGTTCTTCCACTCACTTCGAGTGTTCCGCTTGAAAAGTAAGACATACAAGGCCCAACGGTCGCCATATTTACCCAAAACCCTTTTAATGAAATTGGATATCTTTCACATTATTGAGTTCAAGGTTCTAAATGTTGGATTTTGATAACATTTGGGCCTATGAATTTTCATTTCAGATTTCAGATTCCTGAGATTTCAAATTTTGGAAAAATTTTCAGAATATTTGATAAATATCGGAGGGTTATTTCTGTTATAAATATTTGTCATATATATGATGTATATAACCTATATACATATGACGAGTCACAATATCACAAATATGATTCAAGCAATCAACCCAATTATGTGATCGTTGACACGAAACAGACAGAGAAAATCAACAGTGGAGTGTATCTTAAAGTACATAAACAAAACATTGTGTGTCGATATAATTTTATATGCTGCATCGTTCACGAAGACGTGCCGTAGGCACGTATCCACGGACAAACCTAGTAAACAAATAACACATCATCTACTCTTACCTTCAAAGATTTGGACAAAAAAGGTCTGCCTAAATGTTTGCATCTACACCCAACCAAAACAAGTAAAAAAACATACAATTTTCTACCCCTACACATTTTAGCGGATCTCACTCAATTAAGTTGCACTGCCTGCCACCTCTGGTCCTCCTCTACAGTGTACACTTATAATTTTTTACTGCATCTCATAATTAACAAGAGATAATATTACTGCCAGCAAACAACTTAGCCAATTATTTTTTTTTTTTTGAAGTAACTTAGCCAATTATAACTACATACATAAACCTCCTTTTCTTAACTGGGCCCATTACATACGCATCCCCCTTAAATCTAGTAGAGGTAAATCCAGATCACAATCAAAACTCATTTATATATACAGCATGTCAGGAATATAAGAAGTAAATAACTAACTCAGAAGATTGTGCCACTAACTTAGCCAGTTATAGCTGTCTCCTTTCCACCTCTGTCATTTTCATTCCCTTCCCTTACTGTTCAAAACTTCCAACAATTCAAAACCATAACCCTAATCATCAGATTATATTCTTAAACTTTAAACTAGAAGGAAGGTTAAGGAATTAGAAAGCTTACAAAAAGGAGTAACATGACACTTGTTCCCTTTTCTTTATTTTATTTTATTTACAGAAATGCTGATGCATGAAACCACTGCTGCTGCCCATTAATACCCCAGGATCAGCCATTCCCATTTCCCAAGATTTCCTTTCTTTCTTTCTTTCTTTCTTTCCTTCTTTGACCCCTGCTTTCTCCTCTGAGTCTAAGTAAAAGACTAATTGAGAAGAAGAGATCTGGTCACCACCCTGGTAATGGGTAAGCTGGCTGGGTTACTGGTGGTGGTAGTGGTGGTAGCTGCACTGATTTCAGAGTCACAATGTGGAGTGACTTATGATAGGAAGGCCATTGTCATTAATGGGCAGAGGAGGATTCTCATGTCTGGTTCTATACATTATCCAAGGAGCACCCCTGATGTATGTTGCTTTATGTTACCTTTTTGGGTTTTCATTTTGGGCTAAAAAGTGATTATTCTTAATGGATATATTTTTTAATTTATTCAGATGTGGGAAGGGCTAGTGCAGAAGGCAAAGGATGGAGGGTTGGATGTGATTCAGACTTATGTGTTTTGGAATGGGCATGAACCTTCCCCTGGCAATGTAAATTTTTTCATCCTTTTTTCCATCCTTTTTTCATCCTTTTTTTTTTACGCGGGGGGTGGTTAATTATGTTGTTTTATTAGCTAAATTTTGGTTATCTTTGATTTTGCAGTATAATTTTGAAGGGAGGTATGATTTGGTGAGGTTTATAAAGACAATACAGAAGGCAGGGCTCTATGTTCATCTCAGGATTGGGCCTTATGTTTGTGCTGAATGGAATTTTGGGTACCCTTCAGCTTTACCTTATCTTATATTTTAACTATTTCCCCCCTTTCTAATTTATTTTTGAGAGCCTATATGTTATTGATGGAATTCTGTTAATTTGGGTGTAGAGGGTTTCCTGTTTGGTTGAAGTATGTTCCCGGAATAAGCTTCAGAACAGATAATGAGCCTTTCAAGGTCTAATTCTTGGATTGTTAAATCTATCTTTTAAAAAAAAGAAGGAGATAAATTTCATGATTCTGACAATTGTTGGCATTGCAGAATGCAATGCAAGGTTTCACTCAAATGATAGTGCAAATGATGAAGAGTGAATCGCTATTCGAGTCACAGGGTGGTCCAATCATCCTTTCTCAGGCACTAATTTTTCTCTCATGAAACTTTTTGGCCTTAATCAATTTAAGGAAATAAACAAAATATAAAATGCTAGTAGATATATAGATATAGAGAATATGTTTGAAATTAGGTGAGCTTTGATGCAGATTGAGAATGAGTATGGAAGAGAAAGTAATGCCTTTGGGGCTGCCGGTCGGTCATATGTGAATTGGGCTGCAAAGATGGCGGTCGGGATGAACACTGGTGTCCCTTGGGTGATGTGCAAGGAAGATGATGCCCCAGATCCAGTGGTATTAGATTCACTCATTCTCTATTCGCAATTTAGTTAATTTGTTTTTGAAGTATCTTTATAGTTGTATTATTTTATTTTACTGATGTCATGTGCTATATTTTGTTCGTCTGCCTCTGTTTGGTGTAGACTGATCATCTCGCTTACTCTTTTCATGTATAGTATGCTTAAAATGATTTCTTTCTAAGCTTATTTACTAGAATGAAGTAGTTGTAAAGTTCATATCTCTCAATTCTCTTCTGTGTGGGGATTTCCTCAACTCTTTACTTCCAATTATATGCCAATTTCCTTTTGCTCCGTGGTAAACCGAGCCGAACAACATATAATTAGACAAGGAAGAGCACCTCTCATGCTCTTTTGGCATTGTGACATCGTAATCTGTTATAGTGACCTCTCATGCTCTTTAAGCATTACCTAGTGACTTCTCATACTCTTTAAGCATTACCTAGTGACACCATAATCTTTTATTTGCTGACAAAAACTTTAGCCACTCTTTTTTCCAGTGGTTATGATTTCAGTTTGATGTTTATGCAATTCATGCTTGGAAACAGATAAATGCATGCAATGGTTTCTACTGTGATGCCTTTACTCCCAACAAGCCTTATAAACCATCAATGTGGACTGAAGCTTGGAGTGGCTGGTACTCATCTTCTACTATTATTGTTTTTTGGTAATTTTAATTGTTGTGCATATTTTACAGTCCCTATGCTAGCTTGGACTGGCTGGTACTCATCTTCTACTATTATTGTTTTTTTTGGGGAGTTTTAATTGTTGTGCATATTTTTCAGTCCCTATGCTATATGTGTAAAAGGAACCAATATACTTATTATAAGATCAAGTGATCTGAATTGTTTTTCCCAATAATTTTCAAAGTGTAATTACAGGTTTACAGAATTCGGGGGCACTGTTCACAAACGTCCAGTTGAAGATTTGGCGTTTGCTGTTGCACGATTTGTACAAAAGGGTGGCGCCTTTGTAAATTATTATATGGTGAGAATATATAGATTTGAATTCAATTTGGATTTTGTGAGATTTTTCAAGTGGAAAAAAAGTTGATCAAAACTAACATTGTTGCTTGTATTAGTACCATGGGGGGACTAATTTTGGACGTACTGCTGGTGGTCCATTCATCACAACGAGCTATGATTATGATGCTCCTATTGATGAATATGGTAAAAAATGTCACTAATTTGTCCCGTCTTCAACTTCAATTTTAAATTTCCATTATTTTATTTAACAAGACATGAATCATTCAAGCAACTTATGTTTTATACAATATTCTATTTGTTCAGGAAAATTTTGAACAATACTCTTCAGACATAATACCAAACTTTGCGATTTATTTCTTATTTAAAACCTTATTGTTGATTGCTAATCTATATACTTATTACTACATGGAAAATCTACAGGGTTAATCAGAGAGCCTAAGTACGGTCATCTAAAAGAACTTCACCGGGCAATCAAGTTATGTGAAAAGGCTCTAGTGTCAGCTGATCCAGTTGTTACTTTTATGGGAAGTTACCAACAGGTTTGTCGCTTGACATCTCAATGTTCTCATTAACCTTTGATTATACATGTGTACCTAATTTTATTTCAAACCTAGATATTTCCTTATAGGAATTGACTCCTGTCTTGGTGTTCTTGGTATTCTCAGGCCCATGTCTTCACTTCTCAATCTGGAGGATGTGCAGCATTCCTCGCCAACTACAAGACAGATGCTTACGCACGTGTTACATTCAACAACGCACACTATAACCTGCCACCATGGTCGATCAGCATACTTCCTGACTGCAGGAATGTTGTTTACAATACAGCAAAAGTAAGTGAAATACGGTAAAAAATCAGAAATCTTAAGAACATTATTACTGTTATCATCATCTGAGTCAGTGGATGCTCAACAGTTAATCTATTTTAATTGCAGGTTGGTGTTCAATCATCACAGATGCAAATGTTACCTGCCAATGCTAACTCACTTGCTTGGGAGAGCTACGATGAGGAGATTGCTTCGTTATCAGATAACTCACTGATCACCACAAATGGCCTTTTGGAGCAATTAAATATCACCAGGGATACTACTGACTATCTCTGGTACATTACCAGGTGAGAGCATCCGGTATCTACTATTTATTTTCTTTATTCTTTTTCAGAATCACTCAAGTCACATTTTATTTAGTTTTCAACTATAAGGTTATGCTTTAATTTCATTATGCAGTGTTGATGTAAATTCAAATGAAGGATTTTTACGGGGTGGTAAACATCCTGTTCTCACTGTACGGTCTGCTGGCCATGCACTACATGTCTTCATTAATGGTCAACTCTCAGGTATTCTTATAGTCATAGTATAGGTTGGTTAATTATGTTGAAAAGCTCAAAAATGAATGTAAAGTAACAATTTTGTGTTATGCTATTCAGGATCTGCTTATGGCAGCAGAGAGAACAGGTGGTTCACTTACACGGGTACTGCCAACCTTCGTGCGGGTAGTAACAAAATCGCACTTCTTAGTGTGGCCGTTGGACTTCCGGTAGATTCCAAACCGGATTGCAATCTCAATTATTATTACTATTATTATTATTTGCTACTTAGTCTCTTAAACTATGTGTATTTGCTGTTAGGTTGTCATAACTTGTGAAGTGCTGTTAGGTCCCCATTTTGTATGATCAATTTTAGTTAATCTACATAATAATTAGTAAATAAGTGTTAGTTTCTTTGAATTTCATCTAACTGTAAATCATGTATTTTCTTTGATACCCTTCTCTTTCTTTCCAACAGCTCTCCAATCAGTAGATTAGATGGAGAACCCATCAAATAAGGGGACCTCTTTCAAATCAAGTTGGACAACCTAATAGCTTTACCAAGTTTTGAGGAACCTATAGTAAATGCATAAATACAAAAAACCTAAATTATATATTTTTATTCCTTTTCCCCTTGTGGATTTTTTTTTAAAATGTGAAGAACGACGGCTTGCACTATGAGTTGTGGAACACCGGAGTATTAGGCCCTATATTCCTTCATGGAATTGATCAAGGGAAGAGAGATTTAACCTGGCAGAGGTGGTCTTACCAGGTATAATTCATTTCTCATGAAATCTGATTTATCACAGCACATGAATTATTAACTTGCAATGTATTTCATTTACAAATTGACGAAATTCTAATGTATTATACAGGTTGGCCTTAAAGGAGAATCTATGAATCTAAACTCCCTTCAAGGAACTTCGTCTGTTGAATGGGCAAAGGGGTCGTTAGCACTTCAGTCACAGGGGCCTTTAAGATGGTACAGGGTAAGAAAGATTTGATATTTGTTTGTTCTTCTGTCTCCACGAAGCACTACAGTCCTCTTATAATTGAGGTTTTTTTTTTAATATTACTTTGAACTCTCAGGCCTATGTCGATGCTCCTGCCGGAGATGAACCGGTGGCAATCGACATGAGAAGCATGGGCAAAGGTCAGCTGTGGATTAACGGGCAAGGTGTTGGAAGATACTGGACGGCATATGCACCAAATGGTTATTGCAGCGGATGCAGTTATGTTGGGACTTACCGGGCTCCAAAATGTCAGAGTGGTTGTGGAGAACCAACTCAGCGCTGGTAAACCCGAGTTAAACTGTTAAACAAAAATTTCTTTGTGTACTTATGTTATATTATAGGGATCGAGCCAAAGCAGGGTGTAGTTAAAAATTTTCTAAAAGAAAACAGCAGAACAAACACATGCACACACATTTTTCTTTAGATGTTAACACTCTGCCCTTCATTGAAAGTTTGATTGTGATACTGAACAAAATAGTTTCATTAGAAAAAAATCGTTGAATTCTGCATGCAGGTATCATGTCCCACGGTCTTGGTTACAACCAACCAAGAATCTATTGGTAGTGTTCGAAGAGCTTGGAGGAGATGCATCTAAAATTTCTTTGGTGAAGAGATCAGTGTCAAGTGTTTGTGCTGATGTTTCAGAATGGCATCCTATGATAAAGAACTGGCACATTGACAGTTACGGCCAACCAGAGCAGATACGCCGACCAAAAGTCCATCTCCAGTGTGCACCCGGGCAGTCTATATCGGCCATCAAGTTCGCAAGTTTTGGTACCCCCTCGGGAACTTGTGGAAGTTTCCAGCAGGGAGCTTGCCACTCTGCCAAGTCCTATACTACCCTTCAGAAGGTACCATTACTAGACATGCTGAAAATATATTCTATTAAAATTAACAAACGCCTCCGGCCTTAAAACTAATTTCTAGTTATCCTTTGGTATTACGACATGTTTTCAACCCTAAAACATGACAATTATATAAATTTCCCAATGTGTGCAGCAAATTACGATGTGAATTAGGGAGGAAAACACATGCAATGTTTATTGATCAACATTGGTCGCACATTCCAAAAGAATCTAGTAAACACATGAATGCTTTTTTGGACTACTGTAGTCAAAAGGATATGACTTTCAAGACTAATTGAAAACTAAACAACAATAAACAATCACAATAGTTTAGTCCTACTAATATTCTGATATATTATGGATCTACAATTAGATAAGTAATTCTGCACATTGATAATGGAGCTCATGATCACATGTACTTACTCTTAATCATCTAACATTTTCTTTATCAAATAAAAATTCTATGATAATGACTTATGATGCTTGTTTTTTTGTGTAGAAGTGCATTGGACAACAGAGATGCACGGTGGCCATCACCACCAACAATTTCGGAGGAGACCCTTGTCCTAATGTAATGAAGAGAGTCGCAGTGGAAGCAATTTGTTCCCAGCGAAATTGAGCTCAAAGCTCAGCTCCTCACCATGTGAAGGGGTGGTCCTCTTAACCAAAACTTCTCACATGGTGGCAAATGACAAAAGAACAAGAGATGATGGAATCTAGTTTATAAAGGAAAGGAAGCAATAACGAAAATAAAAGGTTGGTGAATGTATACACACGAAAGTGAGAGATGTTTTCTATATTGTTGTTGGTTTGATGGGTGAGTAGAGTAGATAACAAACTATCTACTCTTGTCTGTAATTGTGGTGTTAGTTGTTAGTGAGAGTAGAGATTGCCTCGTTGTAAAACATTGGATCCCCAGGGTTGTCAAACTTTAGTAGCCAGTTGGATCCTAGAAAAGGAGAGAAGGGAGAGAAAAGAGGAGGGTGTGATAGTTAATTAGTTTGTTGTTTAGCATTGAATGTCTTGTTCAATAGTTGTATTCGTTGTCCATCTTTTATTCAAGAAGCGTAATTGATGTATTATTTTCTTAATTAGTGTGGCTAAATGGATATTTTGCTACAAAATAATGTATTGGAGCCTTGTTTTTGAGTTGTAAATCTTATTTCGAACTCTGTAATCTGTCGGAGAAATCTACTCCCAACTCGTAGTGCTAATAGCAGAAGTGCACCACAAGCAATAGAAACTCCAAAAAAATAGATGAAGCAAGAACAAGTCACCACAATATATAGATCTCACAAGAACACAATCAATATGCGAAATAACCAATACTTCTTATTCCCATAGAAATACAAAGATTACAAAAGAGATTACAACTCTCAATCTCTCTCTCACCTTTGAAACACTCGGCACAATCTCTCTTGAAAGTTGAATAATGATCGATCTCTCTCAAGATTATGAGACTAGATAATTAAATTCTAGAGTTTACGGCCATACATATAGCCCCCAGGCAAACCCTAAAAGATATACACAAATCTAGCAAATTGGGCCTTTATCCCGTAAGCCCAAAAGAACAACTCAGCGTCGGTGTCGGTCGACCGCACCCCAAGCCGGTCGACCGCAACGTGCAGATCCAGACCCGAGGGTTGACCGATCGACCGCATCGCCTAGACAGGTCGACTGTCCCCTCCTCTGTTGGACGCCTACACTCGAAGAACTCCCAGTCGACTGGGTCGGTCGACTGCAACCCTAGTCGGTCGACTGCAACCCTCCAGACTTCTCTTCTTCTACCTGCTGCTTGCCTTCCCTTGCTTCTTTGTCTTCTCCTCTTCTTCTCCAACTTCATGTACCCCGTACTTACATGTATTTGAGGCCACAACTTCTAACAATCTCCCACTTGGACCAAATACACCACGCTTCAAAGTTATTGCAATATTTCCTTGCATTATCTCTGACATCTCCCACTTTCATGGAAGACCCAAGTACTCCCCACTCTCAAGAAGAGAACCTCCACCACTCCACCACGTGGAGTGCACCAACCACCCTCTATTGCCTCATGAAGGATGTGCTCCACCAATTGCATAGAGCACGAATACCGGAGAAACAACCTTCCGTGTCGGATTCCGTGTTATGAGACTCCCCCACTCGCAAGATCTCCATCAACACCGGACATGGTTCAAAACCTCTCAATGTACCCTCTACATTAGAAACCTCCGTGGACGACACCTCCACAAACTCCGCAGACTGTTCAACCCCTACAGTCCCAATTCGGTTACCCTCATCGACATCACCTCGCATATCGATATCAGTGCTCTCTATCACACAAGAGCAACTTGAAGCTTCAACTACCAATTCGTAAAGTACCCTCTCCGCAGCAACGTATTTCCCACTAGGATCACTTCCATGGCCAGCAGCTCCTACTAAATTAGTAACCTCCCATCCACAACTGAAAGAACTCGGTTGCACCCCACACAACCTACTTCTCGATTCTGGCTGAGAGTCAACTACAGGAGAAACGCCTCTCACGTCTCTAACCAAATACAGCGTTCCCTCACGCTTCCTTTTTACAATCACCTTTGAATCTGCAGCTATGCACCACTCCCCACTACCAACTTTGTCTAGCCTTCCAATCAAGATAAGATTTTCCTTCGAGTCTGGAACATGCATTGTCTCCCGCAAGAAAACACTTTGATCTTCAATGGTATTCACGTGAATAGTACCAACCCCACATACAGGACACCGGTGACCATTTTCCACGATCACATCTCAAAAGAACCCTCCTCGTAGTCATCAAACACCTCTCTCCTTGGAGTGCAATGAAAAGAAGCTCCTGAATCAATACATCAATCTTGAGTGCCCAACTCCTTCCGAGCTGATAAGCATAGATCCTCAACAAGCCCTACTTGTGCTTTCTTTGGAGTATCTCTCTTCGGTTTCTCCTGCTTCTTCTTCATATAATCCTTACAACTACGTATCATGTGACCATTCTTGTGACAATACCAGCACTCAGGCCTATGTCCCCCATCGCTGTCATCAGACCTACTCTCAGATGAACTACTCTGATCATTTCTTCTTCGACTGCTCTTAGATCTCCCACGTCTCTTCTCAACGTACATAGCAGAATATCTAGAAGATGATGATGGATATCCCCGGTTTTTCACCCTTCTCACATCCTCGTTCAGAATACTACTTACCACATTCTGTAGAGTCGTCGAATCTGTCATAGTGCCTGTAATAGTCTGTTTCACCGTACCATAACTATCGGGTAAAGTAGATAGAAGTAACAATGACTGCCCCCTCTCTGAAAACTTCAAACCTGCAGCTTCCATCTGGTTGTAAACCATACAGTAATTGTTCACATGCTCTGCTAATGAACCCCCTTCCTTCAACTTCATATTAACCAATTTCTTCGGATGAAGAATTTGATTAGATGCCGACGGTTTTTCATACATATCCGTGAGAATCTCCATAGCCTCCTTTGTGGTCTTTGCCTTCGAGATATGAAATAACGCCTTTCTACTTAGTCCTAACTGAATCTGTCCTAGTGCCTTCTGATCCAAACGATTCCACTCTGCCAAGACCTTCGCATCCTTGTCGCACCTATCGGCTTCTCATCAAACAAAGGACCATCAAGATATTTCTGACGAAGATACGCTATCATATGAATCTTCTACATTACAAAGTCACTCCCATCGAATCTCTCGATCTTCATCTTATTATCGGCCATCTCGAACCAACTGCTCTGATACCACTTGTCGGAGAAATCTATTCTCAACTCGTAGTGCTAATAGCGGAAGTGCACCACAAGCAATAGAAACTCCCAAGAATTAGATGAACCAAGAACAAGCCACCACAATATATGGATCTCACAAGAACACAACCAATGTGCAGAGATAACGAATACTTCTTATTTCCAAAGAAATACAAAGATTACGAAAGAGATTACAACTCTCAATCTCTCTCTCTCACCTTTGAAACACTCGGCACAATCTCTCTTGAAGTTGAATAATGATCGATCTCTCTCAAGATTATGAGACTAGATAATTAAACCCTAGAGTTTACAACCATATATATATCCCCCAAGTAAACCCTAAAAGATATACACAAATCTAGTAAATTGGGCTTTTATCCCGTAAGAACAAAAGAACAATTCAGCGTCGGTGTCGGTCGACCGCACCCCAAGCCGGTCGACCGCAACGTGCAGATCCAGACCCGAAGGTTGACCGGTCGACCGCATCGCCCAGACCGGTCGACTGTCCCCTCCTCTGTTGGATGCCTACACTCGAAGAACTCCCAGTCGGCTGAGTCGGTCGACCACACCCCTAGCCGGTCGACTGCAACCCTCCAGACTTCTCTTCTTCTACTTGTTGCTTGTCTTCCCTGGCTTCTTTGTCTTCTCCTCTTCTTCTCCAACTTCAAGTACCCCATGCCTACGTGTATTTGAGGCCACAAGTCCTAACATTATCTTGATTAATAGAACCAATCAAAACCTTTTGAGGCTTTTAGAGTTTCGTGTATAGGTTAAAACCTGATACAACAGAATTTGAAGGCTTCATAGTTGTGCAGTATTAGAATTTTTCTTCCCCAGATGAACTCACTTATCCCATACTATTTCCCCATCCAACCCACTTTCCAAACTAATTCTACGAGTGAACCACTTTAAGACACGTCAAATCTTTTTTTCTTTTTCTGAGGCTACTATTCTCAATTGCGGCTTTCGTTTATTTCATATTTTGTGTAGAGAGACTTCAAAACTTAGATAAAAATTGCCGAGTTAAAATGTGTTAAACGTAGGCCGCAATAGTCAGTTGCGACCTAGGTGTAACAAAGCTTGCAGTCCCCAACTGGAAGAGATCTGGCAGAGGTGGACGAATTAGAAGAGTTTGAGGAATTTAGGATCTAGGGTTTTAAGATTTGGGTTTTAAAGTTGGAGGAGAAAGAGTTGGAAGAGATGAGGTAAAAGGGAAAAAGAGGAGGCCTAAATATTTAAGTGTTATTTTTTAATGGGCCATAACATAGACCGCAGTAGCCAACTGCGGCCTAGATATAACAGAGGCTTTAACACATTTTAATTTAGCAATTTTTTATCTAAGTCTCAAAATCTCTCTACCCTAAATATAAAATGAACGGAGGCCACAGTTGGAAATAGCGGCCTCGAAAAAAATATGTGAAGAGGTCCAGTCGGGAACTGCAGACTCACAATCGAAGAGATTGCAGATCCAATTATGACCTATGCTGACGTTGTTAGAATAGAATGTGGTAGAGTATAATGAATTTAGAAAGTCACCTCAAAAGAATATATATATATATATATATATACATAGCGGCCTCAGAAAAAAAAAAGGTGAAAAGGTCACAGTCAGGAACTGCGGACTCACAACCGAAGAGACTGCAGATCCAATGATGACCTATGCTGACGTTGTTAGAATAGAATGTGGTAGAATTGCAAGTATAATGAATCTAGAAAGTCAACTCAGAAGACTATATCTATATAATAAAATACAAAGATAGCTATCCAGTGGCTCTCCTTCAATCCCCCCAAAATTAAAGGCCCAGATCTAACCTCACAAAACACATTTTTCGCCAAAAGTTTCTTCCCAAAACTCAAATTCAAATCCACCCCCCAAAACAACTCATTTATTTATTTAATTCTCCCCCCCCCCTCCCTCTCCCCCCCCCCCCCTCTCTCTCTCTCTCTCTCTATATATATATATATATATATATATATAAACATAGACTTTTATACCGCATTTTATAATTATTTTTCACCATATACTAATAGAAACATAGACTTTTATTTACAACTAATTATTGTCATATTATTCAAACTTCAGCTACATAATTGTTGATTTACTGTTTACAAGACTTTTCATATGCTGTATCGTTCTGAAGACGTGTCGTAGACACGTGGCCACGGGCAAATCTAGTACATATATAAAATAAAAAATCATCTTCGAAAGCAACATAAAAATTGAAACATAAGAAAATCCAAACCGAGTTTTTATTTCACACAATCTTCTTAAAACAGTTACGTCTCCTCACCGGGTCCTGCAAGAATACAAACCACGTATGTCTCCCATGATAAAACAGTTATATGAGTAGCAACACAGCACATAGTCGATACTGTAACATCCTGTAATTTCTAAAGATATATATATATATATATATATATATATATATATATTATATATATATATAAAATAAAAGAGGAGAGTGGCATATTGGTAAATAAATTGAAGTGTATAGAGGGGGCCCACGTGAGGAAAGATGCACATCAGAGCATGCTTGGCTGTTGCTTCTTTGATGACGTGGTGCCCAAGGATGGGGCCCACCCGGATTTGAAGGAGGCAACAGCAATAGTGTTGTCTTTGTCTTGATGACGTGGAAAGTAAGGGGCCCAGGGGTTCTGTGTATTAAGGGGAAAGAGAAAGAGAGTATTATATACAATAGATAAATAATATAGCCTATGATCAAGAGTCACCAATCTGGTTAAGCACCTTTTGAGAGGCAGTCTGTAGTGGGCATAAATTGTCTGAGCTAGGGGCAGAGGCATTACAAATGGTATCAGAGCCGACTAGTGTGGGGTATGTCTATATAGTCGGGCGGTGGATTCCAGGACTATAGACACGGTCGGGCGGTGGATAGAAAGTAGATCCTGCACTAGATTGTGCATGCCTTATCGGAAGTATACAATAGATAAATAATAATAAATAATATAGCCTATGATTAAGAGTTACGAATCCGGTTAACCACATTTTGAGAGACAACCTGTGCTGGGCAGTTGTACTATACTATAAATAATTTGTCTGATTAGCTTGGGGCAGGGGTGTTACAGATACTCCCAACGAACTGAACAGATGCCAGACTCTATCATCAACAAACGCAAGAACAAAAAGAATAAGACACTTAGATAAGAAATTCTGAATTTTTGGTGTATCGAAAGTGAATGCGAAATGTCCTTTTATAGAGTCTATGGGGGAACAGACCAATCAATGCCAATTTAAAACATTTTGGCTATTAGAGCATCCACAGTCGTGATTGTTAGAAAATGCATGTAGCATTTTCCTTGTTTGTTGCAGCCGTCAAATGGTATTTTTTAGCAATCTAAGTTAAAATAATAAAAATTCCCTATCAAGACGGAGTTTGAAGTTGCGTCGGGGAATTTAATAATTTTTTAATAGGTAGACAGATGTTCACTTTGCGTCAGAAGGAAAAAAAAATTACAAAATGGTCATACCCAGGCAAAATGGTAATTCAAATAATTAAATTTTTTTTTCTCCAAAATTCCCCTCGGACGCAAAGTGACTTTGCATCCTAGAAATGCGAAAGGCTTGGACGCAAAGTGAATTGCCGTTTGAGAGTTTTTTTTTTAATTTTTTAAATTACGGTCTATTATATTTTTTTCTGAGGGACGGAATGTGAAGTTGCGTCGGAGGAATAAAAAATATTTTTTTTCGTGCGAGGAATAAAATTTTTTTTTTTCGTGCGACGGAAAGTGAAGTTGTGTCATGTATAATATGCATTTCTCTCAAATCCACTCTCATTTATAGCAATCTACTGTCGCAAAATATGCAAAATATGCATAAATAGCAAACGACTGCAGCGCATTTTTTGCGAAAATATGCATATTATGCATATTTAGCAAATGACTGTGGATGCTCTTACGAAGCTTTTATGGGGGAACTGACCAATAAAAACCAAAGAATAGTTTTGGCCGTTACCATAGCATTTATTTGGCCGTTTGTCGAAATTTTTCAGCTACCAAAACTATTTCCGCATGTAATGCCGGTCGAAGATTTGCACCCGTTTCAAGTAGCTGACTTAGGATCCTATATAAATCAATCGTCCAGTGCACTCTTCTCCTTGAATTACAAACCGCCCGGACCACCCTCTCAACAGGCAAAGAGAGTTCCCGATTCCGAGTTCAAGTTGATTGATATAGTCTGCCAAGTGAGATTGATTCTAGCTTCATACCTTTTCACGAGAGTTCGTGAAAGACTACATTTCGTACGCTGCGAAAAAATCGATCTTTTTTAATCAATATTTTACAATCAATAGAACATAAAAAACCGTGAACAATTTTTGAATGAGTAAACACATCTTTATACAAATGCAAATAAATTTATGAGTGCGACAAATTTTCATTCACCCAATAACTATTTTGAGCAAGTGAATATATAATTTTAATATACTTATGGAGGAGAACAAAAATCTATAAAAATCTCTTACTAAATTATAGTGGATCTTACTCAAAAATTACCACAAAATTGGATATTAAAACAACCATTTTTTAACAGAAGAATTAGTTTAAGAAGTGGGTTTTTTAACAGAAGAATTAGTTTAAGAAGTGGGTTAGTTAGGGAAATAGTTTGGGAAAGGTGGGGTCTTTTTTTTTTTTTTTGGTTGGGGCAGTATTTACACTTGCGTGCCTATTAAACCTTTGCTTTATCTGCTGTGGCTTAGGAAGTGAGCATTGTGTGTTTCATTAATGCAATAAGTGAATAGGCTGATGAAAATGAATTTCCTTGTCGGTTCCATTTATAACAATGTGTAAACAAACACAGATCTAAATGATTTTGTCATGCTATTGTTACTTAATTATATCACATTATCATCATCCCATTGTTAAGTCGTTCGTTATGTTAAGTAAGCAGCCCCCCCCCCCCAAAAGTTAGCTAACTAAATTGGTCACATCCTTACTGATGTGGTATAGAGGCTATTGCTGTCTATTTCTTTTTGGGTAATGAAGAATCTATTCTTATTGAAGTGGGGCAAGGGATAGAAACCATTTTCCGTGTGCTCGGTTTTAGCTGTACTACTATATAATGGAAGAAGAATGTGTTTGGCCAGCATATCTTATAGGAACCGGTTAGCCTACAGTTTTAGATTGCAAACTTGTTGTATCTTTGGAATCTAGGTATTTACTGAGAGCCCTGGATACGGCAAACCATTTTTAGTATATCATATTGAAAACGGACAAATTAGATTCATGCATCTCAAATTGATCTACTACAAATTTCAAGCAGATCATTAATTAAGATTATATGATTTTCTTATACCCCCATCAGAGCATCTGATATATTTTTTTTCTGGCATTTATTTTTTTTCTGGCATTTATCGACCATACTAATATAATACCCATACCATAAACCTCACTTTCTCTTCCACTATATACTCTGTCCATTATCTAATTTTCGCTTGTAAAGTATGTGATCCTGATTACTGAGAAACAGTAACACTTTTATCATGTAGTTGAGGATGTGCCATTTCTTCAATAATATCATGCGCTCATTATCTTCATCATCATAATCATTGTTAATCACCCTAGGGGTTAATAGGGGTGATCGTGCGGAATTAAAAAAACAATAAAATAAATGCAAGCGTGATAAGAAAAGCAAACACAGATGACGCAGCGATATAACGTGGTTCGACCCCCAGGTCTACGTCCACACCACCTAATTGTAGCAATTTTCCGCCAGAAGCGTTCCACTATACTCAAAAATCCTTGTACAGTGATTCTCGGATTCAGGCCGAGAGACCTATTACACCCACAGGACTTCTAATCCAAATCCCGTCAATCTCACCGAAGTGGATAAGAAATGAAAAGAAAACTCAAGATCGTTAATGATCTTGACTGATGAATACAACCAAATAAACGCTCACACTCGGATTGATTAAATGAAGGATTACTTCAGAAGTTTTCTCAAAAGTAATTAGGTTGAAAAGACACAGTGGATTCGTCAATATTAATAGACGGAGAAGTGTATCGATCAAAAATAGAAACGATACTTTTCAAGAATATACACAGCGCAAAGTACGGTTGACCGTCATTTTGGTGCGGGCGACCGTTCAGCTCTCTGACGTAAAGTAGAGAGGTGAAAGGTCGACTGCTTTTCAAACAACTCAAGGTTGCTGTCGACCGGTCACGAAGTGTGGTCGACCGGTATCGCGCTGTTTATTCCGAATCCACCATGTTTTCTTAGCATAAACTAATCCCTCTTTAATCAATCTTATACAATTATAATCTCACGAAAATGGAAGAAAAAATTCAGGTCTTGATATCTTCTTCTTTTGCTTGTGTTTGCCATTATTCTTTATTGCTTTTTTGTTTGTATATTTGTGAATCTCTCTTGGATCTCTTTTTTTATGTTATTTGCTCCTAAAAATCTGACACATTAAATTCAAACTTATTTATATGAGTGAGCACGTTTTGTGCATACCAAACTAAGAGTCAACAATCTCCCCCTTTTGGTGTGAACAAAACATGCATGAATGTTTGAAAATTTAAAACACAACATATGAATACTCCCCCTGAATTTAGCACATCCTGTAATACAAATTTTCATATAGATTAAGCTTTGAAGGGAGTGAATACTCCCCCTTAATATAATGCTACCTGTAATACAGAACTTAAACAACAAATATACATAGTTGTTCAGGAAATAATTTGAAAATTTATGAAATAAGGAGAAAACATTTTGAAAACATTCCAAAAATAATTCTCCCCCTTTTTGGAACACACCAAGAGGGGATAAATAGAGGAGACATAAGTAAAATAAGCCTTGGAAAATTCGTAGAACAAATCATCAATGAAAACACCAAAGAGAAAACATTTTATGTTTTATGATATTACAATGAATACAATCTTGTAAAAGAAATGGAAGAGAATCTTCTTACAAGATACCGTTGATTGCGAAACTCTTTGCTATACAGTGAGAGCTCTTCATAATACCATAGATTCGAGATTCTCCACAATACACATGAAAGCAACAAAAAAAATCAAAATTTTGAGAGATGAACATTAATTTTATAAGACTTTGAAGATATAGGCCAGAGAGAGAACCGGTCGACCGCACACTGCGGTTTTTCAAAAAATTTTCAGAGAGCATGCCGGTCGACTGCACGGTCGACCGCAAAACCAACAGAACCCACAGAGGGAGAATCGGTCGACCGTACGGTCGACCGCAATAAGCAAAAGTTAATCGAGACGAAAAATAATCAAAAACCAAGACTGAGCCGGTCGGCCGCACAGTCGACCGACCCACACAAAAAGTTTTTAGGAGGAAAAATCAATAACATTTAATGCTCCTCTTAAGAAGTAAAAACGTTTTTCATCTAAAGGTTTTGTAAAAATATAAGCAAGTTGCGACTCAGTGGAAATATACTCAAGTAAAAAATCCTCCTTTTGACAGTGATCTTTAATGAAATGATACCTAATATCAATGTGTTTCGTGCGACTGTGTGGGTCAAAATTTTTGGTCATATGAATGGTGCTAGTATTGTTACATTTTATTGGAATATGATCAAAGAATACCTTATAATCCTCGAGAGTATGTTTCATCCATAATACCTGCGCACAACAGGATCCTACCGCAATATACTCAGCTTCAGCAGTAGAGAGAGTAACAGAATTTTGCTTCTTAGATGCCCACGAGACAAGGCAGTCGCCCAAGAAGTGACATGTACCACTAGTGCTCTTTCTATCTATCAAGCTCCCGACATAATCTGCATCAGAGTATCCTACAAGAGAAAATTTTTTATTTTTCGGGTACCAAAGACCAGTATTTGGTGTGCCTTTGAGATATTGAATGATACGCTTAACGGCAACCAAATGTGATTCTTTGGGACATGACTGAAAACGTGCACATAAACAAACACTAAACATAATTTCAGGACGGGATGCGGTAATATAAAGTAAACTACCGATCATACCTCTGTAAGTAGAAATATCAACATTGTTACCAGATTCGTCTTTGGATAGCTTAGTGGTAGTGGCCATCGGAGTTTTGTAAGCATTAGCATTTTCAAGTCCGAACTTCTTAACAAGTTCTTTTGCGTACTAGGATTGGTTTATAAATATGCCATCCTTTCTTTGTTGTATTTGAAGTCTAAGGAAATACGTTAGTTCTCCCATCATACTCATTTCGAACTCATTCTGCATTTGCTTTGAAAACTCCTTGCAAAGATTTTCATTAGTGGATCCAAAATATAATATCATCAACATAAATTTGAACGATTAAGATATCTTTAAAAACATGCTTTATAAATAGTGTAGTGTCTACTTTTTCTTTAGAAAAGCCTATGTGAAGAAGAAACGAACTCAGCCATTCATACCAAGCACGAGAGGCTTGCTTCAAACCATAAAAAGTTTTATCAAGCCGAAAAACATGGTTTGGGTGTGTGGGATCAGTGAATCCCGGTGATTGTGCCACATAAACTTCTTCCGAAATAAATCCATTTAGAAATGCACTTTTAACATCCATTTAAAAAAGAGAGAAATCCATATATGCAGCAAAAACAAGTAAAATACAAATGGCTTCAAGCCTAGCAACTGGTGCAAAAGTTTCATCAAAATCTACACCCTCTTGTTGATTATAACCTTGTGCAACAAGATGGGCCTTATTCCTAGTGATTGAACCGGATTCATCTAACTTGTTCCTAAACACCCACTTAGTGCCAAGTATAGTCCTATTGTGAGGTCGAGGAACAAGTCTCCATACTTGATTCCGTTCGAATTGATTAAGTTCTTCTTGCATTGCAATGATCCAATCATTATCTTGCAAGGCCTCCTTAATATTCTTAGGTTCAAGTATGGAAACGAAAGCAGTAAAACACATAAAATTTTAAGCTTGAGTGCGAGTAGTTACCCATTTTAATATATCACTTCGTATAAGAGATGGTGGATGACTAGACATGATTTTCCATGCGAGACGTCTCTCACTTGTGGAGCCTTGATGTTATATATTTTCATCTTCCATGGCATCAATTTTTTGTGTAGGAATCTCATTGATTTGGTTTTTAGGTTCATCTTTGTCTTGAAGCACCACTTGATTTTGATCATTTGCTTGTGGTTCTTCTTCAATAAGAACCTGTTTCTTTTCAACACGAACCCCTGTCTCATCATCATCAACAACATGTAATATTTCTTTGGAATAGGGATTAGTTTCATCAAAAATAACATCAATAGATTCCTAAATTGTGCATCTTCTTTTGTTGAATACACGATATGCTTTGCTACTAAGAGAATATCCTAAGAAAATACCTTCATCACTTTTACAATCAAACTTCCCTAAGTTATCAAGGGTATTTAAAACGAATACTTTGCATCCGAAGACACGAAAGTAGCTTAGGTTGGGAAGTTTGCCATAATATAGTTCAAAATGAGTTTTCTCAAGATATTTTCTAATGATTACTTGGTTTATGGTATAGCATGCTGTATTGACAGCCTCTGCCCAAAATGATTTAGGTAAATCTTTTTTACTAAGCATAGTACGAGCCATTTCTTGAAGAGATAGATTCTTCCTTTCAACAACCCTATTTTGTTGGGGAGTACGAGGACATGTGAACTCATGTTTTATCCCTTTTTTGTCACAAAATAATGTAAAGAGTTCGTTTTGAAATTCTCCACGATGATCACTACGAATAGTAACAATGGTGAGGCTTTTCTCATTTTCCACTCTACGACGGAATTTTTGAAATACATATACTGCGTCATCTTTTTGTGGCAAAAATGCAACCCAAGTAAATCTACTATAATCATCAACAATTACAAAAGCATATCGTGCACCACCATTACTACGTGTTCGTGATGGACCAAAAAAAGATCCATGTGTAAGAGTTCAAGGGGTCTAGAAGTTGATACCATTTTCTTTAATTTGTGTGAACTTTTAGTTTGCTTACCAAATTGGCATGACTCACACGGTTTGTCTTTTTCGAATTTAATTTTGGGAATTCCTCTTACAAGCTCCTTGCTTACAAGTTTGTTGAGATTGTCCATGGCCGTGTGACCAAGCCTTCGATGCCATAGCCATCCATCCTCATTTCGTGCGACAAAGCATCTCATACTTTCTTGTGCTAATTCATTTGAATTTATGACATATACATTGTTGCATCTGTTAGTAAGAAGTAAACAGGATTTATTGTTATCTAATACAGTGCATGTATTTTTATCAAAATTCACAGTGTATACTTTATCACATAGTTGGCTAACACCAATTAAGTAATGATTTAGACCTCTTACCAATAGAACATCCTCAATGGAGCATGAGGAACCAAAGTTGATTTTGCCTTTAACAATGGTTTGACCAGTGCTATTATCTCCAAAAATGATGTCCTTCCCCTTTTCCCTTGATAGTGATGAAAAATATCTGGTGTCACCAGTCATGTGATTTGAGCATCCACTATCAAGGTTCCACCGATCTTTAATCTTGATGCGTTGAGGTACCTACAACAAGATTAGTAGGTATAATTTTGCGTGCCCAAGTTTGTTTTGAACCTGCATTTGTATCCTTTCTCATCCACACAAGATTAGTATTTCTTTTTAGTGAACAATTATATGAAATATGTCCTAATCTACAGTAGTAATGACATGTGATACGACTATGTCTTGAGTCTTGCACACTTGCATAGCTTTGGATTGGTTTATGATTTTATTGGAGTTTATGCAAGTGTGTATGACTTAATGACTTACATTATTGATGATGTATTGCCTCTTCGTAACCAAGCCCTCGATTATCATGATAGGATCTTGAATTTTTTGTAATAAGGTAACTGGGCCCTTCATATTTTTCAACAATCTTTTCAAGCTCAATTACCTTTTTACACAATCTTTTTCTAGTTATCTCATCATCTTTTGTGTTCCAACGAAGAGTATCTAGTGTGGCATCAAGAATCCTATTTTGTTTAAGGGCTTCATTACATCCTTCCACTACTTCATTAAATTTTCTTTTACATTCATCTAAATCATTTGTGAGCTTGGCAATATAAACAGATTTCTCCTGAATCTCTCTTAAGTGATCATCATATTTCGCTAGCGATTCACAAATTTGTTGTTTTAAAATCTCCTTTTCTTCTAGCAGATTATCATGATCTTTTCGACATGACTAAAGTTTTTGCAAAATTAGGGCATTCTTATTTTTCAGTTTGTGACTTTTTGTTATGCAAGCGTCATGTATTTGATTAGAATTTTTTTTATATTGCCTAAGTTCATGGCTTAGTTTCTTAGCATAGTCTTTCAAACCATTACACATATCTATAAGTTCATCATAAGTTGGTTTTTCGATTACCTCTTCTTGAGAAGGTGATTGCACCTTACCACTCCTAAGAGCCATGAAGCCGACGTTGTCGTAACCTTGCTCTTCCTCACTTGAATCCAAGTCTAGACAAGTTGCTTTTAGCGCCTTCTTTTTCTGACTTGGATTTGTGCGATAGTGGTCCCTATTCCTGTCTTGTTGAATAGGACAGTTTGCACGGATGTGTCCGGCCTTCTTACACTTGTAGCACACATCCTCCTTCTCCTTTTCCCTTTCTTTTTGTACCTGACATATTTTTTGTGTTTGAGGTATTTACGAAATTGTCTGGTTAATAGAGCAATGTCCTCATCTGACTCCTCATGATCTGAATCAGCTTTTGATGGTCTAGCTTTTTCTGCCTTTAGTGCAATGGTTTTCTCCTCAGTCTTTGGTTCAATCCCGATATTTTGCCTGTATCTTTTTGTCTCCAACATTTTCATCTCGTACGTCTTTAGCTTTCCTTGAAATGTGTAGTAGTCGAATCCCTTCTCTTCGAGAGACTCTCTCATTGCCGCGGCCTTAACGTCCCACTCTGGCGTGAAGCAGCTTATGAGCTTTCTGACTTTTCGGTCATCATCAAGCCCCTTACCCAAGCTCTCAAGCTCGTGGGCAATGATATCGAAGCGAGCGAGCATTTGGTCCACATTTTCTTCTGGCAACATGCGAAACACATCAAACTTATAGAAACACAAATTCACTTTAGTTTTTACCTTCGAAGCAGTTCCTTCATGCCGCTTCAGCATGTTGTTCCAGATCTCGTAGGCTGTTTTGCAGTTACGCCCATATTGCATTAGCTCTTCATTGTTCAACCCTGCATAAAGAGCCATCATGGCTTTGGAATTTGCTATCTTGAGGGATAACTCTGCCTTTGTGTATTCCGATTTTCCATTGCTGACTGGGATTTCTGTTTTGTTGATACATACATTCCATACCTCTTCTCCGAGCATCTGTAAAAAATGAGACATACAAACTTTCCAGATGTCATAGCATTTTCCATAAAAAAATGGTGATCGTGTAAGACTTTTTCCATTGGAGACGAAAGGCTCCGATGTGTACAAGTTTTGGGGAGGAGGGATTTCGGCCATTGAACCTTTTGCTTAAGCTTTTAAGCTTTTTATAAGCACCTCGCTCTGATACCACTGTTAATCACATTAGGGGGGGTGAATAGGGTGATCGTGTGGAATTAAAAAAACAATAAAATAAAGTAAAGTAGATGCAAGAGTGATAATAAAAGCAAACACAGATGATGCAGCGATATAACGTGGTTCGACCCCCAGGTCTACGTCCACACCACCTACTTGTAGCAATTCTCCGCCACAAGCATTCCACTATACTCAAAAACTCTTGTACAGTGATTCTCGAATTCAGGCCGAGAGACCTATTACACCCACAGGACTTCTAATCCAAGTCCCGTCAATCTCACCGAATTGGAAAAGAAATGAAAAGAAAACTCAAGATCGTTAATGATCTTGACTGAAGAATACAACCAAATAAACGCTCACACTCGGATTGATTAAATGAAGGATTAGTTCAGAAGCTTTCTCAGAAGTAATTAGGTTGAAAAGACACAGTGGATTCGTCAATATTAATAGATGGGAAAGTGTATCGATCAAAAGTAGAAATGATACTTTCGAAGAATATACACAACGCAAAGTGCGGTCGACCGCAATTTTGGTGCGTTCGACCGTTCAGCTCTCTGATGTAAAATAGAGAGGTGAAAGGTCGACTGCTTCTCAGACAACTCAAGGTTGCGGCCGACTGCGATGCGGTCGACCGGTATCGCGCTGTTTATTCCGAATCCACCTTGTTTTCTTACCACAAACTAATCCCTCTTTAATAAATCTTATACAATTATAATCTCTCATAAATGGAAGGAAAAATTTAGGTCTTGATATCTTCCTCTTTTACTTGTGTTTGCCATTATTCTTTATTGTTTTCCTTGTTTGTATATTTGTGAATCTCTCTTGGATCTCTTTTTTATGTTATTTGATCATGAAAACCTGACACACTAAATTCAAACTTATTAGTATGAGTGAGCACGTTTTGTGCATACCAAACTAAGAGTCAACAATCATCAATCATGAATCTACACGTGCAATGCACGTTCTAATTACATTTTTTATAGTAAATAATAAGACGTAATCTGGCCCCTTCCTTTACTCATCACATACTCTTTACAAATTACCCCTAGTGGTACAAACTTTTATTTTATATTTGTGACATTTTTATAAATAATTATGTTGTATATAAATTTGAACTTTGAGGGTATTATGGTAACTATGTAAATAAATGGTTAATATAACTCTCACTTTAAAAAAATGGTTGAAATTAGATGGTTGAATGAATGTCTACAATTTACAGGTTGTCTACAAATGACAATCCCAACTCTCCCATTATAATATTAAAGATATTAGATTAGTCCCATATCGGTATATGTATTAGTTTAGTCTTTACTTCTCTCCTATATGTAGAAGACATTGTACTCAGTTATAATCAATCCAATAATATTATTTCATATTTTTCTTCAATCTCTCTGTTATCTTAACATGGTATCAGAGTCAGGTTCCCAAACCCTATTACTTATTCCTAACCCTAATCTCTGACCCTAATCAAAATCCATAATCCCTAATCTTCCTGCTAATCCCAAACCCAACTTCGACCTCCAAACATCCGGTCACCATCACCAAAATCCAGATGCAGTTCTCTAATCTGCATCTTCTTTCTTTGTCCTAAATAAACCTGTATCGGTGTTTTTGTTTTATGTTTGAGTCCTTGTGAAATTTTCTAATTGTTGTGGTTGTTTTGCAATTAGCTCATTGTATTAGAGAAGTAGGGTTAAGGTGAGTTGTGCACGAGTTTATGAAATTGCCAACACCTCTTCCCTATTAATACCCCATTGTAATCCTCTTCTTAGGTATGAATGAATTGATATTAAATTTTTAGTTCCAACTTCTTCCTCTTTGTTCTTTTTTGTTATCTTTCATTCGAACCATGGTTGCCACCACCGGCAACGATCAATGTTGCGACGATCCACCGCCGAGTTGAATCGGGATCGTAACAATGGCATTAGAGCCTCTTCTACAAAGTCTTCTGCAAAATTCTCTAATTTCATCCCCACCTTCAAGAAGATCATGAAGAACTCGTCGTGGCGCAAGGGCCACGACAAGCTCGCCCACCAATGCACATCCTCATCAATAAACTCAAAACCTCCTCTTCCCAAAATGCCCCCGACTTCCCCGAATCCTCTTCCTCGCTCCCCGTCCCTCTCTATGACTTCCCAGGCATTTCTGACCTCCCCTTCATCCACTCCGAGTTCGCCAGCTGACACCTCCTCCTCTTCTCCTCTTCTAGCGTCCTCCTCTCCTCCCTCCCCTGGGACCGCCCCAGAGGCTGCCTCATCTCCCTCTCCTGGTCCGACCACCTCTCCCTCCTCGCCCTCGTCCAAAACGACACCGTCCATCACTTCACCCTCTGAAGGGAACCTGCATCCCCTCCCTCCTTCTCAATGGGCAAAGAATGCTTCCAGATCGGCCTCGTCTGCATCATTGAGCAAAACCTCCTTATCTTCATCTCCGATTTCAAGAACCCCAAACCAATCAAACCCTAACCCAGGCCTTGCCCCGTCATTCTCCTTCAACAACAATGGCTCCGATTCTAGCTCCACTTCGACCACCACTTCTTCCCAGCTCATCCTCTTCCCCTACTACTACTATTGCTATTGCGACTGCTACTGTTATTACTGGTGCCTCCTCTCCACTCTTTGGCTCCTCCTCATTCTCCCCCTCATTGTTCGGCGACTCTTCTTCTGCAAAGTCCAACAGCCCACCATGTGTTCGATGAAATTCCCAAGAGAACCATGAAGTGAGCTCATCAAACTTCAGCCCTATTTCCACAAACTCCAACAGCCCACCAAGTATTCAACCAATTGCTTCTTCAATTCCATCAACCTAAATCACTCATGAACCTGTGCTAGATTACTATTGCAATCTTTATCTTGCTGATTATTCCTACAAACAGTACTAATGCAAATTTTGTGAGACTATGATTTGTGCATCAACTGATTTACTCGGGAAGGATTGGAGTTAAGATTGGCTCCATTAGACTTTAGTTATATATAGGATGATGAGAGAAATTTTGGTGTGCTAAAATACTACTGCTGTAACGCCCTGAATTCCAAACACAGAAAATTCATAGCACAACAAGATCTTTTACTTCAACTTCGCACAAAAATATAAGAAATTTATAACTTTTTCATTACATAGTCATTATTTACAACACGCAGCGGAAAATTGACATAAAAGAATAAAATTTATAACATTAAACATATTCAATTTTGCAACAGTCATCAATACCAAACTCGTATCCACATCGCTCGCTAATCCGAGTCCTTCAACTTGAAAATTGCGGGAACGTTATTTGCATACAACTGACGCAATGCTGTAATACAGTGACTCCATTATTTTAACAATCACAAACTTGAATGCAAAAACAAAAATGTGAAGAGTGACTACCCTAAACATGTCAGTGTATAATATGATCCTGATGCCTATTGCAGATACTTATACTTACAATGTAACACTAATGCATACTTGATCAGATTTCATACATCCCATATTACATAGGTCCGAGGGCAAGCCCTTACGTACTCCTCATTATAGGGTTCAATACCTCGTTATGAAATCCTACTATGGTAACAAAATAAGGTTTAGACATCCCACGAGTATGGATTCCAGTCCCGAAATCCACCGCCCGACTATATAGAATCCTTGTCGTGCAAACATCCCGCAAGTGCCGCTCTAGCCCGAAATATATTGGAGATCTGCCTCATATCCGCCTGACTATTCATGATCCCGAAATCCACTGCCCGATCAATCATAATCCCGGATTTAATTAAGGTTCGTCTCGCTTCACAAGCAATCACAGTCCCGGAATCCACCGCCTGACCGGATTTATAGTTTCGGAATCCACCGCCCGACTATATAGAAACACTCCACTTACGTTTGCCCAGGTCTCATCACTTCTTCTTTTCTAGTGTCTGTCCCTAATTTAAATTTTAGTTATCATGGCCTAGAACTAACTTATCCTCCTGGACTTAAACTTACTCATCAACATTCAGGTCCATATTGATCATTTCAAAAAATTTCATTAGTCAAAATTGCTGGACATTACGGGCCTCGCTCAGCTCATAGAAACCATCCATCTCAACACAGAGATCTACTAGGTTATTCTTAACCTCTTTTACACAATTTCTCATTCATTAAAAAAATCATTCAAATTTTCTTATTCATTCTATTTTATTTTATCAATCACAAAGTAAATAAATAATTTCTTATCTCTTTATAACAACATCTCAATACACACTGACTTGGCAAAAATTCTTACAAATATCATACGTCTAAGTTTCCACGCTCTCATTATTCTTAATTCGTCATCTAACATTTTCATGAGTTTCAAATTAAACTCGCTTTCATGCAAATCTAAGAATCTAGAACAAAGTGTCACATTCAGTCCATTAAACACGTCGAATTTAAAGCAAAATAACTCAAAATTTTCTTCTCAAGATAATTTAATTCACAAAGTAATTTTTACTAAAAGAAATTTTCTAAATTGTTATTTAATCTTCTCAATTAATCCAAATTTGCTCACTTAGCAAAGCAATCTTTCTTGAATTCATACTCAAATAATCAATCTAACAAATCCTCTACTGTACAATGTAAATTAAGTCTCTAAAATAAATCTTAAAATTGTATAGGATCATTTCAAAAAATTTTAATAGTGTGCTAGAATAATTCTACAAATTTTCTCCTAATTTTAAAACATAAAAGCCATTTAAAACCAAAAAAAGTCCAAAAAGGTGTATATCAGGAGTCAAACCCAGGCACAGCAACGACATAGTCACTCCCGCTAGCCAGAGAGCCAAGTGGCTCACAGTGTACAGTCTCTGCCCATAAAGTCCCATATGTTTATAGTGACTGTTTGAATACTCTGTCGAGAATTAAAACAAAACAACGCCCTAGGACTCGAACCTAACACTCGGGATGACTATACACAACACCTTAAATCCAACACCAAGACCAAGGCAGTCAAGCCTCACAACTGATTTTATTTCTATTTGAAGTTTATTTAAGTGTGACTTTCTGTTTCGCCTTTCCAAAGATACATTCTACAATTATTTTATAGCTTCTATACAGTTTATTGTATAAATCTAATAAATTACAGGAAAAAAAATTAATTAGTTTAAACAGTTGTTATGAATTTATATATGTTTCAAAATCTATTTAAAAATTCTAATTGGGCTCAATATACAAGTTTCATGCATGGATTCAATCAAATTAATTTCATGGTAGATAACGAACCACATGGAAGTATTCAAAAAAAAAATGAGGGAATTAATTATCCCTACCATTTCACAATTCCATATTTAAATTCCTTTAATCTAGATTAACAAATGAAGCACAATTCTATAATATAATTCTTTTAATATAGAACAACAATTGAAAGTTTCTCCTAAGATAGTTTAGACATAATTTTAAAAGCATTCTTAGACATACACATACTCATATAGAAATCTAATCATCTTTTATATACATCTACACATAATCATGGATCCTACAATTATTTAGCAATTGATAGAAACACATACACATTATCTAATTATCAATGTATTTACACCTAATCATAAATTCTATAAATCATTAGAAAGCAAAAGAAGCACCCACACATTATCATTTAAATGCATTCACAACTAATCATGGATTCTACAAAAACATTTAGAAAATAAAAGAAACACCCACCTCTTTTGATGCAACTTGCAAGTAGAAACTCTTAGAAAATCTCCTAGCAATAATCCCCCAAGCCTATCCTCACTCTAAAAGTCCCAAGCTCCAAAGCCAAAGTGAAGGTTTGCAAGCACACAAAAAAAAATATAACGAAAGAAGGCTTCTGCCTTCACTTGGCCGGGATTGGGTCTTAATAAAGGAAAATGATGGGAGGTTTTTAATAAACTACCCACTAAATTATTTAACCACCCACTAATCCTAATTAAACTCTCCACTAAATCCACTTAATTAAATTCAATTCAATTTTCCTCCAAGCAAAAATGGCCGGTCAATCTTAATGTGGGAGAAGCATGTGTTTCGAAAAGCTTGTGTGTGCACGTAAAATGCACACAAAATGTAGAAATTTTATTTTAATAAAATACACATGTTACTCAATTAATTATGGATTTTAATGAAAACTAGTTTAAATTAATTATAATAAAAATTTTCATGCACAGATGAAAATAACATACACACTTCATAAATTTTTATTTTGAAAAATAATACAACCAACACGTGCATTGCAAACACGTATCAATAAATATTCAAATACGAAAGGGTTTTGGGTAATGGAGAATATAAACAATTGAAATACAACATACGTAGAATATTTATATTGAAAATATTACGGATAATTCACGTAACGGTAAAATTTACATAACCGACATGTGCATTGAAAGCACGTGTAATGTGCATAAAAATACAAAGATTAAGATTAATATTTGAGTAGGCTCAAAATAAGATAAAAATGAATTTTGAGATGACGAAAAATATATAATTAATCGAAATAAAAAAATACGTAGGATATTTATATTAAAATATATTACGGATATTACCTGTAAAGGCACACAATACATGTGCATAACACACGAGGAACAAAATTGTCATAACTCAATTTTTGCGGGGTATTATACCTCCCCCCCCCCTAGAATAGTTCTGTCTTCAGAACTTACTAGGGTAAAAGTTACATTTTGTACACACCATATAAAGAATTGGGAAAATATTATAACACTACATAATGTGAAAAACAATATAGACTTAAAATAAAGTAAATATAGAATAAAAAAAAATGTGAGCGTCAAGTAAGATACATAAAGTAAATAAGAGTACAGAGCACTAAGAACGAAAATGCAAAAGTATTAAACAAGTAAAGAAATTCGTGTGAGAGAAATGTGTTAGAAAAATATAATATAGATTGAAAAAAAATTCATACAAAATAATGATAGGTTAAGTATTAGATAATATATATATATATATATATATATATAGTCGTCAATTTTAGTAATATACAGATGCTTTAAAAATAAGTATAGTAAACAAAAAAAGTAGTAAGAAGTAGTATGAAAAAAAGGAGTAAAACAAAAATAGAAGTATGGAAATAAATAAGAAGGAAAAGAAATGTAAGTGCAAAGAGTAAAATCATTGAAATAGTATAGAACAATTTACAATGCAGTAGGAGAATTTTAAAATAGACTAAGAACGTAAATAAATATTAAGTAGCTCAAAAATTTACTGCGATAAAATTGATATTATTATGATTAAAAAATAAATACTAAAAACAAAATAAAGGAAAAATATCAAAATATAAAGCAAACCGATAAATAATTTGGAAGAACATAATAATTGAAAAGTAGTTAGCACTAGCTAATAAGAATTTGAAAATTTTAGGGAAAGATAAATTGACTAAAAGAAAACGGGAAGAAATGAATGATTAAAATCGTAAACTAGGAATATATATTGATAAATAAAAAGAATGCAGCAATTTAAAAGAATATTGTTCTACGAAAATTCTGAAAAATATATGAGTGTTAAATTTTAGCTAAAAGTACAAACAATATAAGATAGATATAATCATACATATCAAATTAATATCACGATAAAAATAATTCGTGAGGTAAATATAATAACTATATGTACAATTTAAAATTAAATACATAGAATAGTAATTAATATTTATTAAAATATTTATAAGTTGTCAAGTATAGCAAGAAAACCAACATACAAAATTTTATACGTACATAAAAATATATGATGAAACAAACTAAACTATGATATGAAAATTATAAATGGTTTGTAGGAGTAAAACAAAGCATCATAGTAGTAAAAGTAATAATATATTATTGAAATAATATAAAAACTAATTATATAGAAATAAAATGTAAATCGTAAACAAAAGTATAAGTAATAAAATTTACGTTAGGTGAGTAGCCACCAAATCTAAGATAAGTTAGCAGTAAAATAAAATACAATGAAGTGATACAAAAATAGCCGAATGCTAACATATGTAAAGCTGAAGTATATATACAAAATAATATTAAGAAGGTATCAAAATAGTTAATAGTAAGCAGTAATATAGATAGGAAATAATAATAATAATAATAATAATAATAATAACACACATATGATAGATGTAGAAGCAAATATAAATAATAAGGTAATTAATTAAATGTGTATGTAAATATAACTATATTATAAAATATAAAGTTGAAGTAGTATAAGCTAAGTTGTAAAACATTATAAAATGATATAAACTAGTGCAAAAGAATGGAATAGTGGTAAGTAATATATATAAAAATAGAAATAAAAGTGGGGTTATTAAAGTAGAAAATCTCCTTTATTGTGGGTTCGTCTCATTAATGTCCAGCTGCAAGGCTTACCTCCTTGACATCAAGTTGCAGATTTGCCTTCATGACATCCGGTTGCATCTTACCTTCTGGACAGTCGGTTGCAGATTTTTTCTCCCCAATATCCAGTTGCGGATTTGCCTCCACTGGCTTCTGGTTGCAGATTTGCTCTCTCGACATCAGGTTGCACCAAATTGGTGAATGTAATGATGTAATCTTCCATATGTACTTGGGTATTGGATGTTTAATTTAAGTATGATGTTATATTTTTGAAATTGGTGATACAAGTAAAAAGAGGAAATGAAGTAGAAAGTCACACGATGAAATATCAAAATAGATATATAGAGTATAATTATCAAACATAAATAGTAGAAATTAGTAGAAGTGAAAAATTGATAAGTAACTAAAAATTGATAAGTATATTAGAAAAGTGTAAAGCAAAAGATTGATAAGTAGCTATTAACAGTGAAAAGTAAAAATAACGAAAAGTAGTAAACAATAAGTAATAACAAAGGTATTGAATATAAGATGTAAAAAATAATTATAATAATAAAAGGAAAAAAAATTATTGTGTCGTGGTATATTATATTTGTATGAGTAAAAAAATAATATTACAATCATGCTAAAATATTCTGAAATAAATAAAACAATATAAAATAACAGGAAAATATAGCATCGTGAAATCAAGGCATATATAAAATGAATGTAAAAAATCAGTATTCAAAAATATAATAGAAATAATAATGAAGGAAAATAAAAGTCGTGATAATAATTTAATGAGTAGTATTTTAAAAGTTAATAAAATACGTAAAAGTAATAGAAAAAATAAAAGAGTAATGTAAAAGCGCATAATAGTAAGAATGACGAAACATTAAGAAGAGAAATTGAGTAGGACAAAATTAAAAGATTAAGACTAAGGAATGTAAAGAAAATAATAGATATCGAAGTGAATTAATAGTAAAAGAAAGAATTCTTTGAAAAAATATATTAACCGGTAAAGATGAAAAATACCAAGAGAAAAATACCCGAAGAAAAATAAAAGAGAAAAGTTAGCCCACATACTAGGTATCATAAATGTAGGTTCAAACCAACCATAGCACTCGTGATACAAGAGAAAACATGCTCGCATACAATATCACATTAATGTATATGAGGAGAGTTTCATGAATGCAAGTTCAATAACTATAACATTCATAACTTCAAACTGACACACACTCTAATGTCCACCCTAATTTTGTTTCCCTTAATATTTTTGTACTACTTATTGAACATGGCTCTGATACCACTCTATAACGCCCCGAATTCTAAACACAGGTAATTTGTAGCTACTAACAGGATCTTTTACTTCAACTTCGTATAAATTTACAAGGAATTTAAAAAAAATTTATTTACAACATCGTTCTTTACAATAGCACAGCGGAAATAAATAAGTACAACACAACATATGATAATGGAAGCTCTTCACTCTTATGTCAACCCATCACAATGAATTCAAGTCCATGCCGAATCCAATCCTACAACTAGAAAACTGTGGGCACGTTAGTTGCATACAACTGACGCAATGTTATAACACAGGGATTTCACCATCTTACAAATCATAAACTTGAATGCACAAAAATAGAAAAGATGACTATCCTAATTATGTTCGTGTATGATATGAACTTAATGCCTAATATAGATATTTACACTTACGATGATACTAATACACACTTGTTCGGATTCTATGCATCCCATACTACATAGGTCCGATGGCAAGCCCTCATCGTACTTCTCATTATAGGGTTCAGTCCCTCGTTATGCAAATTTTCACCCGTGACTAGCATAAGATTTAGATATTCTGTGAGTATAAAGCCGACACCCCGATAATTCCGGAGATGAATCTCACACCGCAGATGAGCTAGAGACACTCCCAATCACATTTCGATAATTTTGGGGATCCAATCTCACACTGCAAGCTATGGAGCCTCAAGAGTCACCAAACATTCCATGAGCGTTGCCTTGATCCCGATAATTCCGGAGACGAATCCCACACTGCAGATGAGCTGAGGACACTCCCAATCACATCTTGATAATTCCAGGGAAACAATCTCACAATGCAGACCAGCTGAGGCCCACATACTTATATTTGTCCTTACTTCATCACGTCCCTCGTTATGAAGTCCTACTGCATAATAAGGGACTGAATCCTATAATGAGGAGTATGATAAGGGCTTTCCCTCAGACCTATATAGTATGGGATGCATAGAATCCGAACAAGTGTGCATTAGTATCATCGAAAGTGTAAATGTCTGCAGTAGGCATTAAGTTTGTATCATACACGGACATAATTAGGATAATCACCTTTTCGATTTTGTGCATTCAAGTTTGTGATTTGTAAGATGGTGAAATTGCTGTGTTATAACGTTGCGTCAGTTATATGCAATTGACGTACCCACAGTTTCCTAGCTGCAGGATTGGATTCGGCACGGACTTGAAGTCACTGTGATGGGTTGACATAAGATTGAAGGGATTCCATTATCATATGTTGTGTTTTACTTATTTATTTCCGTTGTGCTATTGTAAAGAACAATGTTGTAAATAATTTTTTTAAAATTCCTTGTAAATTTGTACGAAGTTGAAGTAAAAGATCTTGTTTGTGTTACGAATTACCTGTATTTGGAATACGGGGCATTACAACTGCAATCGTTGTTACGGTAATTGTACCATTGAGCACTAACGCTGCTATAAATTCTTAGACTACCATTTGTGAATCACTTGTTTTACTAATGAAGAATTTGAATTGGGTTTGAACCCACTAGACTTCATTCTTGTAGAGGCAGTTAAGGAGATTAATGATGGAGAGGAGAACATGTTGAAGATGAATGGAGGACTGCGGACCACAATGGGATGCATTGGTCCTAAGTCAGTCATTGCAGTTCAAAATGGATTTACATTCCTTGACCGTATTGTTATTCAAATAGTCTCTCAACAAAAAGTACGAGTGTAATGTCCCTCTTCTTCTGATGAACTCCTTCAATACACATGATGATACATCCAAGATTGTGAAGAAGTATGCTAACTCCAATATTGAGATTCATACTTTCAATTAGAGCCAGTATCCTTGTCTAGTTGTTGATGATTTCTTGCCTCTTCCATCAAAGGCTAGTGCTGGGAAAGATGGCTGGTATCCTCTAGGTCATGGTGATGTGTTCCCGATGTTGATGAATAGTGGAAAACTAGATGCATTGTTATCTCAAGGTAAGGAGTATGTCTTTGTTGCAAACTCAAATAATTTGGGCGTAGTTGTTGACTTGAAGATCCTAAACCATTTGATCAACAATGGGAATGAGTACTGTATGGAAGTGACTCCAAAAACTTTGGCTGATGTGAAAGGTGGTACACTAATTTGATACGAAGGAAGGATTCAGCTCTTGGAAATTGCACAAGTTCCCGATGCACATGTCAACAAGTTTAAATCAATTGAGAACTTCAAGATTTTCAACTGAAATAACTATGGGTGAACTTGAAGGCTATTAAGAGGCTAGTGGAAGCTGACGCACTCAAAATGGAGATTATTCCAAACCTAAAGGAAGTTGATGGTGTGAAAGTCCTTCAATTGGAAATAGCAGTGGGAGCAGCAATTTGGTTCTTCGATAATGCCATTGGGATTAATGTTCCCCGCTCTCGGTTCCTCCCAGTGAAGGCGACACCTGACTTGTTGCTAGTCCAGTATGATTTATATACTTTGGTTGATGGCTTTGTAATCTGTAACAAAGTAAGAACCAACCCGACAAATCCCTCAATTGAACTTGGTCCCGAATTTAAGAAGGTTGGCAATTTCCTTAGCCGCTTCAAGTCCATTCCTAGCATTGTTGAGCTAGACACTTTGAAGGTTTCTGATGATGATGTGGTTGCTGTCAGTGGAGATGGCACAAATGATGCCCCTGCATTACATGAGGCAGACATTGGTCTTGCAATGGGAATCTAAGGAACTGAGGTTGCCAAAGAAAGCTCAGACATTATTATACTTGATGACAATTTTGTATCAGTAGTGAAGGTTGTTCGATGGGTCTCTTTGGGCGAAGTTCTCTTAATGCTGTTCAGCTTCTTCACATTTTTATAAGGCACTTTATTTTTGCGAAGCACTTTAACTTCGATCCAGGGGGAGAAGACACATGGAAGGAATATTGGAGTTTATCGCGATTTGGAGGTGTTTTTGGATGGGTCTCTTAGTGTTGAAGAAGGTCGTTGCATTGACCTTGAGGTCAAGGTCAAAATAAGGGGGAAGGATTGATGCAGTTTTCTAATCTGCATCTTCTGTTACTGTCTCAAATAAACCAATATCGACGTTTTTGTTTTGTGTTCTAGTCCTTGTGCAATTTTCTAACTGTTGTGGTTGTTTTGCAGTTAGGTCCATGTATTAGAGAAGTAGGGTTAAGGTGAGTTGTGCACGGGTTTATGTAATAGTCAGCACCTCTTCCCTATTAATACCCCATTGTAATCCTCTTTTTGGGTATGAATGAATTGATATTAAGTTTTTAGTTCTAACTTCTTCTTCCTTGTTCTTTTTTGTTCTCTTTTGTTCGAATCATTATTGCCACCACCGGCAACGATGAATGTTGCGACGATCCACCACCGGGTTCGATCGGGATAGTAACACCACCTCCAAACATACAATCACCATCACCATCACCAAAATCCAAAGCCAACTCCATCCCCCCCCACATCCACACATCCATTCACCATATCTCCACCCCGACCCCCCTCTGAGACTTTCTGAACTTGTTTCCTCCCATTGCTGCCTCCTATTGCTGCCTCCCGCTACTGCCTCACCATCTCCCGCTATCCCTCCATGTTGCCTTCATCCCAAACAACAACCCACAACAGCGTACACTTCCTCCCATTCCAATTCTAAACCCTAACCCTGACTTCCCCAAACCCCACACTCCAATTCTCCTTCGTTGTTTGCTTTCAGCCGCCTTAAAAAAAATGACAGAAAGAAAGAAAGAAAGAAAGAAAGAAACCTGAAATCCAAACCCAAACCCCACTTCTCTCTACTCCCGTTCTGACCATCGCCGCAGTTGATCATCGCCCGTCATTATCAGATTCAACAAAAAAAATTGCAAGTACTAGTACTTCTTTAATGGAACCTTAGTTTCGTCAGTATCTTTTCGTCTCCACCGACTTCTCAGCTACTGCATCTTCCACTTCACTCACCCCTGATCCCAGTGTCGACAACAACAGTATCTTCCTAATTCATGTCTCCCCCCCTCCTTCCAACGCCAGCAACAACATCATCATCTCGATCCCCATCCAGATCCTGACCAAAGCAACAACGTCGCCGTCATCTCACTGGCCTCCTCCTTCATCTCAGCATCATCCCTATCCCTATCCCACCGCTTCTTCCAACACCAATAACAGTAGCAACATCCCGATCCCTATCCCAATCTCGATCCCGATCCCGACAATAGCAACATTGTTGCCCTCATCCCTGCCACAACATCACCAGTCTCATTCGTCTTCGCCGTACTTTTTCTGTGATGACCATTACTCCAGCTTTGCCATCTCCTATTGATAGGTCAATCTTTAGCATCGCCTCACTTAGTTGGAAATCAAACTCTTGGGTCAGTCTACCAATGCTGGTCCCTCTGCCCCTGCATTCTCTGTTACTCCCGGTATGAATTCTTCCTGGACTTTAGATTCTGGTGCATCACATAATCTTACTAGTAATTATACACTGCTCACCACCACACTGCACTTTCCTCTCACTCTTCATCCCTTCACACAGCCGGTGGCTCACAACTTCTCACTACACACTCAGGATCTATTAGCTTTCTCACTCTCACATTACCTTATGTTCTTTATGCCCCCCATTTATCCATAAAACTTTTACCATTAGTGCTCTATTTAATAGTTGTCACGCCCTGCTTCCAAAAGAGAAGACGGAATACGGATACGTGACTAAGCCTAGCGAATGATTTTCATCATCCATAAGCTGTTCAGAATCTTTACAATATTTCACAAGAATAGTCAGAGTCGGAAGCAAAAGAATCAACCAACATGCACATATGAACCAAAATACCAACAAGAATACTTGAAACCAAAATGTATTAATCTCAAATAATCATGATCTGAATAAGTCAAAATCCTAGGTCACATCGTCCAAATACAAATAAATCTAAGTACAAGAATACAATATTGTTCAAAGCAAGAAAACATGAAATAATGATAACATGACTCCAGCAACTAGTATCTCATGTCACCAATACCATCTGGAACCTGTTCTCCAAAATCTGCAATTTAGCAATTGCAAGGATAGGAAAAAGAGAACAAGTATTCGTCAATTGCAAGTTACGGGACTGCTTGTAATGCAGAATACAGGTACATGGGGAAAAACTAACTACAACATGGAAAAAAGAATGGTATCAAAATAAACAGCTAGCATGGTAAGGCGAACAAGTACAAGTAGCATGAATCAAGTGTCAAGTGAACAAGTATCATGTAAACAGGCATCAAGTGTCAAGTATCATGTAGTCAAGTATCAAGTGTCATGTATCAAGTAAGCATGTATCATGTGATCAAATATCATGTTCACGTATCATGTGTCAAGTCTTGTAGTGATTACTATCTAGGTAGCACTTCATGCATCCCAGCTTTTACTACATGGTTGCTGCAACAAACAGTTTCGCTTTAGATTTCATAGTGGACCATAGAGGGCAATGTACTTAGGGACAAGAACAGAAACAGATTCATGAATCAAACAGGTACACGAATCATCCGATTTATGCATCAACAGGTTCATGAATCAAAAGGTACACGACCAACATGTCCGTGCATAAACAAGTAACAGGTACATGAACCAATAGGTCCATGCATCAATAAGTAACAGGTACATGAACCAATAGGTCCATGCATTAACAGGTTCATGTATCAACATGAATCAAAATGAAAATACAGGCCCCCTTCCGAGTACACGTTTCTGAATTATCCACTATTAGATCTTTCCCTTAAACCCCGGCTTGATTATTTATTATTAATGTTAAACAAATATGTAGGTGTGCAAAAAGTATCAAAAATAACATGGCATGATCATGTAACAAGTTTAAGTTGCAAGATAAACATGTACAGATACAAGATAACTCATAAAAGAATAAAAGAACCACATCTCTAGTTCAGGACACCAAGACCACACTGTAGCAAAACTGAAATCTCCTGTGTTACAAACATGCAAATCTGAATCTGTCGAAACTTCTAGAAAATAGACTCCCAAACGAATCCAGTGAATATAAATAAGTCATATAGTATTTCACAAAAATATAACTCAAAACTGATTTGAATCTAGAAAATACGTTCAGGCAGAAATCAGTAAATCAAATTCTCAGTCAGGAAAACAACATCAAAACTCAATAAATAAATCCACAAAAAATCTGGGGTATTCCCCTATCTGTCTAGTATCAAAATATAAAGTTTCATAATTTTCCAGTGAAATTGGATCAGTCATCAAAAATAAAAAAATATCAAGAAACAATAGTTTGGCAAATCTGGAATTCCCAATACGGTTGTACGAAAACTGTAATATCTCGCAAACCGTGAAACAAAATCCAAATCTGCCAAAGAGAGATGAAAATATATAGAATAAGCTAACTTTTATATTTCACAAATATTTTTCATAAAGTAAAAGGAATCATGGTGAAAATACGATTCTTTACAGAACAGCGAGCAAAATACATCAAGTATAGTCTGTATAAACAAGTGTGAAATGACGTATAAAACTCGTCAATAAAATCCACCAAAATTCTGGGTAATCCCTAAATAGATGAAGAAATGCTGATCAAAGTTTTGGATCAAAATAATATGTTTAGTACAAGTATAAAAATAATTTAATCATCAAAATTACCAAGAAACAAAATCTAGAAATAATCTACACCTAACAGTCATATCTCACACATATGAAAACGAAATCAAGCAAGGTCAGAGGGGTTGGAAAGAAGGTAAATTTATCTACAAATCATGTTTTATACTAAAATTAAGATTCTGACCTTAATATGATCTAAATTACTGAACAAGATATATTATCGACAAAACACAGAATTTCCTCAAAAACCAAAATCAACATAGATCCAACGGAACTTGATCCAAACACCACCAAATATGAAATCGACTCTACCAAGTGTTTAAACATCATGAATTAGGGTATATGACATATCTAAAACAAGTCTATCACATGGTTCTCAACAAATACCCAAATTCTCATAAGAAGTCTCACATACATAATCAAATCAAGAACGGGCAAAACCTAAGTTAATTCATGTCAAATTTGTATCGTGAGCAACTATGGTCAAATTACTATAGAGACAATATCAAAAAGGAGTTTCACACACGAATTGTCTCTATGACCCAACTACACTACAAGCAATATTTTTGACTTGTATCATACAAAGAAAGTTGAGTACAAGTTACTTGCCTTAACCGATGACAGAAACGACTCCAAGTAAGAATAACGGGAAAGGATTCCCGGGCACGAACTCAACGATTGCACAATCCACGAACCAAGAACAAGAACACGACGAAACCAAACACGAATACAACCCGCGAACCAATAACGAGCATGCGAACTCAATACCCACGAACCAACGAACACAATGCCCCCGAACCAACACATGCACTTCAAGATAGAGCGAGGGGCAAACGGGGAGACGACGGTGGCACGACAGCGCTATCATTGCTGCTTGCTGTTCTGTCACCGGGAGGAAGGGGCAGCACACAGGGCATCGAGGGGAGAAGCAACGCGAGGGAGAGCGGTCAGCAAGGAGTCTGAGGCTGGTGCGCGGCAACACTGGACTGCGACTGCAGGGCGGCGACTGGTGCTGTCTGGTGGCGCGACCAGAGGGTCGCGACACATGGAGGGGCACCGGAGGTCGGGAGCTGTCGTCGCAGAGGCAGGCGACCGGGTGGTGCGAAGGTGGCAGCAGTCGAAGGGCAGTCGGTGCTGTGGTCGTGGCGCGACTGGAGGAAGAAGAACAGCGCAACGGAGGAGCGCTGCACTGGCTGTTCGATGTCGTTGCATTCAAAGGTCGAGGAAGCAAGTGGCGAGGGCACTGGTGGGGGGTCGTTGAGGCGATGCTGCGACAGGGAGGCTAGCGATAGGGATGCAGGGTTACTAGCGGCATCACGATGCCGGGATAGAGCAGGAGGACGATGAGTAGAGAAGACGGGGAGGTTGAAGGAGAAGATGAAGCAGCTGGGGGAACAGGGATGAATAGGAAGATGGGTATTTATATAGTATAGGGTTTTGGGTATTTGGGTAGAAAAACCAATAGGAGAATGGGTTTTGGGTTTATATGGTATAGGATCCAATAAAAGAATGGGTATTGGGTTTTGGGTATTTCCTTTGAAATCCAATAAGGGAAAGGGTTTTAAATTAAAATAATAAATAAATAATAAATCAATAATACCATGGTATACATAAATTCAATAGTATATAAAATAAGGAGATAAAATAACTAATACAAAGTAGGATTATATAACAAAAATATATTTGTTCTGTAATATAAAAATTATTTGAATACTACAATACAATTATCAATAGAGATAGGTTTTAAATTAAGAATCAAGGGTAAAAGATAATAATAATAATAATAATCATAATCATAAACTTAAACATAATAATCAATAATAATAAAAAGATTTGTATTATAACAAAATATCATTGGGAACTAGTTATAAATAAAACTATTGATTAAAAATAGATTTCTAATATGAGATCCAAAAATACATTTTATCAAAAAGAATTTTTGATGAAACGGATAGAGTCGAAAGACTCCAGCCATGCATTAATAATAAGTCAATACAAAAGATGGGTCTTACAAGACGTAAAACTATAGGACTAAAGCCACTACACCTAAAGACGAGCAATAACATTACAAACTAAGAAGCAAAAGCCAATTAACAAGACAGTACTAAAACCCACTGACTGCGCCACCGCCGACGCGCAGCACAGAAGCCAAGTCGATCGGAGCTCGCAGGAGAACAGAGAGGACCTCCGAACCGATCACTCTTCCGTCGAACAACAATGGAGGAAGGAGACGCCCATCAAAGAAGAGAATACGGCGCGCCTCTGACTCCCCACAACTGAGAGCCGAGAACAGGAAATGACAAAACCAAAACACAACAGATGGCATCGCAAAAACAACTCAGATGAAGCAATATAAAGGCCATCCAACAACTACGCCACAAAAGAATAACAAAAAGCAAGATGAAGTAGACAATAAGAACAGTAGAACATAGTCACTATCACACAAAATAATCATCCATACAGATAAATGTTAGCACGAGCCAAGGATACCAGACTAATGCCATAGACAGCATCGAAAAGAGACAGAACAAAGTACTCCCTCATACAAAAAGTCGAACACCACAGATACCCCTGATAACATCCCAGAAATAAGAAAACATCAACTATGCAGATAAATTAACAGTAAACATCTAAGGATAAGAGCAGCACGCTGAAAACGCCAAAGATGAGGACAGAACGACACGGTCCACACTGGCGCAACACGCAAAATATCGATCGGGGTAAAAACGGAGAATCAAACTGGATGCGAGAGGAGAGATACCAAACCTTAGATAACAGAACTTCACCTGAGTGAAAACCAGGGCAGACAACATCCAATAAGAACGGCTACCAAAAGCAAAATAAAGGTAGACTGCCTACCCTTCAATCCTGCATACAATAACATCAAGGGAAAGCGCGTTAACATCCACCACTGTACTCCAAATAGCCACACAATTGATAGAAAGAACTGCTTATATTGCCATAATAGAGTAAAGAACGATGCAAAAGGAGGAAAAAAGGAAATAAAACCATCCATCTGAGCATAAAAATTAAATAGCATTGAGATTAAAAAGGCAAACTGAAGCATCCTCTAGTCGCTCAGCTAACATAGCATCTCTAGCTTCCAAATTTAAAGAGGAAACCCAAAACTTGAAAAGGTACAAGAACTCGTCTACTAACAAACGAGAGGAAGAATAACTTAGCCGATAATCTGTTATTTCTTTCCTTCCAAATTATCCACAAAATAATTTGGAGAGATAGGATCCACGACTTGATTCTTAATTTAAAACCTATCTCTAGCTTCAAATTTATCAAAAAGAATTTGAAAGCAGAAAAATGATTTATAAAATTTTAAATACAGAAAATACACGGAAAAAGAAAATACACCCAAAATACAAAAAATGGGAAACAGGGATTACAATATTGTCTAGTCATTACATTTGATTTTTTTAGGTTGTTCTATTACATATTCATACACTAGACAGGAGTTTGGGCAAACTAGTCGACAAAGTTGTTTATATCATCTAGATTTTCTATATGCACATAGATCTCATCATAGTTTTGCTGGTGTTGTATCATCTGATGTTGGTAGGTGGCACAGACGTTTGGTCATGTTAGTGAGTCTCGTCTCAAGACTTTAGCCCTTAGTGGTACTCTTGGCCATCTTTCTTTTACACGTTTGTCTGTTTGTCAGGGTTGTCAGTTGGCCAAACACATAACACTCCCTTTTAATAACAAAAGCACTTCTTAGGCCACTTATCATTTTCAACTTATTCATTCTGACATATGGTGACCCTCTCCGATACCTTCTAGCAAATGCTATCTCTATTATGTTCATTTCATAGATGACTTTACTCGATATATATGAGTTTTTCTTATGTACCAACGATCTGAGATTCCTAACGCTTATCAATTCTTTACGACCATGATTCACACTCAGTTCGGTGTGCGCATCAAGATTTTTCACTCAGACAGTGCTCGAGAGTACACTTTGACTACTATAAGATCAATCCTTCAATCTCACAACACACTTTTTCAGCAGTTATGCCCTCACACACATGAGCATAATGGTGTAGCTGAACGCGAGCTAGGGATGACATTCGGTTCGGGTCGACCCGAGACCCGTCGGCAACCCGCACGCACCGACCTGAACCGGTTTGACCCGGTCCGGAGTCGAGTCCAACACACGAAATTTTGTAGGTTGAAATGGGTCGGATTTTTACCAAAAGAAACCCCCTTGACCCAGCCCGACTAACCCGAAATCCGCTTGGAACCCACCCAAACCCGACCTGCAACCCGGCAGGTTGCCAACGTTTGACCCGACGGGTCGAATGTTTCCAAGCAGCCCATTGGAGCTTTGGCTGTCCTTTTTTTTTAAAGGGGGGAGGGGGGGAACCTATAAAAACCTTTTAATGTCCCTCAAAAAATTTCACACCTCCATCTATCAACTCTCTTACTCTATTACTACTACTACTTTCATATCTCAATCTACTTCAATAAAGATGCAACAACGAAGTGAACAATAATTCGATCGTGTCGAAGTGACTATGACTATACCAACTCTCTCTACTACTCAAATTCTTGTCGAAGCTAACACTCTCTCTACGATTCTACTACATATTTTCTCAAGCGAATACGTCTATACCAACTCTCTCTACTACTCATATTTTCTCTCTCAATTCTCTATTCGATTATTCGTGAAGCACAGTATCAAAAGTTCTCTACTCTCTCAACTCTTTATTATTGTTGTACCTTTAAATTTTTTTATTAAACTTGTTTGTTAGTTTTTCGCTACTGTCTCTCTCTCTCTCTCAATCCTCCTATCAATTTTTAAATTTTTTTCACATACACTACCCTCAATCTTCATATATTGTTCCACTAGTTTTTTCACATACACTACTAAACAATAGAATTTTTTTTACATACACTACTACTACATTACATTTATCATGTCACGATCACGATGTAGCGGCTATAGTCAAAGTGGACAAGATTCCACTAGTTCTTCTCGTTGGCCTCCAACAATCTCACAATTAGAGACCGAGTATAACCTAACCTTAACATAGGTTATGAAGATGTTCCGTCACACGATTTTGAACCCGACACACAACAAGTTATGCACAATAGTGACACACAAACACATGAAACCAAATCCGCACAACCCACTTCTTGTAGAAAACATAGAGGGGAAACAAGTGACTGGCACAAATATTATTACTTTATCCCGGACGAGGAGAATCCTAGTATAGGACATAAGATTTGTAAAACATATAACAAAAGTTACAAATGGAAAAAAGGTAAGGGAACGGGTACAATTAGACGACATATTACCTCCGTACACCCCGCACAAGTACAAGACCAACAAACACAACAAAAAACCAACCATAGGACTGGGCAAATAGATAGCCACCCCTATGATCCCGAAATTGTTCATCGGAAAATGGTTAAACTAGTTATTACGGATGAGTTACCTTTTCCTATTCCGAGAGTAGGAACATATATGCATTTAACCAAAATGCACTAGATCAACATTTTAAAAGAATTCCTAAAAGCACACTCAAGGCCTATTGTTTTAAACTTTACAACGAAATGAGAGACGCTTTAATTGCAGTTTATTGGATTGATAGTGATTTGATGATTCAAAAGAGAATCATATTACTTGTTGCTTTGCCATATCCCCATAGTGGTATGATTATCGCAACACAGATTTTAGAAATTTGTGATTTTTTTCAAATTCACAATAGAATTTTTATTATTAGTTTTGATAATGAACAATTAGCTCCTCATTATAGTGAAATTTTTCATGTTAGATGCGTATGTCATATTTTAAATTTATGTGTACAAGATGCTTTGAAGTAGGTGATCCATATGTGAATGCAATTTGAAATTGTGTGTATTTCATCTCTTTAAGTGGACTATGCTTCAACAATTGAAATTATGGTGTAATCTTAAGGGAGTACATTTTAGAAAATTTTGTAAAGATATTGAACACCGATGAAACTCTACTTTCGACTTATTAAATGTTGTTACACAATACAAAGCGATTATAAATAATTTTCTATTGAAAGAAAACATGGAAAATTTTGAAATGACCCTGCAATCTTGTTTTTTTGCCGAAACTTTGTTAAGATTTTGGAACCTTTTAAAATTGTAACTGTGAAGTTTCAAAATCTTATGATCATACTTCTAGTAGGGTACCCCCCCCCCCCCCCAAACGTTTGGCCCGAGTACAAAATGCCCATACAACGTTTGAAAAAATACAATAAACCCATTCTTCCGTTAACTTAACCCTTTCCCTTAAGTTATAATTATTAAATTATTTTTTTACCCTTATCCTTTCATATTCAATCTCTTTCTTCAACATTTTGCATGTCTGTGTAAATTTCGGCATGAGGTTCTATATGGGATATATTATCATGTGCTTTTTTTTCTGATAGTATTAAGCATTGTTGTTAGGCTACTTCAGTTTCATCTGTTGTAGGATAATTTAGTTATAATTCAAAATGTTGAATTATTGAGGATATATGGTTTCCTTTTTATACTTCAGTTTCAACTGTTCCTCAGTGTATTCTCTGGAATTGAGTTTCATTTACCATGAGATAATTTTTTGTTAATACAGAATAGTTCTATCATTGCCTCCAATAATTAATGGCACGCATTCTTCTATTAGCTTGGAAACGAAAAATGTCTTCATTGAGTGCATAGCCACTGACTTGACAAAAGCAAAAACTGTTTTGAATACAATGGTAGGCATAAAGGTCTTCTATACTGTAAACTTTAGTTACCGAGTGAATCCACCATTTGATTATAATAATAATTTGTCATTTCCACAGGTTACAATGTTTTCAGAATACTGTGAAAGAAATTATGAGGTTTATGTGAAAGAAAATATGAGGCTTCCAGCAATAGTATTTCAAAGCTGTATACATCACCCATTCTCGACACTTTCCCTGTAAATGCATACTCTGTTGCAAACAATATACCATTAAATCAGTGATATGATTATCAGAAAAAAATATCTTAAATCAATTATATGAAGTCAGGTAACAGTAACACTGTTTATTATTATGCTAACTTAGTTGATTTAGTTGGCTCATAAACTAAATGCCTATTTCCATTGAAGTGAGAAGTAACTCATGGAGCACGAAATTGAGTATAGTACAAAACCCATACAAAATTAAGGAAGAAAAAAGGAATGAAGAAAGGGAAGAAAAAGATTGAATATGAAAGGGTAAGGGTAAAAAAGTAATTTAATAATTCTAACTTAACGGAAAGGGTTAAGTTAACGAAAGAATGGGTTTATTGTATTTTTTCAAATGTTGTATGGGCATTTTGTACTCGGGCCTAACGTTGGGGGGTACTTTGGCTTTTTCCCTTTTTATTTCAATAATTACAATGATGCAAACTTTTTAAGACATGATTTCGGACCAATATATTAGCCATATTGTTCTTCCCGTTTATACTAAATTTTTTGAAGTATTTTGGTCATCTTTCTATGTTGTATTGTATTTCTACTGTTATGGATCATCGTATCAAATTAGCAGGTACAAAGAGTTTGATTGAAACATTTTTACTTTACTTGGAGATGAATCTAAATATGATTGTAATAAATTTTTAGCTAGCTTTAAGTCTACATTGAATAACCTGTATGATTATTATGATAGAACTTATGCATCTAGTAGTACAACATGCCAAACTAGTAAATAAACTTCTTCTTCTTCTACTTCTAGAGGTAAGGATAAGAGTACATTATAAGATGTCACTGCTAATTTACTTGCTCGTATTCAATCTAAAAAGTCTAGGACTAATACACCTAATGAATTAAACTGGTATAATCAACAAGATAATGAGAGTTCTAGTTCTAAGATTGAAGTGTTACAATGGTGGAAAGAACATGAAACTCTTTTTCCAATTCTTTCACAGATGGCTAGAGATCTACTAACCCCTCATGTGCCTACACTTGCATCAGAAATTGCTTTTTCTTTTACAAGTAGAATGGTTTTAACTGATTACAGGAATCGCTTGAAGCCGGATTCATTGGAGATGTTGGTGTGCACCGAAGATTGGATGAAAGCTGAAGATAGGACTCAAGGAAAAGCGGTCGACACCTCAATAAGTGGAAGCAACTTGCCTGAAGGTCAACAACAATATTAGAAAATTTAGGGCGATGAGAGCCTAAGTTTATGTTAAGTAGAGGTGCACGACAGTAGTCCAATGCCATATCATCAATCTAACTCTAGGCTATATCGAACTCTAGATTATCCCTTAAACATGTAATTCAATAAATTTGTATGTTTTTTTGTATTTTTATTACATGTATTTGTATTTAAAAAAGTTGCAGAAACTTATTAGAAGTGGAAATAAATAATATATAAAATTTTATTTCATTGTTATACTTGTTGTACATTTCTCCAATTTAAATTTTTTGGATTTAAAAAAAAAGGCCAAGCCTCGACCCGTTCGGCCCTAGTCGGGTTCAACCCGTACGAGTTCACAGATCGACCGGTTCAAGTTTAAGATTCCCATCCCGACCTGGCCCGGACTGGGTATTGACCCAACCCAACTCGAGCCTGCCCCTACCTAGGCAAACCCAGCGGATTTGGGCCCAACCTGGCCCACTCGACCTGCTCGACATCCCTAATGCAAGCACCGTCACAATCTTGAGACGGAAGACATTGCATCCACTCAGAGATACATTCACCAACAGTTTCATATGAAGGATCTTGGCAGACTATGTTATTTTCTGGGTATAGAGATTGCCCACGGATCTCGGAGGATACTCATTTCTCAGAGAAATACACATCAGACGTTCTCTCCGCTGCAGTCTATCTGACAGTCGATCAGCTGATACTCCCTTAGAGCTTCACGTGAAGCTTCTTCCCATAGATGGTGTGCTTCTTCCCGATCCAACTAGATACAGGCAGATTGTTGGACAGCTTGTCTATTTATGCATGACCAGACCCGATATTATTCATGTAGTCAGTATTGTCAGCCAGTTTATTTCAGCCCATCAATCAGTTCACTGCAGTGCTCTTTTTCGGATCCTGACATCTTCAGGACACTATTATTCATGCCTTCTACATCTAAACTGGAGCTTAGTGCATATTCTGATTCTGATTGGGCAGGTGATCCTACTACCAGATGGTCTACCGCGTGTTTTTGTTTATTTCTTGGTAATTCGTTGATCTCATGACGAAGCAAGAAATAGGTAGTGGTTGCATGTTCTTCCACAGAAGCTAAGTATAGAGCGATGACAGCTACCACTAGAGAGATTGTTTATGTTCGGTGGCTGTTATCATATATGTGTGTCACTCTTAGAGAAGCTATTCATCTTCATTGTAATAACCGGAGTGTCTTGCATATTGCAAGCAATCTGGTCTTTCATGAGCAGACAAAGCACATAGAGATTGATTGCCACTATGTTCGTGAGCATTTTGAAGTAGGAACCATTTTACATCATTCTGTGACATCTTCACAGTAGAAAGAAGACTTCTTCACCAAATCCCACACTATCTAGAGATTTCAATACTTTGTGGGCAAACTCACACTGTTCGACCTGCCGTGAGTTTGAGATGGAGTGTTAGATATTATATCATATTAGTCCCATATCAGAATATGTATTAGTTTAGTCTTTACTTCTCTTATATATATATGAGACATTTTATTCAGTTATAATCAATACAATAATATTAAATTATTAACTAGTAACCTGCACGTACTATGCACGTCCTAATTAATTTTTTTAAATATAGTAAATAATAA